>CM031242.1:792686950-793124573 GCA_018340775.1 Taxus wallichiana var. yunnanensis
ATTTCCTACCGCCTCAAGGGACCTACTGAAACTATGACATTTGGTGATCATGTGACTATTCTTCACCTTTAGAATAATCAATCATGCAATGTCTTTAGGGTCTTACATTCACCAGCCTACCTAAGGTATGGTCAACCCATTATGATCCTCACCAATCAGGTGGCTCTCTTACCTCCTCTTATCTTTTAACTTCTTCATTACGTATTGATTATCCTATATAGGACTAGACCCTCGACACTTATCTCTGGGAAATTTTCCTCTTTCACCACAATCAACTTAAAATCACCCATACCTATTTTCCCACAATTCAACCATACCTAAAAGACCTCGACTCAATCATGCCTATAACCTACCAACCCATTCTCATACCTCCTCACATTTTTCCCTAGCTTATGGGAGAACTACATCGGCCTGAGGTCCCCTTTTTCTGGGACTATGTAGGTAACACTTCAAGGGCATGGGGCCCTTGAAGGTTAGCTCGGCCACTCTCTACCCTTACCAATTTTCCCCTATTTTCCTATTCACATTATACCTATTTTTCCTTTTGTATATCGACAACTAGAAGTAAGATCTCAACACACAATAACTAATACACATATCTACCATCCATGTTTCAAACATCATCATAACATTCACCAATTCATCATTTCATATTTCCACACACAAAAAAATTTTGAAAACTACATCATCACGTATATCTACATTACCATTTGTTATCTGTATCACCAATTACTTGTAATCTACACCAAAACTTGACTCCATCCATGCCTAAACCAACCTAACTCCATCCTAAACCAAAACTTGACTCAATCCATGCCTATGACCTAACTCCATCCATGCCTAAACTCTGACTCCATCCATCCATGCCTATGACCAATCATCCATGCCTACTCACTCCATCCATGCCTAAACAAAACCTGACTCAATCCATGCCTAAACCAAAACCTGACTCCATCCATGCCTAAACTCACCTAACTCAATCCATGCCTATGACCTAACTCAATCCATGCTATCCTATGCCTATCATGCCTACACTACTTGGTTTCCATCACATATACAAATCATAATAGCAAAGTTACACACAACCATATATACATCATGCCATAATCCACCATCATCTCTATAAATAAATCATCCAAACATGTGTATCCATATACATGACTCTCAAATATCTTTGGCACATAGGCCGGTGTATATAAAAAAATCTCAAAAACTCTCATGTACATCCTCACTATCTTTGGCATGCAAGCCAATATATATGTCAAAAATATGATGTCAAAAATAAAATAATCATACATGGAGCTCAATCATCTCCCCATCTGATATCCAAGCTGTCTCATCTGTCTCCTCTCCTCCTCTAGCCTCTAGCCCGGCCTCCTGACCTCCTCTCTCCACCTCGCCTGGTCTAGCTCTTGATGGTCCCCACCTATGAGCTAGCCTCTAAAACCATATGTGCACTAGTGGCCTCACCCACCCAACCCTAGGCTCACTATAATGCCCCTCATAATACTCTCCACACTATGTGTGTGGGATCTTCTCCTCTCACTTGAGGCCTGTTGTGCTCACGCTCGCATATGATATATGACATATATCCCCACTAATCATCATTGATCTCGTAGTATCTCACCTCCCCATGGCATCTCTCAATCTAGCTATCTATTATTATCTATCTGGTGGTGCCATTAGCCTCCCATAACCCCCCCTCCTACTCCTACCTAAATAATGGGACCCTATCCCTTTCCACTGCCTTGTGGTGGTGTCAATTGATCCCCATCCACCTTTTGTACACTAGGCCTCGAAGGGTCTCTTATCTATGCTTGTAAGATCAACTATGCCTACATCATGGCCTACAAACTTGTAACTTGTCCCTACACCGTGGCTAACTGGCCCTAAACCTATCACTTTTCACTTTACCCCAAATAGGGGGTGGCTACCTACCTATCCCATCTCCATCTCCACCCTCTCCCTCTCCCCCTGTGGTACTTAGTACCTATAAACTCACTTTCCTCCTGAAAAGTAGCCACCTGTGCCTAAAACAAAGTTGATAACATGTCCTTTCCTCATCATGTTCATCTCAAATGTCCTTGTACTATGCCTCCACTAGGTCACTGGTCCTACCTCTACACACACCGATACCCGTAGGGTGTCTCTCTAATCAAATCAATGATGGTCAGCCAAATCTAGCCTATGCCTAATGATCCTCTCATGGTACTACTCTCATGATGTGTGTCGCTTGGTCACTTTCACCTTTTCTCTACTTGTCATTTTCTCCTATGACATCAATGACAAATGATTTTCAAAAATGCGGAACTTTTTCTTTTTATAACCTTCCCGACTTGACCGGTGATGGTTTCACCTAGACCGACATCGGTCTATGCCCTAGCCTACGTGGGTCGGTTCATAAAGACCGACATCGGTTAATTATGACCATTTTCGGTTATCCTTCTCAATCTTATTACTACCCATTACCCCTAATTTTTATCCTGAATCCTTTCTACCTCACCCACACCTGACTTGGACACTTCACTTTACCCTCCTAACCTCATCATTTATCACCTAACCTCATCATTTGGGACTCGTTATTTTACCCATACCTTACCCCCTACCCGTGTCGTGACCTACCTACTTGACCTCAGAACATTTTCTAGTGACCTTGTGACCTCATGTGCTCACTATACCTTGTGACATTGTTACCCGTGTTGTTTGACCTAATGACCTTACCTTGCCTCTTTGTCATGACCGTTTATCCTAACCCAACCTTTGGTGTACCAAAACATACCTAAACATTCCTACACCTAACCTACGTCATGTTTCCTAACCATATCCTATACCTTAGATACCGGAATCACCTCAACCTTGTTTGGATAAACCTATCGACCTTAGACAATGTAGAGTTTGCATGCTCTTCAACTAGTACTATGCATGTAGTTTATATGTGTGTGCATTTGATCACACTACCTTTGACCATGACCCATTACTCCATTACCCGATTGGATCCTTTACCCCTTACCCCTTTGTCCACCTTCCTCTTCATCACATTCACCTTTTTATCAAACCACTCACCATTCTACTCTTCTACCTCATCAGTTCCTTATTTGAGGGGATCACCTTCACCCACACATGGGGCAACCACATCTTATTTTTGTCAAGTCTTACTTACCAATACAAGCCATCACAACAAAAAGGGGAAAATGTAGACACCAAAATTGGGTCACACTCCCCTCGGTCCCTCATCAAATAACCAACTCAACACACTCACCTAACCATGGCCCTTACACCCCACACTAATATTAATTTAATTAATTTAATTAAATTAATCCATGTCCTCACAATATTTATTATTTAATTATCCTAATTAAGATAATTCCCACACCACCACCTCACCTATACACCTCACCTAGCCACCTCACCCTAAGACTATTCTTAGTATGTTGCCATAACTAACTAAGACCCAACTAAACCCTAAAAATCAAAGCCTACATTCCCTCTAACCACATTCCACCCAGAAAAGAAGCTTCCATTCTAATCCATAAAAGAAACTAACTAGATCCAAGAAATCAAGCAGATCTACCCATTTTAGTAAACCTAGGAAATCCTACCCTAACCGACGCCGGTCACCCTAAACCAACACCACGGTCAACCTGAACCATCGTTTCAGTTACCTTTTATTCCTTTTTAGTAACCTTATTTTGAGGTTGGCACATTTCTGAGAGAAAGGGAGAATAATCACATCTGCATGCAATCAGAGTGAGCATCTATTCACACCTAGAACATCCATAACCATCCAAGCCAAGATCTGATTTAACCAAGCAAGGAGAAATCTTAGGCAGCTCAAGTAAGAGTCTCCTATCAACCGGTGGACCTTCATAGAAGAAATATCTCACCACCATCTCCACTCTTCACCCACAATCGACTAGTAGCAAATTCCAAGTAAGTACTTGCTCTATTCAATCCATTTTGTTTGAATACTTTCAGTATTTAGATTCTTTTGTGTGCTATTTCTTTCCTAGCCACTCACTACTTCCTCTTTGATAACTATCCCCTATACTTCTTCCAAAACCCCTCAAAACCCCGTCCTAGCAATCCAACACTCCATTCCACCTACCCAACCCTTTGTGTAATCACAAAGAAGATCCAAAATCCATTCTGCAACATCTCCCATTTTCCCACAGTCATCGACATCGGTCTCCCTAAACCATCATCAGTCGAGCCTATATCGATGTTGGTTTACCTACCCGATACTACCCCTTTGCTACCATTCACCAACTTAACCCATAACTCCTCCCAGCTTCACCAAAACCCCACCAGACCTGCCCACTGACTTGCATCCCTACCCACACCTCCTAGACACCTCACTCAGCTCCCCATCAACTTGGAAAATAGACCCAAACCCCTATTCTTGACCCATGTCATTTCTTCAGTGACCACCATCGATCACAATTAACCAACATCGGTCAAGACTAGACTAGACATCAGTCTCTGTGTCTGCATCAACATAGTACAAACCAATAACCTACCTACTTACTCCCAAGTTACCTATAATCACATGTGACCTTCATTATAACTCTTTCAGACCTGTAGCAACCCAAAACCATTTACCCGACCTCTGGATCTGATCCTAACCTAGCCTATTAGATTAGATTTTGCTTATTGTGTTTATATGAGATGCCTAAATCATATTGACTATAGTAGGACAATATTTACCTTATTTCTCACATTAATTTGTTTACAATAGTGGATTGACATCCTTCTAGGGAGTATCACACTTCCCGGATCTAGCATACGCTAGGAAGTCCATTGCATATACTATTTAACTTCTATTTGGTGGTCTTGTTGTTTATCATACTAAAATGGCATAGTTTATGCTAAGGGAGGAAAACTTGTGGTTTGAAGGGATGCACTTAGGCTTGTATTTATAGATATTGGTTTGGAAGAGTTTGTGATTCTTGTACATGTGGGACTTAAGTCTAAAAATCACTTTAGGATTAGGAGCTAAGTAAACATGCTTCAGGCTAGTTAAGCTAGGATTAGGCTAATTAAACTCAATTAGCAAGTGATTAGAGACTCATTGAGAGTTAGGAGGGGTTTGGTTAATCAATTGTGACTAATAGATAACCTAGAAAGGTTGTCAAAGTGGTACAGAGAGGAATAGGAAGATGTTTAGCTAATAAAAGGGGTTTAATTAACCAAATGGGTTGAATATAGGAGTAATATGGCTGAAAGAGTGTCATGAATGGGCATCCAAGAATGGAGCAAAGGATGGGGAATTAATTAAGTGTCGTTAATCAGTTGAATTGGAGGAAATTCTAAGTGTAAGCATATTTTAGGTGTCTACAGTATGAAACGTATATAATTTTTTTCCCCGATTTTATATATGAGGAAGTGTAACCAATCATAAATAAGATCATAGTGATTAGACCTACTATGTGAAGTGTGTAAATCATTTGTAATAATTGGGCTCACTAAGTGAAGTATGTAAACTATCTCCATCAATTAGGCTTCATTGAGTAAAGTTGTGTGTAACCATCTATAGAAATAGGGTTATTGAGTGAATCCATGTGTGATATCATGATGTAATAGTTTTGTAGATGTCATGATGTAATAATTGTGTGCATGTCACAATACAGTGTCATTTGAAGTAGTGTGGCTAAAATATGCATGAATGTGTTAGAAAACCTTAGAATATACCCCACTTTTGAGATAAGGGATGTTGTAAAGGATAATTCTAAGCTCAAAAGATAAAATTTTAATCGTGTAAAATGTGCAATAGCAATATTATCAATGATCCATACCAAAATTAGTGTATCAAATAACATGGTAAATTTGTATAAGTCATAAGATAAATATTCTTTTAGCATAAATAATTTGTAGTAGTTGTGAGATAAAGTAATGCGATAGACAAAAAGGTATTATCGTAGAAGTAAATATTTCAAAATAGTTTTTGAGATATATTTAAAATATTGAGTAATAAAATGTATACAATTCATAAGGTTACAATAGTGTAAGATCATAATGTGTATGCATCATTAAAATAATGAAACATAACATGAAAGTGCTCTAGAAAGATTGAGAAAGATAGCATAGTAATGATAGGATTATTAACATGATAACAACACACAGATAAATTCCTTTTGATCTATATTGTCTTGAGAAATAATATGACATAACATGACACTATATTCCCATCAAAAGGAGATGTTTTTGAAAATATGTGATAGATTTGACTAGTGTTAGTAGTGTTAGATGTTAGATTGTGTGAGAAAGAATATGTATGCAATAAGAAGTGATGAATTAAGTGTGTAAGTAATGATAAAAAATTTGTAATAAAAATTATATAAACTACCAATGTACACAAGGAAATGTGTGACAATAAATTTCATAATTGATTAATCTAAAAAAATCATCTCAGTAATAATTAATTTCATAAGAAAACAACATGCACAAATCAATGTCATAAATAATCAATATGAATGGAGGATGTGTAAAAATTAATGATCTAATTCATAGTGTGTAATCATCCGAAGTGATATGAGAAATTGTAACAAATATAGGTTTATAAGTCATGTTGTTAACAAAATAATGTGTAAGAACTAATGTAATCCAAAAAATTGTAAGACAATCATATGACCTATACCCGAGAATGCAATCAAGAAATGTATGAGAAACAAGTGTCTATTATCCATGTGTTCCAATCAATGTGTACCTAACATACATGTGTAGCAAACAATATATGTCGTAAGCTAAGTATGTCATAACAATGTGTCTAATGATAATAAATCAAACAAATAAGAAATATGTCATAATATACTTGATCATATCAAGGATTTAATAAGAAAGGTATCACATGGTGTTTTTCTCTTTTCTAATAATATAGAAAGTGTGTATTGTAGGAATTAGGAGGACTATAATTCACTCAATCTAATTAGACATATGAAAACAAGTGTTGGAGTGGAAATCACATATAAACATCCTTGCATATGAGAAAACAAAGTATAAAACATACAAGTATACTAAGAAAAAAAACATAGAGCACACAAGTGTACAAATAAATCTTGGAATGTATAATCTAGGCAAGAGAAAACATATAAAATTACATATATCATTCATATTATACAATATCATAACTCAAAAAGTGTCTAACGAAAAAGGTAGATAGTTTCACATAATAATTATACATGTACATAAAGCAGTCAAATTTTAAAAATATCATTTAGAATTGAGTGGCATATAACATGAAAATACATGGAGAAGTCAAGTCAATCGATGTCACAAAATAACAAAAACATGCAACACATCCACATTTAGAGAAATACAAAAATTAATGTCGTAAAACAAAGCAATGAATATAATACACAAGTACATGGAATAGTCAAGTCAAAAACATCATACAATGAGTAATTGATGCAGAGCCTATAAGAAATTCATGCATACAACATGTCCGTACCTTCAAACCAGCTGCATAATCACTTTAAACCCTTCAATTTATCAATTTTAGACAAACACACACAAAAATTAGACCATGCACTTACTTCCTTCTTGTAATCAAGTGGTCTTACTTATCGATCTCAATACATAACATGATATCATTCATAATGATCATTAACAAAAATAGCTCAAGCATTCATACTTGATTAACTAAAATTAACTAATATGTGGAATAATAGTAGTTAATCTAATCTATAACGACATGCAAATACAAAGAAATAACTATAGTAAATAAATATGGAAATGAACCAAGAAACTATGAAAATGGAAATGATAAAACCCTAGAGTACTAAGAGAGTTAGAATGAACTCAACTGATTAGAGAAGCTCGTTAAACCGTGACTCAAAAGTGACTAGAGAAAAAGGAAGTAAGAACAAATGTGCAAAGGTCCCGAAAGGGATGATCTAAGATATATAGGGGGACTAGAGCACCTGAAGATTGACTAGGGCACTTTTGCACACCCTAGTTTATAGAATGGATGCCCTAGTCTATGTAGGATTTCTAGAACTGAATTTCATAGGTTAAACAAGTGGTCTCGAAACCATCAATGTTTGTGGTATTAGCTTTGATTACTTCTCTAGGTGTTGCTTGATAATCCAAGATGATAGAAATACCTCATCTACCATAATATTGGGCTTACCAACTGAGTGTTAAACTACATTTTGAACCAAAATGTAGTTTTGGTGTGTGTGTGTGCATCATGTGCCCTAGGTGCTCTTGTTCCAGTCACACTTTGTGAAGTAGTGAATAATAACTAGATGTAAAAATGTAGTAGAATAGTGGATGGAATAGAATAAAATCCCTCCCCCTATGCTTGTGTGATGTAGATTAACTAGCCTTGTCCTTGTGATGGAGTTAAGTGAATACAAATGATCTCCAAATTCCTTTGATACATGGAACGCTAGGTGGATGATATTAGTGACTAGTTCTTGGTTCCTCATTATGGTCTCATAAATTTATATTTATAGGGTTCTCTTGATCTGATTTTGTAACCCCGAGTTGGTGACCACCAAAAAGATAAGAAGCTGAAATGGTTAGAAAGTGCCCAAAAAGTGGCAGGAAAGTTCAAAAGGGATCATGGTGCCCTTGGTGGGACTAGGGCACCCATGGGCACCCCAATACTAGTCTAGTCACCCCAATCAAAGCTAAAATGGCGTAAAATGATGAAATATAACTGGGCATGTGGGTGTAAGAGTTCAGGAATGATGAAAGAAAACAAAGTAAGATGGGAAAAAGATGGGGGTTAATTAGTACTTTCTTCACTCAAAAACCTTCTAAATAGTATTATGAGACCGGGACTAAATAATACCTAAAGTACATGAATTTGTGTCTACATTTGCCCCAACTTTATGTTGGTGAGCGAAATATTAGTAACATAAAGTAGATAGAGATGCATCCCTAATGTCCATGAATATTTTAGAAGAAAACACATCGAAGGACTAGACAAAGCATGGAATGAAAAAAATATTTTGGAGCATGGAAGCTAAAGATGAAAAAGTGAAAAAAAGTGATGAGAATGAACCTAGGGTAGTAATGCGTGTGTAGTTGCTGATGTGTGTGATGTATTTGTATGGTTAGTATGGTTTGTGTTGTCGTGGAATGCTGTTCAAAACATTTTTGTTACTTTTTTTTTGCCCCCATTTGACTTCATGTTTCTCATACTACAAACCTGCAAGGAGAAAATGATCAATTAGTTAAATATGTGTGTATGTATGTGTAAAAATGTAATGTAAAAGACACATATAAAAGTACGTAAATATAAAATATGCAAATGAAAATGTAAATGGAAGGTGTGCACCTGATCCATGTCGAGATAGAGAGTGTAGAAGGATATCCCTGTGATCTTGGCGGGTTTTTTAAAATCGACGCCATAGGCCAAAGAATTGTAGGGAGGAATTATGATGTATCCTTTAACTCAGTAATCGCTTTCCCCGAATGTGTCTAAAGAGATATCTATACGTCCTACTTTTTGGGTGATCTCGACGCCACTAGATGAAGAAGCATAGGGTGGAATTCCATCAGTATCCTCCAAACTTTAATTTCTTTCCGTAATGTTAAGGACTACCATGTCCTGTAAAATCCGTTGTGTACAAGGTTCATGACTGATCCAAAACCACTCACTATATGTAACCCACAAACCCAAGGGCAGAAAGTGCACTAACTTGAACTAGTGTACATGCATTGTGTAGTATGTAAAACCCCAAATGATGCCCCCCTCTTTGGGGGCACATGCAACGTCACTTATAAGAGAATGTGGCCCCAAAATAGGACCAACCGCATGAACTCTCAAACTCTACCTTAGGGGAAGGGAAAGTGCTTGGTAGGCATGCAAAACAAAGGCATGCACAAAACAAATGCATGTATAAGACAATGTGTAATATACAAAGACAAAGACAACTGTGAGCCCTAAACAATGCATATGAGGACTTAGCCATATTTGGCATATTGGGCAAAACACGAGGAAAGCATGACCCGACTACGCATGTGGAGTGGATAAGGTGCTAGCCTAGCAACTTGGTGCCCATGAAAGGAATATACCTTACGATAGAAGATTCTAGAAGGTCATCATGGAAAGGATGGAGAGCTCACATCTGAAGGAAGCATGCTCCCATGGAGGACCACTTGGACACATGGAAATGATCTACAACTTTAGAAAGGCATGGCGGTGCTTGCTAAGGCTATATATACAAGTGCTTGGTAGAAGAAAAGAAAGAGACGGATGCAGAGATAGAGAATGCAAAGAGGTGAAGCTATGCAGGAATATTGTGAGAGCTCCATGGGTTGGGTTTAGAGGATCTGTAGGAGTATGTTGTATCAAGGGGATGGATCTAAATTTTTCTTTGTACTTATGAAGGGCTTAAGTCCAGTTTTGATGCATGACATTGGTCTACACTATTATATGGATCTGTGATTGCCTCAATTAATGTAATGTGGTTATCAACATACTTAATATGAATATATGTGTGGTTCCATTTTTACTTACATCTGTATGGATCAGTTTTATATATATTTCATATGAGTGGGTGTAAACCCTTGTGTATTTCCCTTATGTTATGATTCATATCTATATTTGTAATGCTTTTCTTATCTGAATGAATACATTGGTCTAGAAGCCTATTCTAAGCTCTAAGATGAATGTATGGTTCATTTCCAATCTCTTCATTTAATTTTCTATCATAACTAATGCATTCTCACACAACTCACATAAAGGAGGGGCTCAATTCCCCATGCATGCCTCGGGTGAGCACCTAGTGCCCACTGGGTGATAGGCCAACGCACATGGGATTTCCTTGTTCTTTAAGAGGGCATAAAAATGACTACATCTTGGTTTCATTTCTAGGGACCTCTTTTTGAAGTTGTTGTGAGAAATGGCATGCATCTTTTTCTTTGTGATGTGTAATGATAGAGCGCCTGACTTTAGAAAGTGTTGAAACATGGTTCAAGAGCATGGAGGATGAGTTTTCTCAAAGATTCAACACTAGACTTGAGTTCAATGCGCGTAGATGGGTAGAAGAGAACCTATACCATGAGTTATATGAGACATTATTTTGTTGCTTCCTAGTAGAGCTATATGAATGGCTTTCAACATACACATCCAGATCAAGTTGGTTCTATAGATCACGTGTATGGACCCAAGATGACTATCAGAGGCTGCAAGATGCAGATCTAACTTGGATGCGTGTTATTGATCACTGGTGGAAGGAGTGTTGGCCAATTACACTTTAGAATATGCCATTTGACATATTCTTTCCCGAAGTTTGTTGAGTTTGAGTTTCTAAGGGAGCCTAGAGGGTCATTTTTAGTGTTATTCCTCTGGCTATGAAGATCTTGGTCATTACTTTGAGTTTAGAAGCATTCCCCATGGCTGGCTAAGCTACTCTAAGGCTAGGAGGAAGCTAGGGTGGAGGAAGATGGTGACATTACGGGATGAAAAGGAAAGGGAGGAGAGATGACTCAAGTATAGCGAATCTCATGAAAGGGAGATGACTAGACAACACAAGGTTGCAAGTGTGATGGATCTATGGAGGTAGACATTGCGAGAGGGTGTTGAAGTTCACGCGAGAGGATGTGGAGCCTGAGTAGTCTATGCTACCCCATCTTGGAAAGCATGGAGAGAGAGGCCCCTTTAGCTTCTAATGAGAGTTTGTCGCATGGAGAAAGAAGAGCCATCGCGTGCATCTAAACCCACATGGTGACCAACCCCTGGCACTTGGTTTTCCAAATCAAATGAGGAGTATTGATAACCTATTGGTATCGGTGGGAGTGACCGATCAACACCTAGGAGATATAATTTTTCATTTGGAACATCCATGGCTGCACATACCATTCCGGTGTTTGGAGGAATTTTTGGGCAAAGTGCAAGTACACAAGGTTTGGGCAACGCGTCTAGGAGTAGCGCGGGATACACTCCTAGGTAGTGGAGCAATCCCACACACCATTGGCGCATAGTTCAGTGGGACATTGGGAACACTAGGCATGACCACTTCAGGCCCATTTCCGGTTATAGGAGAATATGGAGGTGGAACTAGTGGATCTAGAGGCACATGACCTGGTGGATCTAGTGGATCTAGTGGAGGAATACCGGAGAGAAACGGAAAGGAACTAAGGATATGGATCGGAGAACATGGGCCTCAGCCACCTCCTCAGGTGTTCTTTGAAATGTCTTTACAAATGTCTTTACACTTGCCAGATTACCAAGGTATAGAGGATGTTTGTAGAGCATGTGCACAAGTGTGAATTTCTATGGCACGCAAAGGGGATCACTACCCCAGAGTGGAAGGCAAGTCAATTTGCAACAACGTTGTAAAGATGCGCATATAGCTGGTATAGGAAGTACGACCCCTATCAGATGGTGGTAGACTACACCACATTGAATAATTCCTTCCTAGAAGAGTTCCATATACTAGAGTTTGAGCAAAAGAGCATCAACACTTTGAAAGAAATCTAGCAAGGAATGGCAGAGAGTGTGTGGGAGTATGATGCATGGTTTAAAACTCTCCTGTCAAAATTTTCATATGACATTCACCCTTCACAACATGCTCAATGGTTTTTGGAGGGTTGATCACTCCTTTTAGGAGGGCATTGTCCCATAAAACATTTTCTTGACCCATGCGAGGCTCTAGAGGCTTCCTTATGTGCTAAAGTAATTGGGAGCATTGATATTAGTGTGAGCCCTTTTCTAGAGGCTCAAATCACTGTCATGGCCAAATAGTTAGAGAAGTTATCTATAAACTCTACACATGAGACTCATAGTGGTATTTGGTGTGTGGATTGTGAAGTAGAGGGGCATGCCAAGGATAGTTTCCCCAGAAGTCAGTACGTGCCATAGCGGTAGATTGTGAAATTTTCATGGGGACCATGATGTGAGTAGATGTCCCTTGTTGTAGTGTGTAATTTGGAAGAATGTGTCTTTACTACTGCAATATTTGCACCTCTACGACCCATGATACTAAGGATTGTAGGCTTATTGACCAAATCCATGAGGCCATTGATCATGGTGTGCACCAGACCAGCCTTTCCAGTAGTTCCAAAGAAGATGATCACCATTATGAAGGATGCGGATGGAGGGGCACGTGGGAGAGGTTCTCATGGAGGATTTCATGGTCATAACTAACATGAAAGTGAGTTCCCATGAGGAACCTACTATAGGATCTACAGAACATTACAAGTGAGTGTCCAGATTTATTGCGGTGCTCATGGTGCGGGAAGAAGCATAAGTATGAGGAGTGCCTATAGTTGTTTGAGCACATGAGCTACATAACAAGGCTACATGGTGAGTATAAAGAAGGTGAAACACATTGGATGCCTAGAGTGGTTTATGAGTTTGGTAAGTTAGAACCTGGTGACAACATGAGTCTGTGCTCAAGAGAAGAAAAGGACTCTAGTCTCAAGAGAAGAAGTGGTGCATGGAAAGTATCCAAACCTAGTCCACCGTAAAGGAATTGTATCAAGAGATAATGGATGTCATTTGGAATTTTAGGGAGAAATCCAAATGTCTAAGGGAGAATTCTAAGTAGTAGGAGTAAAGGAGGAATGTTGAGGCTCACAGAAGGACCTAGATGAGGTCAAGGAAGTGTGAAAAATGTTAAGGCAAGAGAATATTATTCCCTTGCTAGGAGAATGGCTACGAGAGAATATGCCACGCATCGGAGCAGAGTGCGAAAGGTAGGTATTGCATGCAAACCTCCCTCCCCATAGCCTTGACTATGACAAAGAGATCACACTAAACAATTATGGATGGTTGGATTCTAAGAAACATATTGATTGACATGGGAGAAGAAGTCAATGTTCTTACATTGGATGTCTGACATCAAATGGGAAGGCCCACATTATAGCCATCTTTGAATGTGTTGTATATGGAAAACAAAACTAAGGAAATTCCCATTAGAGTATTAAAGGATGCAGTGATCACCATTCGGGGGCCAAGTTTACTAGAGACTTTGAAGTCTTGGCACTCACCGAGGTAGAAAATTTTCTAGCATTGCTTGGGCACCCATGGTGCTATAAGAACAACGCTAACCTAGGTTCAATAAAGGATATATTAGTTTTGAGAACAAGGAAGAACGGGTCATCATCCCCTTGATGGATGGGAATTTAGTGCCTTACACTGAACCTTTGGGAGAAGAGGTCCTTGATAGAATTTATGTGCACTCCATTAGAGACCCGGAGATAATTCACCCTACAGAAGGAGTTATCCAATTTGAGGATGCCCTATCTTTGAGTGATACAATAAGCATGGCATGTGACAATTGGGCACATAGAACCTATGAGTTAATTAGGAGTGATAGTTGAGGGTCTATAAAAAAGTGACCAAGGAGCTCACTCAAGCACCTAGGAGGAAAGAAGTTACCAAGTTACTCGGAGGGGCATACCTTGAAATTTTCTTATGGGACATGGAAGCTCAGTGGAAAAATGAGGACAAAAGAAGAGGGATGCTCAGTTATAACCTACTCAAGACTATAACGTGCACTAGTGGGGCTACACATTGGGAGAACCTCCTAGAGTGGTGCAAGGTAAGAATCATGTTTTCTATAAGGTTTTCCAGGAGAAACGCGCCCACAGTCATTCAAGACTACCATGGTAAAGAGACCACTTCATTTCATATCCAAGCATGTGAGAAGGCCTAGATAGGAGGCACAAAATCCTTACCACCATCATTATGGGTGCATAAGTTGTATTCCACACTACAAGGTTGTGCACATGCATGGTATATCCATTCAGAAACATGCCGCTAGATAGGAAATTGGTAGGAGCTAACAACTGATCTCATCCAAGCTTTTGAATATCAGCACAAAAGCCATCAGTGGATAAGGCATTACAAGTGATCAAGCACCTTACGATGGGGGATAGTGCCATGGTGGAAGACAAGCTACTAGATTTTCTAGGTGAGCCCATTTTAGAGGCATGCTTTGATGAGGATGATTCAGAGGAGATGTAATTTGAGAGAGTGTGCATAGAAAAGGAAAAAGGAAAGATGGTTTATGTCATAGATGGAGAGGAAATGGAGAGTCTAGATGTTAACCACTTTGTAGGTATGCATGATGTTATAGATAGCATTGATGAAAGGATGTGTGCTTACCATGAGCCCTTAAAAATGAAGAAGGTTAACATTGGGTCGAAGAAGAACCCAAGGAAGCAATCATTGGAGACTTTTGGTTAGAAAATTAGGTCTCAAGATCATTGATCTGCTACGTGAATTCCAAGATTTATTCCCTCGTGGGTATCATGAACTCAAAGTGCATCCACCATTCCTTGGGGAGATGAATATAAAACTAAAGGAAGGTTCATGCCCAATCCAAGAGGCCATACTAGATGAATCCAAATTTGTGTGTATGGGTCAAGGAGGAGATAGACAAAATGATAGCGTCAGGTATCATTAAAGTTGTGGAAGAATCAGAATGGATAATCCCAATGGTCATCAACATCAAAAAGGATGGAAGGATAAGGATCTATGTTGACTACAGGGACCTGAATGTAGTATGTGTCATTGATCCCTTCCCAACCCATTTACTGAAGAAATCTTAGAGGAGTGGCCGGGCACGTGAAGTCTACTCCTTCATGGATGGGTTCTCAGGGTACCACCAGTGAGGATTGCGAAAGGAAGACCAGAGAGAAAGAAACTTTCACCACCGAATGGGGAAGTTTTCCTATACTGATCATGCCTTTTGGATTGAAGAATGTGCCTGTTGTGTTCTCGCATTATAGTGCAAGCCTTTCAGGACTTCATCCATAAATTTCTTTAGGTCTATTTGGATGATTGGACTATGTATGGTCTAGTCAGGACCATTGTGATAACTTAAGACTAATGTTTGAAAGGTGTTAATAGTTGAGGAGATCCCTCAACATTAAGAGTGTGTCTTTACTACCCCATTTATAACCTTATTAGGACATATCATATGCAAGGAATGCTTACTAGTAGATCCCGCCAAGGTTGCAGCCATTGTGGGTTTAGGGGAGCCTACTAGCCAAAGCATCATGTGCGGATTCCTTGGGCATACAGAGTTACTATAGGAATTTCATCAAGGGATATGCCAAGATCACCACGCCATTATAGGAATTACTTAGACACAAGAGTTCCTTTCATTGGGGAGAGGTGTAGTAGAGGGCATTCGTCACTTTAAAAGATAGGCTTGTCATAACACCCATTATCTCGTTTTCCCGTTTGGGATAAGCCTTTCCATGTTCATGTGGATGCCTCTCGTACAGTCATTGGAGCAAGTACTAGACAACTAGTGAAGGGATTGTTGACCATCCCTTGTGTTTTCCAAATAGAAAGTTAACATCAATAACAAAAATTACACCACTATTGAGTGTGAAGCACTATCCATGATCTACACACTACAAAAGTTCGGGTAATATCTCTCCTGGAAACACCATTTGTATTCTACACGGACCACATGGCATTAAAATACTTGGTAAACAAGCCCATTCTACAAGGGCGCATATGTCGATGGGTCCTACTATTCCAAGAATTTGAGTTCATGGTGGTTTTCAAGCCAGGAAAAATTAATTGGGCCCGATCACTTGTCTAGAATTGACTCAAGAGAGGATGTGCAAAGCATTGAGGATACCATGCTAGACGCGCAACTATTTAGGTTATGGCATGTGCCCTCAGACTTAGAGGATATTGCGGTGTTTCTCAAAATAGGTATGGCACCAGAAGGGATGAAAGCATTAGAAGAGGAAGTAGTTAGCCATATGTGTCACACCCTACATGTTGGTTAGTGGTGATTTGTACAAATTAGGATGTGATGAAGTATTGCGCCGGTGTGTGCTAGAACATGAGTGCTTGGCTATTATGGAGGAGGCACATGGAGGAAGTGCAGTGGACACTATGTAGGGGATGCCACTATGCACAAAATATTTTACAAGTTGGGTTATGGTGGGAAACCCTATATCAAGATTGTAAAGAGTATTGTAAAGCATGTGATCATTGTCAGTGCACCTTGGAAAACTAGGACATAGGGATGAAATTCCTTTACGCCCTATTCCAAGTATAGAGCCATTTGAAAAGTGGGCCATATATTTTATAGGCCCCATTTCGCCAACATGTAGGATGGGATCACGCTATGTAATCACTTGCACATATTATTTGACAAGATGGGTAGAAGCAGCACCTACCAAGGATTGTACAAGTAGCTACTGATGAAACGAGTTTCTATGGGAAAATATTATTACAAGGTATGGATGCTCGTTGAGCTTAACTAGTGATAGGGGTACATATTTCCTAAATGAGACCATCTGGATTCTGTTAGCAAATTTCATGGTGGCTCATCATAAGACTACCCCTTACCATCCATAAGAAAATGGAACTACCAAATCATTTAATAAAATATTGAGTCATACCCTAACCAAAATTTGTGACATTGGTAGACAGATTGGGATGAAAAAGTATCAACAGTTCTATGGGCGTATAGGAAAACCTACAAGAGGTTGAATAAATCCACACCATTCCAATTGGTGTTTGGCATGGAGGTTGTCCTACCCATTGAATTCATGTTACCTTCTCTGCGTATAGTGCGCGTAGGAGGATTGGTGACGAGCAGCAAGCACTGGAGGAAAGGATTGACAAATTGATGAAATTGGATGAGAGATGATCATTGGCTAGGTGGAGTCAAAAGGCTGAAAAGGCTAAACAAAAAGCATGACATGACCGCCACATCAAAAACAAATAATTTGAGATTGGGAAGATGGTATTGTTATATGATTCTAAGTTTTTGTGCCATCCCGAAAAGTTGAAAGTCCATTGGTTGGGGCCCTATATCATCTTATACATCCTTGATTTAGGTGCATGCTAGTTGAGAGGCACTAGATGGGATGAGATTTCTAGGCCATTTCAATGGGAGTAGGTTGAAGCCCTACTATAAATAAGTCTTCTTGGTGTTTGTAATAAGGTAGTATTTCCAGTTAGTTTAGAATTTCCCTTTACATAATTTCCTTTTTGTGTTTCCCTTTCTCATCGTTTGTTTTTTTTTGTTTTGTGTCTTGGGTGCTTTGTAACCACATTAATTTTTTTAGGTTGTACATGTAAAGAGAGGACCACACATTTTTTTAGTGTGGGGTGGAGTGATGTGAAGTATAGGCCCATAATACAAGTTGAATTGGCAGTAGAAGTTGTGGTGAATGGCCCGGTTGATGGATACAAAGAGCACAAGAATGAAGGAAGTGCATGAAAGAAGAGGTGGACAAAAAGGTTGGTGTCAGGAGAGGACTTCAAAAAACCACATATAGAGGAGGAAGAAGCATAGGAACAACACGAGGTAGGTGAGAGAAAAATTAGGTGGACAGAAGAAGTGCCTTTGGTGTTATTGACACACACGTAAGAGTCTTCTGTTAGGATGGATTTTTTACATGCCAGAAGGTTGTAGAATGTCTCACACAAGATTGGGCATGTAAGTGAAGGTGCATAAGGTTGTCTTGGTGGAAAAGGCCACATTTAGTGTTAATTACGGTGGTAGGTAAAATAGCATTTAATGATGGAAAGAAGGAAAATCTATAAATAAAAGTTGGGCACTTCATTATTTACCTTGCATTTATGAAGTGAAAAGAGTTCTCACAAACTAGGGCATCCAAAGGTGATTTATGTGAAGAAAAATTTAAGAAATCTGAGAGGACATGACTAGAGTAGATCTGCAAAACTAGTAGGAAAGGAGTACACGGGCATGGAGGAAGTTGTTGAGAAGAAAGTTGTTGAGAAGCATCATCTTGTGGAAGAATTGTTCCAATTAGGGTTTGGTAGCTAGGGCATGGTGTAAGGAGGGTTTCTTCACAAGGTTGTGCATTAGGGTTGGATAGAGTGGTAGAACAAAGGAAGGAGAAGATGTTTGAAGTGTTAACCTAACTAAAGAATGGCACCAAAGAAAGAAACCATCTCACCTAAAAATAGAAGGGCAAGGGAAAGGGGAAGCAAATGGCTGCTTCATCACAAGCACAAATGAAGAGTGGTATGTGGAGATGCAATACCCAGATGGGGTATTACTAGGAAAATAATGGGAATCTCATTTTGGAAAATGACTGTGAGTGACTATAATCATCACAACAGCATGACAGAAAAAGAAATGGATTTGGATTTGGTTCACCCAACAAATAAGAGGACACCAAAGGTCATGCCCATATACAACGAAGTGAAGTAAAGATTAAATTAGAGAAGGCAGGTTACTACGTAACTTTATGAATTACCCTACTTTGGAAAACCCGAGAGCCTCTATCGATTGGCTAATGGTGTGTGTTCATGAAGACCATTTTTATTTTACAGGCGCAAGATGTGCATAACAACCCTAGTTAATTTCCAAGTTCACATGCCTTATTTGTGAGGGGGATAGCATTGATGATGACCTAAGAAATAAGGAGGCCATCAAGGAAATGGTTACCGCATGACTACAAAAAAAGGATCATGATACTTTGACATCACAGAGAGATCCCAGACCCCATGATGAGGATGGCCACATGCTTGGTAACCAAGCTCAATGACCAAGAGAGATGGACTCAAGTGAACAAGGGAATGTATGAAAAATATCTAGGGGACCATCTATAACTTGTCACTTTCATCATGGATGAAATCATTAGTAGCACGTAAAGAAGGTGAGAAGATACTATTTGGAAATTTCCTCCTCACAATTTTTTTCTCAAAAATCAGAGTGCCCAATGGGCCGAAAGGTTTGTTTGGGAGTACCCAGAAGAGGATCCCTCACCCACAAAGTGGTTCACAAAATATACTTGTGATACCATGATAGCCACTCACAAGGCACACTTAGAAAAGTGGTACAAGCACATGAGGGATGTGTTCGGGGTAGAAATGAGGATTCTAGAGAAATTACCCACACTCATGAAAGGAGAAGCAGAATTCACAGTATATCAACATTTCTGCATTGGCAGATTTAGGTTAATAGATGCAAACATGGGCCCTTGGTGCAAGCTTCCCTTCTCCTTCACCGTGTAATACTTCCAAGAAAGGGTGAACAAGTTCAAAGAGGCCAAGAGACTAAGGTTCGACCTTAGTGAGGTGGATCAAGACCATAGAGAGTTACGTAAGAAGTTAGTTTACCCCAAGAAGTATGCACATATGGAGAGATATGTCTCCTATGAGATACAGATGATGAATCGAGTAACATTAGCAATCACTAGAAGGGATGCAGTAAGGATATACCTTTACATAAGGCCAAAATTTGAAAAGGGTGCATACTTGGAAAATGATGTATCCATCCCTAAGGACCCCACAGGAAGAAAGAAGCCCATGCTAAAGAAGAGGGAAAGAGAAGAGGTGCAAAAAGCACTAAGTATTCAGGTTACACAAGCAGTAAGCACACCAGAGACAAGCGCTAATCCTAGTACTTACACACGGAGAAAGAAGTCCCCGGTGAAAGAAAATACTCCAGAGGAAGAAGTGCCAGAGCATGAAGAACCCATCACTTAGGAGAAGTCACCAGAGGAGGAGGAAAAGGAAGCATAATATCCTATCAAGAAGAAGTAGAGGATGGCAAAAGAAGATGACTCGGAGGATACATAGATCTTGGAGGCCTATAGAGGTAAAAGAGATGATGATGATGATGACTTGAGGTAGATCAAGGCCCTCCCATATTCAAAGTACATGACTTAGAGGAGGAAGGAGAGGAAGAATAAAATGAGTACATCTTTGTCAAGAGGAAGAATGACAAAGAAGAAGAGTATACTCGGGATAAAGGGGTAAGCGAGGAAGATACTAAAGAAACAAAGGACTCCAAGCCTCACAAAGAAAATAGATGAGGCCATGGAGAAAGAAGTAGCAAAGATCATCGAGGACCTAGTATAGCAAGAGATGGAATGTAGCGCAGGACATGTTGATGAAGGAAGCACAGGAGGAAAGCGTAGAAAAGGAATATGGAAGCATGGGGGATCCTAGTTTGGTTGTGAGCTTTCCTAAGGCCATGCACATAGGGAGAAAGAGTGCAGAGGCATCACAAGTTCAGAGGATGGGATATATTGATGATCTGAACAAGGTGTTGCACATGCACTTTTAAAGCACCACACCAATGGATGAACTCTTGGCTATGGCATCATTTGATGAGGAAGGTGCATACCCTTGGACGAGGAAAATTATTTCTTGGGAATTTGAGTCCCACATCGATGAGCCAGAATTTGAAGTAAGCCAAGGGGCAATAATGAAGGTACCAAATTCAAAAGGAGACAACCCCTTGGTAAACACTCAATGGCTATCAGATGAGTAAATCTGCAATGCACCGAATAATGTTTCATTGAAGTAGAAGCCAGACTCTTTGGGAGGAATGACAGGGTGAAGTTCCTAGAGGTAGAATTGGAGAAGAAGGAAGAAGAGATTGAGAGAAGAACTAAGGAATTAAAATGAGAGGATCTCGATCAAAGCACAACTAAGGTGTGAGTTGAAAGAAGAGAAGGCAAGGGTGCACAAGGTTTACAAGAAAGTAGAGATGATCACAGATGCCATTTTCTTGAAGCATCTAGATCTAACACCACCAAAGTGTAGAAGTATGGATCCACCATGGAGTTCTAGAGGACTTGACCCAACCCTCACAATGGAAAGGCAACCACCGGCCTTGGAGTCTACAAAGGAGGCATCAACACGTAAAGATAAGGACAAGATGAATGTTTTGGCAATTGTTTCCTTGTAAAAGAAAGTCCTCATATATGTTAAAGCTGCCGCCCAACTCGTTGAGGCCACTTATGAGAACTACATCAATAGAGATAGAGTGGCAAAGCATTCTAGTCACCACCCATGAAGCGGAGCTCAAGGAGTTCCAGGAGAAGAACAAGGGGAATAGAGCGGAACATGATAGAATTCTAGCCGAGGTTGAGAAGAAATTGGAGGCTATTGAGACCTTGCGGGGCTCAATCAAGAACTGGATGAAGGATTTATATCCCCAGATCACTTGAAGGATGGATGCACTCGAGGATTTGGGAAAATAGTTGGAGGGGATCGTGGAAACAATGAATACCCAAGGAGAAGGGCTAAGCTTTGAAGAGGTGAGCACCTAGTCGGTGACCTCTTTGTGAAGGCACAAATTGAGGTCAATACCTAGAATAAGTTGGAGGCAGACTTGATGAAATATTTCCCTCTCCTCTTACAAAAGTAATCATAGTTTCCCCATTCTTTCATTCTTCCCCAAATTCTTCATTCCTTTATTCTCTCCAAAATATTCAAGGACAATCATTCTTTATTCATTGAGAAGGTGTTCCCGAGGGTGGAGAACAGGCGTAGTGTGGGGTGATGTTGAGCCCTTAAAATATTGACTAAGTACAAGAAGGCGCATGGGCGCGCAAGGCCTATTTGAAGAAGGGTGCACAAGGCGAAAGTGCACAGGACAAGATTTTAGGAGGGTTTAGTAAGAACCAATGGTGTGCGCATGTATGACAGAGTAAAGGTTTTGGGACTTAGCCATATTTGGCATATCGGGTAGAACACAGGAAATCATGACCCGAATATGCATGCGAAGTGGATAAGGTGCCAACCTAACAACTTGGTGCCCACGAAAGGAATATACCTTATGATAGAAGATTCCAAAAGGTCATCATGGAAAGGATGGAGAGCTCACATATGAAGAAGCATGCTCCCATGGAGGACCACTTGGACACATGGAAATCGATCGACAACTTCAGAAAGGCATGGTGGTGCTTTCTAAGGTTATATATACAAGCTCTGGTAGAATAAAATAAAAGAGACGGATGATGCAAAGTTAGAGAATGCAAAGAGGTGAAGCTATGCAGGAATACTGTGAGAGCTCCATGGGTTGGGTTTAGAGGATCTGTAGGAGTATGTTGTATTAAGGGGATGGGTCTGAACATTTTTCTTTGTACTATGAAGGGCCTAAGTCCAGTTCCGATGCATGACATTGGTCTATACTATTATATGGATATGTGATTGCCTCGATTAATGTAATGTGTTTATCAACATACTTATGAATATATGTGTGGTTTCAATTTTACTTACATCTATATGGATCGGTTTTATATATATTTCATATGATTGGTTGTAAACCCTTGTGTATTTCCCTTCTATTATGATTCATATCTATATCATGTAATGATTTTCTTATCTCGAATGAATACATTGGTCTAGATGAATGTATGGTTCATTTCAGTCTCTTCATTTAATTTCCAGTCATAATTAATGCATTCTCGCATAACTCGTATAAAAGGAGGGGCTCGGTGCTTGTGCGTACCTCGGGTGAGCGCCTAGCACCCGCTAGGTGATAGGTCGATGTGCATGGGATTTCCTTATTTTTAAGAGGGAATAAAAAGACTACAACATGCAAGAAGACAAGTAAGCCTCAAAATTTGGGTTGAAAACATGGGACATCACTCATGATGTCGCAAGACACACAAGGCCATCATGACCGCTTACAAACAAACAAGTGTGCACACCAAACATAGGACTAGGCCCGCAAACAAGTGTAAAAAATAGACAAGCAATATAACAAACATGTATGGGAGAAAATATCCCTGCATAAAAAGGGTTGCACATGAAGCACTCGTTAACATGTTAGAAAGATAACTAGTATCTCAAAATCATGTATAACCAAGCAATTTAACGTGCTAAGGATGAAATGAAATAATATCACCTAGAAGAGATGAATGTGGATGCCCACAATGACCCAATGTAGGAAGGATAGAAGGAAAGCATCTTTTTACATGTAAGAGACTTATATTTTTATCACAACTAGAAAATTATATGATCACGCATGTGTGCATGATATTGATAAATGGCATACCATTAATCTAACTAGCATGTGTAATAAGGTGACTATGAACAAGCAAAACTAAGCAAGAGTAAAAGAAACCATAATATGTAGTATGATGTGGATGGATGGAATCGAATGCAATATGGAATGATATGAGCCACATGCCCCCCAAGTGAATGGAAATGTATGCAGTGAGGTTCATTTGGTTTTCCCCCTCAATAGTCAAGAATGAATTATAAATGAGGGTGCTTCATTAGGAAATGTTCGAATAGTGTGTGTTGTGTCTAGTGCGTTGTGATGAGTATGTATGCGTAGTGATGATGATATGTAACATATAGAAGATATGTGTGTGAACCTTATATCCTAAGTGTATATCATGAAAAAATGAATGTATGAGTGATGATTTAGCCCTAAAGCATGTATCACTACAAGATGATAGAGGAAGTGACGATTTATCCTATAGCATGTGTCACTACAAGATGAATAGTAGGGAGTGGTGATGTAGCCTAAAGTATATACCACTACAAGATGAATAATAGGGAGTGGTGATGTAGCATAGATCATATACCAATAAAGATGAATAGTGGGGAGTGGTTATGTAGCCTAAAGCGTATACCACTACAAGATGAGTAATAGGAGCAAAGATGTAACCTAAAGCATATACCACTACAAGATGAATACTAGGGAGTGGTGATGTACCCTGAAGCATATACCACTACAATATGATAGAGTAAGTGACAATTTAGCCTATAGCATGTGTCATTATCCTAGAAATGTCGTATGATGAGAGGTTGAATGATAAATGCGTGATGAATGTAAGGTCCATTTGATTTGTAAACCCTCGGAATCGAGTATGGACCAAAGAACTTAAGTGCATCATAGGGTAGTGAGTGCAGTGTGTAGAAGATGATGTAGTATGTGTGATGATAATAGATGACCATATGATTTGTAGAAATATGCAATACGTGATGAATAGTATGCAATGCAATGTGTGTAGGTAGACTAGTAATGTAGATATGTGTGCAACATAGTATACAATATGTAGTATGTAGGTTGAGCAATATGTAATACTAGATGTAAGGAAAATAGTAGTGTGACACATGTATGATGAAGACTAGAATGATTTATGACATGTAGATGTGTAAAAATTGAAATGATGTACTAAAAGTCTAATATATAATTCAAGATGTGTGATGTGTGAATAGACGTAGTGTGTAGTAACTAATGTACATTGTGTGGGGTTCATGTGTAGTATGACCTCAACATTCAAATGTGAACCAAATCACTAGAGTGTGTCATTGAGTAATGACGATGCTAAAGTATGAATGAATATGCACATGTTAGGAAATGGATGTATAAGAATGCAAAGATGATATATGAGTAGATGTTACAATGATGTATGCGTAAACAATAAGAGTGTGATGTATGCAAGTATGCTAGAATTTGGGGTTGGTATTGGATGTTATGCCCCCAAGTATGTGATAAAGAAGATGACTATGTGTCGTTATTAAGGAGATAATCGTTTTCATGATTAAGACCTACTTTGTAGAAGCATTAGAAACCTAATAAGCTATAGAGTGAGGAGGGTCAAATAGGGACCCATGGCGAAGGAGTATGTACATATTCATTTCATATTCTTCTTTAGTAAAGGAAATTGGTGGACAACCGTGAGCATGACAATGAGATATATTTAGAGCCTAAGCGGAGAAGAATCATTATGAATAGAGATATTGAAAATTAAAATAAAGAGTGATGAGAATCTATTGTACCACCAATATAGTCGAGCTAGGACTATCCAAGTGTGATTCGAGAGGCACAATGGTTACGCATAAAAAATACCATCAAATCAAAGACACACAAGCCATAAGTTGTCATAATGTGAAAATATCCATGATAAATATGTGGAGACTAGAGTGGTGGTAATATGTCACTAAACATCATGCCAAACCTAACCAAACTGTCATGTGTATAAATAGTGTCTAAGCAAGTAGAATTGATAGGGATGTGTTGCCAAAAGGACCTATTGATAAATAGTGTGCATGTAAAAGGAGGCAGCAGAGCTGTAACCCATGGAGGATAAGATGAAATAACATCTACACTATTTATAGACCCCCAATATAGTACCATAACATTAGCAGAGGGATGGGTCTTAAACATATATTCACCTAGGCCATCGGCCACAAAGGTTTCTTCAAAATAAGATTCATCTACGCCAAGAGGATTAAAATTGAGCTATCCTAATGCTTCATCTGTAAGTTTGATAGCGTCAACTTCATCATTAGAATATTCATAACTATCACTTTGTGAGCATCATCATGTTGTATTGCACTATCAATTATCTTTGCTGTAGGTGGCAATCTTTGTAGATGGATTAATGGAGGGTTTTGTAATGGGTGGAGAAGGGACATTTATAGGAGCCGATACCGTAGGTGAAATAATCATTGTAGTTTGAGTAGATATAGTTGAAGCATTTATAGTTTTAGTAGGATATTGTGAAGCACTAGACTTTCCAATGTCATATGTGTCAAGGCTACTATATGGAATATGTTGTGAAGGTGTCGGTGGTATGGGTATATAAGTAATAGGATTTATACGAAAATATTTCAATGGCTCTAGATTGGCATGATAGTATGTTCATAACCATCATGAAATAACTTGACACATTAATGAAGAGTGAATGGAACCATGTGCATTGCGTGAATCCAAGGCCTACCTAACAAGAGATTAAACTGAAAGGAGGCATCGATAACATAACACTTGGTGAGAAATAGTCTTATGCCCAACAATAATATGGAATGAGATAGTCCCTAGGCATGATCGAGAGGTAGAATCATAACGCAAATGAGGGTAGCATTCTTAGAAATCAAATTATCGTTAATACCTATTTACTTTAAAAGAGAATGAACACATAAATTGATAGTTGATTCAATATCAATGAGGACTTGTTTATGCAAGTAATGCTAATAACGGTAGTGATGAGCAAACGAGCACATGGATTGCTTTTAGAAAAAGGTGATAAATCCTCATCAATGAAAGATATAGCATGTGATAAATTATGAAGGGACTGTATGAGTTGTGTAAAGGCCACCGTGGAATTATCACTTTTAATATGAATGGCATAGCATAAAGGGAATCTTCTAGCACAGTAAGACAATCTGGTACATTACGCAACAAGTCATAAAGAGAGATCTTAACGGGCATATTTTTTAAGTTTTTCAATGATTTCATATCCCTTAGAAGTAGTGCAAGAATTTTTCAAGTAATGTGTGCGAGGATAGATGCGGGTGGACTCTAAAGTCCTTGGTAGAGTATGACGAGTACGACAAGTAGTAACTACATTAATGGATGGATCAGCACTAGGTGTGATAAAGCGAGGAGGATGTTGGGTGTGCAAGCACATGAAATCAAAAACATTAGTAACTATTCCCAAGACCTTAGTTGGTGCAAAGGTAGGATAAGAATATTGAGCCATAATTTGATTAGGAGATGACATGGTCAAAAGGAAGTGTTGAAATGTGGGGTTCACTAAAATTATTAACTAAAATTAACTAATAGGTGGAGTAATAGTAGTTAATTTATTCTAGAATGACATGCAAATACAAAATGAATATGGAAATGACCCAAAACTATTAAAATAGAAATGATAAAACCATAGAGTACTAAGAGAGTTAGAATGAACTCAGATGATTAGAGGATCTCATTTGGACTATGTTGTAGAAGTGATTGTAGAAAAAGGAAGCATGAACAAATGTGAAGAGGTCCCGAAAAGGAAGGATCTGAGTTATCTAGCATAATTGGAGCACCAGAGAGAGGGACCGGGCACCTCCAAGGACCCTAGTCTATGAATGGGTGTTGTGGTCTATGCGAGAAGGTCCGAACTAAATTTCACAATTTCGGCAAGTGGTATGAGACCCTCTTTTTTTTTTCGTATTAACTTCGTTGTACTTCTCTAGGTGTCGCTGATAATCCAAGATGATATAAAGACCTCGAATACCATAACAAAGGGGCTTACTAACTAAGCGTTGCACTATATTTCAAACTCAAATGTAGTTTTGGTGTGTGTGTGCATCATGTGTCCTAGGTGCTCTTGTGTCAATCACACTTTGTGAAGTAGCAAACAATAACTAGATTGAAAAATGTAGTAGAATGGTGGATGGAATATAATAGAATCCCTCCCCCTATGTTTGTGTGATGCATATTAAATAGCCTTGTCCTTGTGATGGAGCTAAGTGAATGCAAATGATATCTAAATTCCTTTGATAGATGCAACCGTAGGTGGATGATAGTAGTGACTAGTTTTTAGTCCCTCATTATGGTCTCATAACTATTATTTATGGGGTTCTCTTAATCTAATTTCACAATTAACCCCAAGATGGATGACCACCAAAATGATAAGAAGATGAAATAGCTTTAAAGTGCCCAAAGAGTGGTGAGAAAGTTCAAAAAGGATCGGGGCACCTGGTGGGACCAAGGCACCCATGGCACCCTAGTACTAGTCTCTGGTGCCCCAGTGAAAGATAAAATGACGTAAAATGAAGAAAGCTAACTCGGGCATGTGGGTGTAAGAGGTTGAGAAAGACAAAAGAAAACAAAGTAAGATGGCCAAAATTCGAGGGTTAATTAGTAATTTCTTCACTCAAAAACCTTCTAAATAGTAATATGAGACCGGAATAAATAATTCCTAAAGCGCATATTTTGTCTCTAAATTTTCGCCCACTTTATGTTGGTGAGCGGAAATCTCGAACATAAAGTAAAATGAGAGATGTGTACCGATGTCCATGAATATTGTAGTATAAAATGTGTCAAAGGACTAGACAAAGTGTGGAATGATAAAAATATGATCGAGTGTGGAAACTAAAGATGAAAAAGTGAAAAAAAAGGTGATGAGAGTGAACCTAGGGTAGAAACATGTGTGTAGTTGTTGATGTGTGTGATGTACCTATATGGTTAGTATGATGTGTGCTACCAAGGAATGTTGTTGCTGACATTTTTGTTGTTGTTATTGTTTCCCCCATTTCACTATTTGTTTCTCATATGACCGTACCTATAAAGAGAAAACGATCAAGTAGTCAAATATGTATGTATGTATGTGTAAAAACTCAATGCAAAAGATGCATGTAAAAGTGTGTAAATGTAAAATACATAAATGAAAAATGTAAATGGAACATGTGTACCGATCCATGTCAAGATAGAGAGTGAAGAAGGGTATCCCCGTATTGGTGGGGTTTTTTGTGCAATCCGATGCCATATCTTTGAAGAAGTATAGGAGGAATTCCAATGTATCCTCCAACCCGTAATTGCTTCCCCGAATGTGTGTGAAGAGATATATGTACGTCCTAGTTTTTGGGCTATCTAAAGCCATTTTCTCGAAGAAGTATAGGGAGTAATTTTGATGTATCCTTCAACCTTTAATTGTTTCCTAGAATTCTAAGGACTACCATGTCCTATAAAAGTCGTTGTGTATGGGGTTCGTAGACTAGTCTGAACCCACTCATTATATGTAACGCATAATGCCAAGAGTGGAAAGTTCACTAAACCGAATCGATGGAAATGCATTGTGTAGTATGTAAAACCCCAAATTATGCCCCCTCTTTTGGGGCACATGTGACATCACTGATAGGAGAATGTGGCCCCAAAAGAGGACCAACCACATGAAATGTCAAACTCTTCCTACAGGGGAAGGGAAAGCACTTAGTAGAAACCAAGGCACGAACAAAAAAGGCTATCAAAAGATAATTTTTAGTACAAACAAGAATACATGTATAACATAATGTGTAATCTACGTAAATAGAGTGTAAGCTACCAAGAAAAATGTAATGACAACACGCAAGAAGACAAGTAAGTCGCACAAATCAAGTCATGAAAACATGGGACATCACTCACGATGTCACAAGACACACAAGGCCATCATGGCCGCATACAAAAAAACAATTTTGCACACCAAACATATGGTAAGTCCCAAAACAAGATCAAATAATAGACAAGCAACATAACAAACAAGTATAGGAGAAAATATCCCTGCATATCAAATGTTGCACATGAAGCACCCGCTAGCATGTTAGAAAGATAACTAGTATGTCAAAAGCATGTATAACCAAGTAATGTAACATGATAAGGATGAAATGAAATAATAGCACTTAGAAGAGACAAATTTGAATACCCCCAACAACCAAAGTAGGAAGGGTAGAAGGCGAGCATTTGTGATTCATGTAAGAGACATGTATCTACAATCACAACTAGAAAAGTATGTGAATGTGCATGTGTGTATGATATAGATAAATTACATACCATTAATATAACTATCATGTGTAATAAGGTGACTATGAACAAGCAAAAGTAAGCAAGAGTAAAAGCAACCATAATATGCATTATGTTGTGGATGGATGGAATGGAATGCTAGATGGAATGATAGGAGCCATGTGCCCCGAGTGAATGGAAATGTATGCAATGGTATTCATTTGGTTTTCCCCTTCAACAATGAAGAATGGACCGTAAACGAGAGTGTGTCATCGGGAAATGGTCAAATAGGGTGTATTGTGTCTAGTATGTTGTGATGAATATGTATGTGTACGATGATTATATGTGACATATAGAAGAGATGTGCATGAACCTTATATCCTAAGTGTATATCAAGAAAAATAATTGTATGAGTGATGATTTATCCCTAAATCATATATCACTACAAGATGATAGAGGAAGTGACAATTTATCCTATAGCGTGTGTCACTACAATATGACTAGTAAGGAGTAGTGACGTAGCCTAAAGCATATACCTCTACAAGATGAATAGTATGAAATGGTGATGTATCATAAATCGTATACCACTACAAGATGAATAGTAGGAAGTGGTTATGTAGCTTAAAGTTTATACCACTACAAGATGAATAGTAGGGAGTGGTGATGTATCCTAAAGCGTATACCACTACAAGATGAATAGTAGGGAGTGGTGATGTAGCCTAAAGCGTATACCACTACAAGATGAATAGTAGGGAGTGGTGATGTAGCCTAAAGTGTATACCACTACAAGATGATAGAGTAAGTGACAATTTATCCTATAACGTGTGTCATTATCCTAGAAATGTCACATGATGAGAGTTTGAATGATAAACACGTGATGAATGTAAGGTCCATTTGATTTGTAAACCCTCGGTAGTCAAGTATGGATTGAGGAACTAAAGTGCATCATAGGGTAGTGAGTTCATCATGTAGAAGATGATGTAGTATGTTTGATTATAATAGATGATCATATAATCTATAGAAATGAGTAGTACGTGATGAATAGTATGTAATGCAATGTGTGTAGGTAGACTAGTAATGTAGAGATGTGTGCTACGTAGTATGTAGTATGTAGGTTGAGTAGTATGTAATGCTAGATGTAAGGACAATAGTAGTGTGACACATGTATGATGAAGACTAGTACAATGTATGACATGTAGATGTGTAAATGTCAAAATGATGTAGACTAAAATTAGAATATATAATGCAAGATGCGTGATGTGTGAATAGACGTAGTGTGTAGTAACTAATGTGCAATGTGTGGGGTTCATGTGTAGTATGCCCTCAATAGTCAAGTGTGAACCGAAACACAAGAGTGTGTCTATACGTCGGAAAAAGTGACAGCGGCGTGAGAATCTACAAATAACTCTTCCGCGTGCACCCGACCTCTCGAGGTCGTGCAGAGAGACAATGATGGGGGTAGAATATGCGAGACAAACTAGTTAGGCAGTCTAATGTCTTCGACACGCACTAGTGGAATTTGTGAATCTAAGGCAAAGAAGGCCCTTCTAACTTGGACTAGTGTGATAGATCGATCAACAAGGATGACTGCTCGAAGGCTCCAATCAATATCGAGCTCTACCATGATTCGATCTATGGGTTGCGGAATACGTGGAAAATGACCTGGGATTGTTTCGTGTATATCTTCTGATAAGGTCATATAGTGGATGATGAATATAATTGACTCTATGGATGATTTTCGCCTAGTCCAAATTCCCTAACCGTTAGCCACGATATCTAGTAAGGACAGGTTGTTCGATGATGATAGGTGGAAGTGGAGTGGACACGAATACCAAGATACGTAGGCTAGTGTCCATGTCTAATGACTTGTGGATTCATTGGGCTATGGGATCTGTGGATCACAACCATAGACTCTTGGTTGTTGCAGTCTGTTATGGTCATACGTGGGATCAAGTTTTAATCCCTAGTATCCAGAGAATTGTATGCTTTCTCGCCTTCTATGTTTAGAACCAATAGTTGTGCAATCTTCTTAGAATACCTTACGAGGCATTCTCGCAACCCGGATTCTTAAGCTGGTATCTATATCTACGAGGGTGTCTCTAGCGTTTGGTCATGGAACTAGAGGATCACACCCAAATTTTTGTTCTCTTTCGAGCCCTTCTCACATCATGTGGATGTTTTCTAGGGTAATCAGTAGTTTGGTGACTTGACCAAAACGCATGTGCTTGGTCATCTTTTATGTTTAATCCTCTTAACTGGCCCATCAATTGTAAATGCATGGTTGTTCGAGAATACTTGTATCCAGAGAGTTTGGTCTATGTCAACTATTGCTTGTGACTAGGTTTGGTTGAGGCACGATTGGTTCAAATATATATTCCCCGGGCTCTTGAGGTCCCGTGATTGTCATACTGAAACAAAATGCAAATCTAACTATGTGAAATAAATCTAACTGTATAACTTTTATTCTTCTAAGAAAACTTTTAATAATTTTAAGGAAAGCAAACTATTTTAAGCATATCTAGAAATAATAACTAAACAATAATTTGAAACAGACAAGATAACCGAGTGTAGTTATTTACCTGTGTGATTTGTAGAATTATTCTAAATAAAATAGTTTGTCTAATCTACCGGCAAGATTCTCGATCCTACCTCAGAAGTGAGGAGTGAATCATAGTTTCTCAGAAACTATCAATCCCCACAGCTTCCCTGGCAATGTCGAGAATAGAATGAAATGAAATAAAGTGATTAACTACTCTATTTGATATGAATCTGACTAGAACTTTGAAATGTAAAACCTGGACTCCGCAGAACAGTGGCGAATCCGATGGTGTATGTGATCTCGTCCCCTCAGTATGATCTCCTCATTCTTTCATGTTCACGTGGATCCAGAAAAGTGTGTAATGCTAGCACTGATAAGAGTAGATTTTGGGACAAGGACAGCTCAGAATGCAGACCGAGAATGTGAGTAGGAGAGGGATAGCGCAAGAGTACTGAGCTTGGCTTATGTAATTCCTAGCGGGATTTTCTTTGCGAGTCATGCGAACATGAAGTGACCGAACTCAGTAACTATCCTATACGAAGAGCAAAACCTGTAACTTTAATGGCTTCCTAAGCTATTATATTCCAATGGATTGGATAAAATAAAGACACTGCTTGCACAAGTTGGATATGTGGCTTACCAACAGCTGAATAAAGCTAACCAGGCATATAATGGATTGAACTAAGAACTCCAAGACACAATAAAACAAATCTACAAAGAAAGAGAAATTGAGGCAAGCTTCTAACCTGGATTGGGATGAGGTAACAAAGACCTGCCACGCACAAGATGGGTCTGTGGCTTACCAACAGCTGAACAATACTAACCAAGTATGAAATGAACTATGCTATCAATCCTAAGCAAGCTGACAGACCAAACCACTGAAAATCAGAAGACTCTAACAAAAAATGGTGGCCCTTTTGCCTCAGCACAAGCTATGCATTTATAGGAATTCCAACACTCAAAAACCAAAACCAAATTGAACTCCTAAACAATAAACAAAGGAAAAACACTATTCCAGGGGACCAAAAACATAAATGCATGCTCAAGTCGGCAAAGAAAAGCTGGTGAATCGTGATATTTCACGCGAGTCGCGTCAAAAGAGTGTTCTGGAAAATGCGCACAGGACCGCCACTCTGAGCAGGTGGCGGTTACAGGACCGCCGCCCTGTTCAGGGTGGCGGTTTCGTCACTGAAGGTCAAGAGGCCAAGGAAAGAGGGAAAAAGGGGAAAACAAAGGGCACAGGGGCTAAGCGGGGCATGCGGGATGTTAACGCATACTCCGAGGGATTTTCCGGATCCCGAACACCTTGCGAGGAGACCTGTATCATCATCGGGGCACTTGTTACACTCGTTTAACGCAGATAATTACCTTACAATTTTGGGTACGTACATATGCCCCCTCGAGAAGTGTTTTAGCCATGAAGAGGCATAAAACGTTGGCTCTGAGTATGGCAGTCCCAAATGGGGAGTTAGAAGCTATACCTTACTCGTCCGTGTGTTGAAATAACGCCATCGAAATTCCCACTATCTGCAAAATGAAAAGAGAACTCAAGTGCGAGATAGATGCAATAACTTGGAAGATAAATGCTAAAATAATAGGGAAGGAGAATGTACCATTCGTGCGGGATAGAAACTTACCTCCATCAGCGCTCCAAACCTACAAAAAGTCATTTTAAAATGAAACGAACGATATATATATGAAAGTGGGCCCATTTTCCTATTCATTTGCAAGAGTTGATTTGATTGGTTTTGAGCTCTGGGAACCACGGTGATGGTTTCTCACGCGAGGAGAGTCGAAACGTTCGCGGTGAGATCATGATCATGCCTCCACGAGCGGAACACCGACCTCGGCGATCACGGTTGGTTTTCTTCCATTTTGTGTTTTTCCCCTTTAAAATAGAAATGCTAAATTCGTCATAATGGGGGTTATTTTTGAAAATGTTAGGTTCAAAAGGTCCACCTAGGGGGACGCCTCCGGGTAGGCTCCATTTTTAGTTTAAATGGTCTATTTTTTCTCATTTTGGGCTTTTTGGGGTTAACAACTGCGCGGGTTTTCGGACACGACATGCGCCCCGGCCGGGCGGCGGTTATGACCGCCACCCTGTTCGGGTGGCGGTTACACGACCGCCGCCCTTATAAGGCGGCGGTTTTGCATAGAATGCAAAAAGAACTTAATTTTCGAGATTGCACTTGTATTTTCTTACACTTTTATGCGTTTTTATGACTCTCTTGGTATTATTCGAGATACTAACTTGCCCTGTTTTGTGTGTTTTGGGTGTATGCAAGCGAGAGCAGAGTATATCAGATGGAGCCGAGAGAGAGAGAGAGTGATTGGCTTTCGGGGGTATTGGATGCCCTTTCTCAGGATGAGGAGGATACATTACGAGAGGGCCAAAGATATAACATATATCACGCGTGCCCCATGTCACACCATCCATCCACATACTTTGTGACTTATTCTCATATTAGGATGCAGATCGGAAAACTTTCCGATTGGCAGTCGTGGTGAGTGGACCATTACTTTGGAGGATGTCTACCGTATCCTGGGGGTCCCGATCATCGGGAGGAGACTCACACTGGAGACGGCAGGGTCTCGAGCACAGATTGCACAGTGGGCAGGCTACATGGGGGATGCAGCCATCTCTACGGGGTCGAAGAAGGGAGTGAGAGTTCGATCCATTCCTTCTTTTCCCATCCCCATATTTCGACAGGCTATCATGGGGATCCTTGCCTCGAGGCTGATCGGGGACAAGGGAGGGGATACTTTACTATACTGCTGGGCCCCCATCATTGCACAGATAGAGGGGCATGGCCGGATATATGCCTGGGGCGCAGATATTCTGGGGACCACCTACCATGACTTATACAGGGTGGTCCATTTGCAGGGACAGTCATTGAGCCACCCGACTCTAGTCATGAGTTGGGTGTATGAGCATTTTATTCCTTATGGCAGAGGCGTGGAGGTGGCAGATCCAGGGGCTGTGAGGGCAGCTAGATGGTCAGATATGTCGGTGCTTAGAGCACCTCACCAGCCAGTTGCCTCCCTTACCACAGCAGATATGGAGGCGACACCGTACCGGCTTATGGCCGGCATATGGGGCGAGGAGACCCTTACATTGATCTCCTGCTCCACCACAGGGCAGCTTATCGACCGCGTGGGATGGGTGGAGGTACACCCCTTTGCGAGTTATTCAGCAATTCGGCCTTCCATATACGGGCATGCTTCCTCCAGGTGGCACCGAGTCCTATAGATCAGTCCGCAAGGCCGGAGGGGGGCCTAGAGGCCGTGGTTGGACAGCGATCACTCCTGGCATTCCAATTGTAGCCAGGAGGGTAGTTCGGGCTAGAGGGAGAGCCGGTGCGCCTCGGCACCTTTGCTTGATTGCCGCGGGTCCTGCTCATAGCAGCGATGACCCTATAGACATTGACTCTGATTTTGAGGAGTTTACAGAGGGAGGATCGGAGGAGCAAACGGATGACAGCGATCCTAAGTGGCATGACACTCAGGATATTTTGCAGGCGGAGAGGGCCGAGCAGAGTGTAGAGAGAGAGACTCTAGCTTCAGAGGAGCCACTCTCCCAGGGCCATGGTGGAGAGGATGAGTCTGTTGCGGGGCATCATGTTGCTCCCACTACAGGAGCAGCCCCTCAGTCGGCAGCGGCATCCGCGCGGGTGCCGGCCCTAGCGACCCATCTTGGAGGCTCGTGATCCGAGTAAGTTATCCTTTCTTCCTTTCAATACTGTTTATTTTAGGATTTGTTTTAATTGCTATTTCTCCTTGTGTTTTGATATTGTATCTTTTAGCCTCTTGTCTAGTTTCTAATTCATTTTTCTTCTTCTTTGTTTTACAGAGGCCTGCGACGAGTGGTGGGATCTCGATCCGCGGGGTATGCACTGCGATTCCCAGATGATCCCCATGGATGAGGACCCGTGCGGAGCTGTCCGTAGATGTCGGGAGCCCTCGGCATCCGGTGAGCATACCGCGTCTTCGCTCCCATTTGGCACGTGGCTGGGATGGTGTCGACTCTGTACGAGTTGGCGGAGCTATAGGACAGTGGCGTCTTATGAGGAGCCATTCTCATGGCGAGACCGCGGATGCTCCTCGAGACCTTGAGCCCTCCGTGCATTCGTGAGCGCCAAGCCTGCTTGAGTCCTAGGCGAGCGCGCACCTCGAGAGGGTCGCGTAGGGGTTGAGAGCGACTTGGCCTGTATGTTTTGTACTATAGATTCTTTTGTATATCACGGGCTCTTTGAGCGTTTTGACCATGCCTAGAGCATGATGGCATTATACATAAACATTGGTTATTTATATATATGCATTCATTTTTGGATCAAAACTTGTCACTCGTGTTTTCCCTTTCTGTTTCCAGCTTTCTCGTGTATACTACGATGTATGTTTTATATGCTTTCTAGAATGTATGCAATGGAAAACAGATGATGCAAATGTTTTCTTTCTTTTTGTGTTTTATGATGTCGATTATACATAATCTTGTAGATATATTGTAATTTTGAATCTTAAACTTCTCGTGAGCAATTTGGATATCTCATGTTTGTTTTGGCAAAGTGATGAAAATAACAAATATGATGAGCAGATTAACTTGCCTCGCTCCTAACTCCATGCAACTAGTAAGATGCGAGGGCTCATCACCAAGAGTCGAAGAGGCATGCAAGTTATGAAATATGGTGAAATGATAGTGATGAAAGATAGACGAAGCTTTGGTGGAACCAAATTGAAAACTACAGCTTACTCTACACCGAATGACTTCATAGCTTTGGATGCAACTTGCTTTGCGGTTTATCCAGACTTAGACACATGTAGATGGCCACATAGTAGACAAAATCTGGTTTTTAGGATTTTTGACTCTTTTTGGAATTTTGAACATCGATTCATTTTTTTGACTCAAAGTTTGAATAGTTTGTTTATGACCTTTTAACATTTGCTTTGTCAAGAGGACCCCCTACACTTTGCCCCATGCTACTAGTAAGAAGCGTGGGTTTATCCTGATGGGCAAGGCATAGGTGAGTAAGGGCATTTCCATCCTTTCCCAACTCTACGTCACTAGTAAGAGATGCAAGCTCATCACCGAAGGTTGGTGGGAAGGAAATGTGTAAAAATAAAATTTTCTGTTTAATCACTTTTGACTTGTCTTTTTGAGTAAAATGTCAGTATATGCTTATTTCCAAAGAGATGTATATATGGGATAGATGTGACACCATGAAGCTTCTAGAATAGACCATAGGCAAGACACCTATCCTAAGAAGAAATCAAAGCGAGAACAAACTTGCAGATCTTGGTATGGTTACCGTTAAGACTTCGTCATGTTTGATTTTATTTGATAAAAGATTCCAAGATGATTGATGATATCGTGAAAATGGAGAGATATGATTAGAAAATTTTGTGCCAACAACATCATGAGTTTGTAATGAATTGCTTTGAGAATAGATTCCTTGATCACAATTTGTGTAAGAAACGAATGGACAAAATGATCCTAATTTATATGAAAATGCAATGTAGATAGCTATATAGGTAGCGTTAGCTGCTTATGCGTAGAAACGTTTGAGGTGCAGGGAATTTCTGTTTCACCAAACTCCTCGCCTTCTAACGTACATAAGAGGTATGCACCATTTCCATAGTCCTTCATGACTTGGTATGGGCCCAACCATTTGGGCGAAATTTCCTTCCTTCGCCGGTCTTCTTGTCGATCCTACTCTAGTCTTAGAACTAGATCACCTTCGTATATATCGCGTTCATAGACCTTCTTGTTATCTTGCCGGCACATTCGATCAAAGATAAGCTCTATGTCTGTTCATTGATTCTAACCTAGTTTCATCTAGGCTTTCTAATTGGGAAAGACGTGCTTCTCTGTAAGCGTCTTCATCCGAATCCCTTGTAGTGAAATGCGGAGATCAGGTATTTCGACCTCAAAAGCGAGAACTGCTTCGCCCCAAATACCAGGCGAGAAAGGAGTTGCTCCCATTGGTGTTCTTATTGAGGTTCGGTGGGCCCACAAGGCTGGATAGAACTTTAAATGCCAATCTCACTTGTTTTCTTTTACCGTTTTAAGGAGAATGGCTTTCAATGTTTTGTTTGTCGCTTCAGCCTGTCCGTTGGCTTGGGGATAATACAAAGAAGCCGTATGATGGCTTATTTTAAATTTATTGCATAACTCACGAACTTCTTCATTCTTAAAGAAGTTCCATTATCGGAGATAATGATTTGTGGGATCTGAAATGTACTGCAAATGATTTGGTTTAAAATGAACTTAGCGATTACAGAACCAGTGCACGTGGTAAGAGGCATGGCCTCCACCCATTTGGTAAAATATTAAGTGGCCGTGATTATAAAATTATGGCCGTCAGTGATGAGGAGAGAATTTCCCTATTAAGTCTAGACCCCATGTAGAAAAGGGCCATGGAGTAGCGATTGGTTGCGAGCTTATGCTTTGGCATGTGGATCTCATGAGAGAATTCTTGGCACTTATGACACCTGCGTGTGAACTCTATCGCGTCATGTTCTAGAGTGGGCCAGAAATAGCCCATCCGATGTATTTTTCGAGCGGTGGCATGGCCACCAAAGTGGCCTCCACATATACATGCATTGTGGGATTCATGGAGAATCTCTTGGACTCTTCTGTTTCAACACACCTTAGGAGCATTCCATCGAATGCTTTTCGATAGAAACACCTGCTTTCTATAATGACGTGTTAGCTACGATTATGCGCAACCGCCTTCTTTGTTGCGGTGTAACTACCTCCCGGTACGTATGGTCCATGATATAATTAACGATGTCAGTGTACCAAGGGCACTCAGAGATAGCGGGTCGAGTTTCGATGTAGTATACGCACTCATCTGGGAAAATCCAAATCTACTAAATCGCCTCCGTCTAATGGGTTGTCGACTAACCAATCCGCGATGATTTGTCCTTTAACCAACTTCGGTTTACAAATGTTAATTCGAACTCTCCCATTAAGGTTATAAAATGTCCACTTTTTTGGACAAGGACCATTGCTTGAGAAAAGTCCGTAAGTGGTCCGTCTTTACCATGACCTTCGTTTCTTGATTGACATATAATGTCTTAGGCGTTTAGTAGCAGAAGACTATGGCAAGGCATTCTTGTTACTGCCTTTGTATAGTGTGTTTCATAGTCGGCGGCGTTCGGGCGATGAAATAAATCGCGCGTTCCTTCTTATCATCGTCCTCTTGGGCCAACATACAAGCCGGCCAGACATCGGTAGCTCGTGAATATAGAATTAACGGCGATCTAACTTAGGTGGCATTAGCGTAGGTGGTGACAAAAGGAAACGCTTAACCGCTTCAAAAGCTTCATTGCAATCTTCAGGTCCAATCAATGTTGTAGTCTTTCTTGAGTAAATTGTTGATTGGATGAATGGCGAAGCTTAAATCCGGGATGAATCTCGGATTGCACCTGGCTTTACGAGAAATGATCGATTCCCGATTCATCCGAAGGTGGAACCATTTTGAGGACAGCTGAATTTTGGTTGGGTCCACATCTATCCTCGTGACGATATGATGTAACATAGGAGCTTTCCTCATGTTACACCAAAGACGCATTTCTCTGCATTTAGCGTGACTCCGTATTCTATTAAACGTGAAAGAATGACGCGGAGTACTTCGGGATGGTCACAACGCTTCTTAGCTTTAGCCAATAAGTCATCTACGTAAGATTCCACGATTTTATGAATTAGATCGTGAAATATGTATGTCATGGCCCACTGGTATGTAGCCGGCGTTCTTGAGACCGAATGGCATAACAACGTAGCAATAGGTTCCCCAAGGAGTTATAAACGTGGTTTTAGCTTGATCTTGCTCGGATATTCTGATTTGATTGTATCCCGAGAATCCATCCATGAGAGACAAGAGTTCAAAACCAGTTGTTGCATCAACAATAACATCTATGGATGGTAATGGGAAGTCGTCCTTAGGACACGCTTTGTTGATATCTCGAAAATCTATGCAAATGCGTATCTTTCCATTCTTCTTGAGAACGGGAACAATATTAGATACCCATTGGGAGTAGTCAACCGGCTTGATGAATCCTACCTGAAGGAGTTTTATTACCTCCTCTTTTACCATGAGAGCTACTTTGGGCTTCATGGGTCTTGATTTTTGTTTAATTGGCTTTGCATCTGATCTAGTGACGAGGTTGTGCACCGCAATGTGGGGTGTAACTCCTGTCATCTCTTTATAATTAAATGCAAACGCCTTCTGGTGTTCTTTGAGAATCTGAGTATGTATTTCCACTTCTTCTGGGGTTAACGAAGAACCTAGTTTCAATATTCTTGGTTCCTCTTCTGTCCCGATGTTGACATCGATTGTTTCTTCGATCAAAGAGGTGTTACCCTCTTCGAACTCGAGTGGCATTTGGGAGGTAAATCTAAATCATCCCCATTTTCTATTGCGTATATGCTAGATTCCCTTTGTGAGGAAGATCCGTTCTGAGATTTCCAGTAGGAAGACGAATGTGGAATCAGGGATAAATCTAGCATATGATAGGAGAGATGTAATGCTGCATAGGCATTTAAATAATCCAAAGTAGCCGCATCATTTCCAACATGGTCTAGGATGGTAGATTCACTTCCGCTTGAAGAGGATTTGTCATTGTTTTATCAATGGTTCGTCACGAATGGATCTTGTGTGTAAGTGAGTATCTTCTAGCTCATTGCTTGGAGTAAAATGTGATGCTGAAGTTGCTTTATTGAATCAGCGAGAAGATTTTTCTCTCGGGATTGCTTCAATGGATATGAAGTTAAACGCCTTGCTTAAATCTAATACAGCGTTTTTGTAGAGTTGTAAATGTTTGGATTTAGTTTCATATGCTTGAAACTTGGTTTGTTACTAATTGCAGTCTCCCAAGACTCGCGTTATCAATACCAATTCTTTTGGCTAAGGTGAGGCCAAGAAGAAGGGCTTCGTACTCAGCGCCGTTGTTTGTGCATTCAAAGTTTAACTTAAAAGTGAATGGGAGGACTTTCTCCTCGGGTGAAGTAAGAATTATACCTGCCCCCGCTCCATAACGGCATTTAGCTCCATCGAAATGGAGAGTCCAATACTTAGCCGGGAGTATAGATGTTGGGGCATCTGCTGCGTTTGCGCACTCTACTTCTACCATACAGAGATCCTCTGCTGGCAAGGAACCAACACCTAGGGAAAATCCCATGCCTACTGAATCGAATGGTAAGAACATTGGTGAATCTTGTTCTATCAACTCAACAATTTTCGCAGTAGTCCCTAATGATACTGTTTCTTTAGTTTTACCTTTAGGGGTTGGAATTGTTTTGGATATGCTGGTAGTTTCAAGATCCGTCGTAGGTATCAACTTTTCCTCTGGCTTTGGGTCAGAGGGTTTATTAAGTTGGTTTGTTGGAAGTTCAAATTATGAGTGCACCCCTGGTCTTTTCTTTAAATCAGCTAGGTGTAAATCGAAAGGTTTTGGATCACCTTTGGCTACAAATACCTTTCCTAGATGCAAGAATCTTACTTCTTGAAATAGCGTGGAAGGGATTGCCTTCATTCGATGTATCCAAGGTCGGACGAGGATCATATTATAGTTAGTTTCCGATCTATAATATAAAACTCAGTCGAAAGATGGTTTTGGGCCCTAAGGTGACCGGCGATATTATAGTTCCTATCAAAGTGGCTTTAAGGCTATCATAGCCTCTCAAGGTATTTCGAGTAGTGGAACAATTTGTTTCTCCATATCCAAGTTTTGGAGGAAAGAGAAAGGGACTATGTTAATCGGCCCCATCGTCAACCATTACTGTTTACATAGCTATTATAAACCCACACTTGCAAGTGTAAGGCTAGGTCACCTCGGCGTGTGATCTCAACATCTGTGGGCATTTTACTTATTTCGAAAATGAATTCGACATCTTTTCCCAGCTGCCCCGGAGGGTGGATATCAAAATCTACGTGATTTACTTGTGTTTCGGGAGGTGGAGTGATGTTAATTAGATGGCCTAGACCTAATGCTTCTAAAAGAGCAGCTACGCGTGAGGGGGAGAGTTCTTTAGTAAGTCCAAAAATGAAATGTGTGAGAAGGTCTTTGTTAGGTCACTAATTAAATCATAGGCCTTGATGGGTTTTTCAACTATTTGCGACTCTTATCATCTCTGCGAGATGACTTGGGCTCGGTTGAGAGAAATACTCTCGTGTTCTTGTTATAGCTTCGATAGGTAGTTCAACATCTAATTCTACCAAACTGACTATCTTAGGTCTCGGTTGAGCTCCCAACCGTGGGCGCAAGACGGATTTAATGAAGTCGAGGCTTCATGATCATTGTTTCCCATCACTACACCTTTGTTTGTTCCGGTTGGATTCAGCCTATTGCTATCATGATTTGGGAGTGGATCATTAAAGATTTTGAGGGGAGCATTCTGAGGAGAAACTGCCCCTGCGAGAGTATTTGGTGATGATGAGATGGGATCCGCAGCATAAAAAGAGTCTATGAAGAAGCTGTCTTTGTTCTTCGGCAAGCGTTGCATAAATTTATTGTAGTCACGGCACGTTCTAGTATCGTGACCACAATTTTATGGAAACCACAATAAGAATTGGGGTTGTAATTCCCGTTTTGTTGGTTTGGTGTGTATTGTGGCCTAAAATTCTGATCAAACTGCTGTTGCCTATTAGGACCAAAGTTTTGGAATTGTTGTTTACTGGTTTTGACTTTGGTTTTGGTAACCAAATGAGTTTTAGCTTGGCCCTCTTGCATGGGATTTCGCCATTGTTGTTGTTGTTATTGTGGATGGTTAAAATCCATTGTATTGATTGTCGGGGTAAAGTTGTTGTTTCGTTGGTTGTTTGTTTGTAGGAGCATTAACAACATTTACCCTCTTGGGCTGGTCGGTTACCCCATCCGTTGTTACCCCACGATTTTTGTTAAGGATTTTGGGTCCTTGATTGACATTTGTGGTAGTTGTAGTGTTTGAGTGGAGGTGATTAACCTCCCGTTTGTTCCATATGTCTTACGACCACTCACTCTATCACCGCTTGATCTATTCGCAAAAGCGCTCTCGAGTACTTCATTGTAAGTTCTTAGTGGGAACTTCTAGACTTCTTCCTTCACCTCCTTCTTTGAGAGAATGAAGGAATAAATCGCATAGTTCCATCGATCCATGTTTGGAGCACTTGCGATGAATAAAGGACTGTGACGCCACCTTTGGATGAAGTGGGCGACAGACTCGTTATGCTCTTGTTTGATGTGTAAGAACTCCCTGATTCCTGTTCTTAATAGTTTGTTCATGTCGAAGGCCTTGATGAACTCAGACACAAGTTGTTTGAATGAATGTATGGAAGCCTCAGGTATTCTGTAATACCAATCGAGAGCAATGCCTTCCAGCGTTTTGGGGAATATTTTAGCAACAACCCCATCCCATGGGAGTAATTCCCGAATGGCTGTAGCGTAAGCTTTGATATGCGCATTTGGATCTCCCTCACCCTTAAACTTGGGCAAATCGGGAGAGGTCTTGGAAGCATGGCGCTTCGTATGGTGAAATCTAAGGGTTCCTTTAGGTATTCTCGAATAAGTCCTATCGCATAGCTTTCGACCATTGATGGTGTTTGCTTTGAGGAGTGGTGGTGGGATAGGTTGTTGATACTGGTGCGGCGTATGTGTTGGCGAGGGGCATAGGGAGGTCCCCGCGTTTGAGAAAACATCATGCCGGGAGAGGAGAACATATCTCCTTGTGGTGATTTAGAGTATATGTTTAAGTAGGACGGGGTATTGTCAAGGAATGGATTATTTGACACCAGGACACGGAGGAATAGTGTTAGAGATGGTGGGCCTTGTTGGCGTTTGTTGTGGATATTGAGGAGGCATGCCTAACGTGCCCATTCTGTAAGGAGATCTACTTGGCAGTGGTATGGAGGATTGGAACTTCCTGTTTGTATGAACGGAGAATTTTGACTTTCTTGAGCTAGCTCTAACCCTCTCACTCTTTCTACTAACATTGAAATGACTTCATTTGGTGAAGTCACGGTACTTTGCCTGAGCGGCGTTGGTTGTATACCTTGGTGTTGTAAAGGTACGTGATATCCTGTCATAAAGCCCGATCGCTATCTTGCCAAGTTTCTCCAAGAATATTTCCCGTATGCGGTGGCGTAGAGGTATTTTCTTGAAAAGATATTTCGGGTTGCATTTGTAAACCTCCTACGGTGGGTACATTCCCAGGGAGCGTTGTTCACTCCTAGGATAACGTATTGATTGTCCATCATCTAAGACCAGGTATGGATCTGATTGCCTACTAACTTGTGGTCTGAGTAGCATTTGAGGAGATGAACCAGATTCTCCGGTAAACGTCATATTGTTTGAACTGAAGGTTACGTTTGTTGGGTTCGAGGGTTGATCTAACTCCTCGGTTTGAAAAGATGAACTATATCGATTCTTGGGGTTTGTGTTGACAATTGATTAGTTGAATAGTTTTCACCCCATACTGAGAGTGAGGGTGATGATTGCCTATTTTGTTGGGCGTAGTATGCCTCAAGACCCAAGAGGGGTCTCGCCATATGCGTCGAATCCCAACATATTTGGGGGTATATGAATACCCGAATGATGGGAAGGAGCGAAGGTGGATGAGAGAAGATTTGAAACTTCTCAAAGAGAAGGTGAAACAATTGTTTGTTTCACGTCGGGTTCAGCAATTTTGTACGCCAAAAAAGTAACAAAGTAGCGTGAGAATCTACAAATAACTCTTCCGCGTACCCGACCTCTCGAGATCGTGCCGAGATAGCCGGTGGGGGGTAGAATATGTAGACAAACTAGTTAGGCAGTCTAATGTCTTCGACACGCACTAGCGGAATTTTTGAATCTAAGGCAAAGAAGGCCCTTCTAACTTGGATTAGTGTGATAGATCGATCGCGAGGATGATCAAAGGCTCCAATCAATATCGAGCTCTGGCGTGATTCGATCTATGGGTTGCGGAATACGTGGAAAATGACCTAGGATTGTTTCGTGTATATCTCCTGATAAGGTCATATAGTGGATGATGAATATAATTGACTCTATGGACGATTTTCTGGCCTAGTCCAGAATTCCCTAGCTTTGTTAGCCGTAATATCTAGTAAGGACAGGTTGTTCGATGATGATAGGTGGAAGTGGAGTGAACACGAATACCAAGATACGTAGGCTAGTGTCTATGTCTAACCGACTTGTGGATTCGTTGGGGTATGTGGATTTGTGGATCACAACCATAGACTCTTGGTTGTTGCGGTCTGTTATGGTCATACGCGGGATCAAGTTTTAATCCTAGTATCCGATGTCGTATGCTTTCTCGCCTTCTATGTTTAGAACCAATAGTTGTGTAATCTTCTCGAAATACCTTAAAGGTGTTCTCGTAACCTGGATTCTTAAGTTGGTATCTATATCTACGAGGGTGTCTCCAGCATTTGTGGAACTAGAGGATCGCACCCGAATTTCTGTTCTCTTTCGAGCCCTTCTACGGTCATGTGGATGTTTTCTAGGGTAATCTATAGTTTGGTGACTTGACCAAAACGCATGTGCTTGGTCGTCTTCTATGTTTAATCCTCTTAATTGAGAACTGATCAGTTGTAAATCTGTGGTTGTTCGAATACTTGCATCCCGAGATTTTGGTCTATGTCAACTATTTCTATGACTAGGTTTGGTTGAGGCACGATTGGCTCAAATATATATTCCCTGGGCTCTTGAGGTCCCGTGATTTTCATACGAAACAAAATGCAAATCTAACTGTAACGAAGTAAATTCTAACTATGTGAAATAAATCTAACTGTATAAATTTTATTCTTCTAAGAAAACTTTTAATAATTTTAAGGAAAGCAAACTATTTTAAGCATATCTAGAAATAATAACTAAACAATAATTTGAAACAGACAAGATAACCGAGTGTAGTTATTTACCTGTGTGATTTGTAGAATTATTCTAAATAAAACAGGTTTGTCTAATCTAAGGCAAAGATTCTCGATCCTACCTCGAAGTGAGGAGTGAATCATAGTTTCTCGAAACTATCAATCCCCACATGACTTCACTGAATGTCGAGAATAGAATGAAATGAAATAAAGCGATTAACTACTCTATTTGATATGAATCTGACTAGAACTTTGAAATGTAAAACCTGGACTCCGCAGAACAGTGGCGAATCCGATGGTGTATGTGATCTCGTCCCCTCAGTATGATCTCCTCGTTCTTTCGTGTTCACGTGGATCCAGAAAAGCGTGTAATGCTAGCACCGATAAGAGTAGATTTTGGGACAAGGACAGCTCAGAATGCAGACCGAGAATGCGAGTAGGAGAGGGATAGCGCAAGAGTACAGAGCTTGGCTTATGTGATTCCTAGCGGGATTTTACTGCAAGTCATGCAACATGAAGCGACCAGAACCTGTAACTATCCTATACGAAGAGAAAAACCTGTAACTTTAATGGCTTCCTAAGCTATTCTGTTCCAATGGATTGGATAAAATAAAGACACTGCTTGCACAAGTTGGATATGTGGCTTACCAACAGCTGAATAAAGCTAACCAGGCATATAATGGATTGAACAAAGAACTCCAAGACACAATAAAACAAATCTACAGCAAAGAGAAATTCAGAGGCAAGCTTCTAACTGGATTGGGATGAGGTAACAAAGACTACTGCACAAGATGGGTCTGCATGGCTTACCAACAACTGAATAATACTAACCAAGTATGAAATGAACTATGCTATCAATCCTAAGCAAGCTAATAGACCAAACCACTGAAAATCAGAAGACTCTAACCAAAAAATGGTGGCACTCCTTTTGCCTCAAAGACAAGCTATGCATTTATAGGAATTCCAACACTTAAAAACCAAAACCAAATTGAACTCCTAAACAATAAACAAAGGAAAAACACTATTCCAGGGGACCAAAACATAAATGCATGATCAAGTCAGCAAAGAAAAGGCTGGTGAATCGTGATATTTCACGTGAGTCACGTCTCAAGAGCGTTCACTGGAAAACGCACACGGGACCACCGCTCGGCGGGGCGGCGGTTACAGAGGACCGGCGAATTCGTCACTGAAGGTCAAGAGGCCAAGGAAAGAGGGAAAAAGGGGAAAACAAAGGGCGCGGGGCTAAGCGGGGCATGTGGGATGTTAACACATACTCCGAGGGATTTTCCGGATCCCGAACACCTTACAAGGAGACTGTATCATCATCGGGGCACTTGTTACACTATTCGCAAGATATAGTACCTTATAATTTTGTTACGTACAGTGTCATTGGGTAATGACGACACTAAAGTATGAATGAATATATGTATGTTAGGAAATGGATATATGAGTATAAGTTATGATGATGTATGTGTAAATGATAGTAGTGTAATGTAGTATTATGTGAGTATGTTAGAATAGGGGGTGGTATTGGATGTTATGCCGCCCAAGTGTGTGATAAATAATATGACTATGTGACGCTTTCAAGGAGATCATCATTGCCATGAATAAAACCTACTAGAGTAGCATCGAAACCGATAAGCTATAAAGTGAGGAGGGTCATACAGGGGACCCATGGTAGCAGAGTGTGTACACATTTATTGGATATTCTTCATCGAAAAGGTGATCGAGGATAACCGTGAGCATGAAACAAGATATATTCAAAGTGTAAACAAGAGAAGAATCATTATGAATAAATATATTGCCGGAAAGGCATATGAAATGTAAGCAAAGAGTGATGAGCATCTATTGACCGCCAATACAGTCAAGCCAAGACTATCCAAGTGTTAGTGGAGACGCATGATGGGTACGTGCAACAAAAATACTATCAAATGAAAGACACGCAAGCCATAAGTTGTTGTAATGTAAAAATGGCCACGATAAATATGTGGCAAATGGAGAGGTGGTAAGATGTCATTAAGTGTCATGCCAAACCTAACCAAACTATCACATGTACAAATAGTGTCTAAGCAAGTAGAATCGATAGGGATGTGTTTCCAAAAGGACCTGTTGATAAATAGTGTGCATGTAAAAGGAGGTAGTGGAGCTGCAACCCTGTGGAGGAGAAGATGAAATAGTGTCTACACTATTTACAAACCCTTGGTATAGTACCATAGCATTAGTAGAGGGAGGGGTCTTGAACCTATATTCACCTGGGCCATCGGCCATAAAGGTGTCTTGAAAATAAGAGTCGTCTATGCCAAGAGGAGTAAAATCAAGTTGTCCTAATTCTTCATCCGTAAGTTTGATAGCATCAACTTTGCCATCGAACCATCGGTGTGAGCATCATCATGTTGTATCACACTATCAAGTATGTTGGTAGGTGGCACCGTAGATGGAGTAATAGAGGGTGTCACAATGGGTGGAGAAGGGACATTAATAGGATCGAGATACCGTAGCTGAAATAATTCATGTAGTGTGAGAAGAGATATCTGGAGCATTTATAGTTGTAGGAGGAGATTGTGAAGTGCTAGACTAGACAATGTCATATGTGTCAAGGATTCTATATGGAATACATCGTGAAGGTGGTATGGGCATAGAAGTAATAGGATCCATGTGAAAATATTTGAATGGATATGGATCAAAGGTGATAGTATGTTCATAGCCATCATGTAAGAACTTGACACGTTGATGAAGAATTAATGGAACCATATGCATTGTGTGAATCCAAGGCCTACCTAACTTGAGAATAAACCAAAGGAGGCATCGATAACATAGAACTCAAAGAGACTAGTCTTAGGCCCAATCGGAATATGTAATGAGATAGTCCCTAGGCATGAGCAAGTGGTATAATCATAACCGTGAATGAGGGTAACATTCTTAGAAATTAAATTATCATTAATACCCAATTTCTTTAAAAACAATGAGTGCATAAATTAAGAGCTAATTCATTATCAATGAGGACTCATTTAATGTAAGTAGTGTTAATAACGGTAGTAATGAGCAAAGGAGCACATGGATTACTTTTAGCAAAAGGTGACAGATCCTCATTGATGAAAGATATAGCATGTGGTAAATTATGAAGGGAATATATGAGATGTGCAAAGGCCACTACAAAATTATCACTTTCAATATGAATGGCACAAAGGGAATCTTCTAGTGTGGTATAAAATCTGGTGCATTACATAACAAGTCATAAAGAGAAATCTTAGCGGTATTTTTAAGTTTTTCAATGATGTCATATCCCTTAGAAGTAGTGGAAGGAGTTTCGGAGTAATGGGTGGAGGGAAAAATGTAGGTGGAGTCATAAGTGGAATAGGATGATTAGGACAAGTAGTAACTATAATGATGGATGTATCTATTATCCATATTTTCCCCCGGAAAAATTGATCAGCCACGACCCCGCACAAGAAGCCAGAGAATTCACGTTTAAATCCTACAATCAGGTAACAGAGGAACTCTACAATGGAGTGGCAAGGCCTATGAAAGATCAAATGACCCCGTGCAAGAATAAATTCAAGAAACGGCTCTGTTGAGTGAACCCATGCTTTAAATCTAGCAAACAGGTTACAAGTGGGCTCAAAAATGGAATAGTAGGGTTAGGGTAGGAGGTCGAGCAGTGTCAAAAGAACCAGAGGCTCAAAGGAAAATAAATGGAAAAGATTCTAAGTCTTTAGGCTTCGTAAATGGTTTAAAACAAGCCCAAAAATGACTAAGTATAGAGGAGATAGCGGAGGGAGCCAAGTGTCCAAATGACATACCTCCAAAGATTAAATCCAAAGGGGCAGAGCCAAATGAGTGCCAATCTTCCACGCGTCCAGAGCCCCAAAAAGTTACACCGATCATTGAAAATTATTTGACTTAGCGAGAGGGTGCAAGTATCTTAACAAAGGCACATTCAAAAGTGGGATCCAGGCCGAGAGACTCAAACTTGCACCAGCCCTCCACATAGCAAATGGTCAATAGAGGTCAAAAGGAGAGTTGGCCCAAACAACTAAGAATAAAGTGCGGGAGGAAGGTGCTAAGTGTCAACACAACACTCCTTCAAAGGTAAAATCTTGAGTGGGTTTTTAAATGAGCGCGGGCCTTCCACGTGTCTTAGAGTCCAAAAGGGATAGAGTTGGGGGTTGAATAGTCAAGGCAGAGGTAGGCCAACGGAGGGAGCCAAGTGTCAACACAACGCTATTTCATAGGTAAAATTTGGGGCGGGTTTCCAAACAAGTGCCATGTTGCCATGTGTCCAGGGTCATGTTTGGCCCTACCAAGCAAAGAGACTTAGGAAAAATAAAAAGAAGCCCAAGGAGCACGCGGAGGCCGCCACGTGGACCCTATATGGACAAACTCTTTAAAATATTGCACGCCTACAATCCAAATATTCAAATGGCCATATCTTTTGACTGGAGACTCAGATTTGGGTGGGAGAAGACTTTTTGGAAATGTCTCGACACCCTCTATGCCATGGAAACATAAAATATCATTCTTAATTGGATTTAGTAGGTGAAAAATGGGAAAAAAATATTCCATACCATTAATACAAATCCCAATTTCTCCAACTACCAAATCTGATTTGATTTGATCTGTCGAGGAACCAAACATGACAGATTTGGGGTGGATTTGAGAAAGGATTGATTGATAGTGGTTGAGCTTTCAAAGTAGGATTCAATGCGTATCTCTAGGTGGTTAAAGTAGGATTCTAATTCTTCCTCTTCTCTCTCTTATTCTTCCTATATATTGTAAATGAAGGGGCATATTCAAAGGGTTGGTCATTGTTTCTCCTCTGTCCCCCTCTCTCTTTCTTCCTTAGGGTAGAATATGATTCTAAGCCTCCTCCCATGTCTCTGTAATGGTGTTTTCTTGCCTCTTGCCCACTCGATGATGTGTCTTGTGTAACATTTTGGAGCAATAAAAATTTTCCATGATGCATATGTCCATCCTTGGCTTTTTTTGTCTCTTCTTACCTCTCATCGTTGTAGGGTATACTGTACATATTCTGATGTTCATTGCAGGTCTTGGGAGCTATGTTTAATGGGTTTTGAAGTGGTTTCTGTGTGAAATCTATCTCTGGTCCATGGTGCATTTTTTCCACCCTCTCCTCTACTCACCTCTCTCCACTTCAGGCGGTCAGGTCTGTGATTCAACCACTTCATTTTCTGGTGTATCACCACTTAATGTAGGCTCTTTCATCCTCTCTCTCTCTCTCTATGTCCCCTTGGAATTGTTAGATTAGGATAGAATAGGTTCTACCTGCACTAGAGTAGCTTGTGGTAGGTAGATTAGGAAGCAAGAACCAACTTTCTCTGGAGGTCCGTCTCAAGTTTTGTAAGTCCCACAACTTGAGATATGGTCCCATGTTTTATAATCACACCAAATTCCCCACTTCACACCCGGCCATTCGGGGTGTTGTGATTCCTCACTAACAGTATCATCGCTAGGTGTGATAAAGTGAGGAGGATGTTAGGTGCACACGCACATGAAATCGAGTAGTAGTAGTAACTATGCCTAAGACCTTATCTCGGTGCAAAGGTAAGATAAGAAGATTGAGCCATAATTTGATAAGGAAATGACATAGTCAAAAGAAAGTTTCGAAATGTGGGGTTCACCAAAATGATTTAATAAAATAAACTAATATGTGGAGTAATAGTAGTTAATTTATTCTAGAATGGCATGTAAATATAGTAATTAAATGTAGTAAATAAATATGCAAATGACTCAAACAACTAAAATGGAAATGATAAAACCCTATAGTACTAAGAGATTTATAATGAAATCAGCTGATTAGAGGATCTTGTTGGACTATGTTGTAAAAGTGACAGGAGAAAAGGAAGTAGGAACAACTATGCGAGAGGTCCCGAAAAGGAAGGACTGAGTTATCTAGTGGGACTAGAGTTCTTGGAGAGGGACCTGGGGCACCTACGGGTGCCCTAGTCTACATAATGGGTGCCTTGGTTTATGCATGAGGTCCATAACTTAATCTCACAGTTTGGTAGGTGGTCCTAAACCCCCATTGTTTTTCGCATTAACTTCATTGTACTTCTATAAGTGTCATTGATAATCCAAGATGATAGAAATACCTCAACTTCCATAGCATTAGGCTTAATAACTAAGTGTTACACTACATTTTAGACCCAAATGTATTTTTGGTGTGTATGTGCATCATGTTCCCTAGGTGCTCTTGTGTCATTCGTACTTTATGAAGTAGCGAGCAATAACTAGATGTAAAAATGTAGTAGAATGGTGGATGGAATAGAATAGAATCCCCCTATACTTGTGTGATACTGATTAACCAGCCTTATCCTTATGATGGAGCTAAGTGAATGCAAATTATCTCCAAATTCCATTGATATATGTAACCCTAGGTGGATGATAGTAGTGACTAGTGTTTTATCCCTCATTATAATCTCATAACTTTATATTTATAGGGTTCTCTTGATCTAATTTCATAATTACCCCAAGATGGCCAACCACCAAAAGATAAGAAGCTGAAATGGATAAAAGGTTCCCAAAAAGTGGTAGGAAAGTTCAAAAGGATCGGAGCACTACTAATGAGATCATGGTGCTTCAAGACTAGTTTGGGTGCCCCATCAAAGCTAAAATGACACAAAACGATGAAATTTGATGGGGCATGTAGTCTGCAAGAGGTCAAGAATGATGAAAGAAAATAAAGTAAGATGGCAAAAATATGGGGTTTAATTAGTAATTTCTTCACTTAAAAACCTTCTAAATAGTATTATGAGATTAGGACTAAATAATGCCTAAAGTGCATGATTTTTTGTCTACACGGACCTTTCTTGATCTACCCTATATTAGCCTTTGAGTCATTAAGCTCTAGTCTACAACAAGTCAATATTCTCATACATAACCTTTCATCTCTAACCTCCTACCTTGCAATAAAATCTTCTCAAGGTCAAATCTACCTTCTCAAAGTTTTCTCTCTACCCAAGGATCACTCTTACTCTATTTTATTTCAACATAATCCTTTGTGGCCTTGTTAGCTTCTTGCATTCAAGTTGAGGTGTTTTAAAGCAAGTCCAAATTTGATATTTTTCCTTATATGCTCATCCAATCATTCCCACATGTCATTTTTTCCCTAATCGTGTCCACTCATCCATCAAATTACTCAAAATCCATCAAAATTCTCAACTCACTTATCTTTACTAATATTGTCCTTCTAGGTGCCCAAGAACAATGGATTTGGTTATTTCACTATTGGGGATACCTACCCCAAATAAACTATAAGATCCTATAAATACCTTTTGATTTACAACTTGCATGCCAAATTTTGGAGGCTAACTCCTCAAGCTCCCATCTGAATACCTCATTTTTCTTCCCAATATAACTAGGCCTTGCAAGCACTTTTCCTTTTGTATATTTTGCTTTAACCATTCATTCAACAAGGTGAGGTTATTTCATAGAACCCATTTGGGGCTTCTATTTGTATGCCAAGTTTTTAGAACACTTTCTTTAAAAATATCCTTCCTACTTCACAATATTACATGCTTCATTAGGTATCTTATCTTCCACAGCCACCTGCTATGAAATGTAGAAATTATGAGATATGTTGAGCTATGAAACCACTAAAATCCTTGAGAGGGTGGACCTAATCTTATTTTCTCACATTTTCATCAATTGATTCCATCGTTGGGACCTCAAATACCAAACCCTCACTAAACCCTAAATGGGTATCCATACAGACCTATGAAGCTTAAAATCCTTAGAAAATTCTCTATACTCCCTTTCAAGGCACAAAAATTGAGCCATAGACCTGCCTCACCATATTACTTTTGATTTCCTTACCAGGTATATTTTGGGACACCTTTCTAGCCTTATGACTTGTCTCAAAAGTTACTCATCTTCCCTAAGAGAACCAGTTTCTTCATTATGTATTCATCCTTCCAATTAGATAGTATCCCTCAATTTTTTTCAATCTCTTCATTAATTGGTATAGGTCTGAAAATGATTATGGTTCTACTCTTTTCTAATACCTTTCCCTTGAAATAAGTATTTCTTACTAACACTACAATCTTGCATGTATAAAGCTCATAATCCCCTACCACAACTAGCACTATCTTGTTAAGGCATATAATTCACTCTATCAAGCAAGGAAATCACTCAACACATACAAATGCATACTTCAACTCTACATGCACCCACATATTAAGTAAATATTTCCACAAAAACCTTCTTTTGATGGACATTTCTCAATCAAAATGCCTACTATATGACTATATAGTCTTATTTTAGATGCATATACCTCTAAAATAAATAAGGAAAATCTCCTATCTTCATAAACACACTAGTTTAGAGGAATTACCAGTTAAGTTTCACCTCAAAAATGCATGCATGATATTCAATGCTTAGCAATAACACAAGAATGTAAAGAAACATGGTTATAACATGAATGTACAAACAAGAAACATATTCCAACACTCTCTTTGAAGCTTCTTTGATTCACATTTGAATGGGAATGAGGGAAATTCAGTTACTATTGGAAATTTATAGCCCTTTTCATCAATTTCTAACCAAATGAGACACTTAAACCACTTGGTCACATGCATGAGTTTAGACTTAACATCAATTTACTTAGCTATACACCCAAGTCTTTGATTTCTAACTCATATTATGATTTCTAGACCCTAAAGAGGACCTAAGACACTTAATTATACCTCATTTCATCCTCTTACAAGCTTGTAAGCTCTAAGAATCCATTAAAACAACTATACCAAGCCAAAAATGGCCTTCACATTCAAATCTTACATTTTGGAGGAAAATGCTCCATTTGAATTTTGAAAATCCTAGACACCAACTAACATATCTAAATGACTTCTAATGACCCTAGGACCTATAATCACTCTTCACAAACCAAAATTTATGGTTTCATCCCTATATACACACTAGAGTCAATTCTCCCGCATCGCAATGGTGTCCACAATCATTATATCAAGAGAAATCAATATTGTAAGCAAGTCATGCCATGAGAGAAATAAAGTGTGTAAGCCAAGAATGTTATGTGGAGGAAAACAAGGATATCCAAAATAGTATCCCAAGGCCAATAGTAATGAACTAGTAAAGGAAATAAATCAATTAAGCATGAATCATAGTTAATTCGGTTTCTAAGAAACTAATGTGATAATTGAATAAAAGAAATGTATAACATGTGTTGTAAGTATTATAGAAATATGTTACCCTCATTATTTAACCCAAATTATAATAATGGAATGAAGGTGATTATTCTAATTAGTTTATAAATCTATAACTTAATACTCAATAATATTTTTATGGTGCCTCCAAAGGTGACCCCCTGGTCTAGCCGGGGAGGAGGTGGTTTGATCGAAATCACAAGGTTCATCTTATTACAAAGCATATGTTGGTCCCATGGGTAAGAAAACTAACCACTACTCTAAGGCTCTAGCTACACTCTGAGGAATTAGAATTGTCAAAAATCTCAACATGGGAAACATCGTCATCGAAGGTGACTCAATGAATATTATCAATATCCTCACTAAATACTTAAATCCTAGTTGGACCATCGGGATTTCATTAATGAATCTTATAATGTATGCAATGTTCTTAACATCATTTTCAAGCATGTGTACAGGAAGGAACAAATATGTGGATTTGCTTGCAAATATTGGAGTTTGTAGCAATGGTTACAAATAGTGGCATGATATTAATGACACTCCTATCGAAGTTAGAAACATTATTTCAAATGAAATGAATTCACTCATTAGTACACCTCAACTGATGGGGAAAACACGTGTGCAATCCCAAAGCTATATCTCAATGGCATTTCGGCATGCCCAAATTTATTCTTCCATGTTCTCAAAATTGATCACACTAAATTTTTCAGGGAGAAAGAAGCGTATTTTATTTCTTCTTCACACAGGCATAAAATTTGTAAAAGGGATGTTGTGAAGTATATTATTCATAGATTTATGTTCAATTCTACAAATTCTCATAGGGTTTTTAGAATGGGTGGTGCCCCTTTCCATGTGGAACCTAAATTTGATCCCCAATGGTAGGAACAAATTGAGCTTTGGGAGACCATTAATATGGAGGGCTTCACTGATTTCATCCAACGCATAAAAGGGCATGACCAGTATATATCCATATAGTTCATGGAAAATTGGAAAGACCGTAATGTCTCCTTTGGAGATAAGAGCTTCCAAATCACTGAGGAATTCATCTCTTTTATTACCGGTTCTAACATGGAAGGGAATAAATTTTTCAGAACAAAATGGATAAGGAAGCAGAAGAAAAGTTATTTTTGGATGATGGAGAAATTTTTGACATAAAAAAGGAGGGCATTCTAGTTTCTTCTATCTTGTAGTCATATGATGAGGTGACACAGATGGTGGTACACTATGTCACTTTATAAGGGATATTCTCCACCGTCCCGCAGTATCATCTGGTCCTGCTCAACCACTTCAGAGTGAGGTGAATTTAATCCTCTCCTACTACATTTTGAATTCAATGGAGAAATCCATTCTTGAAGTTCAGGGTCATAAGAGGACTATACCTCTCCATCAAGGTGTCATATATCTCATTAGTCAATGTTTGTGTAGTGTTGTTGGCAATGACCCATGCCCTGCTGTGGTTTCTCCCCTCCCTAAGAAAACCTGTATCCATTCTAAAATCCCATGTACAAAGACTTTGTCTCTGGAGCCACCCCCAAAAAGGGTTCTTCGTAGCAACAATAAAGGTAAGGAAGTTGTGGGCTCTGGCATGAAGGGCGAAGAAATTGTGGTAGATGATAGCCCCCTCTATTTCCTCGATATTGATGTTGGCATTAGTTTGGAAAATAAATTTAACATGTAGGCTAATGTGGTTAAAACCCTTGAAGAAAATTTAGATTTCCTTCTTAAGTCTACTATTAAAGAGCAAGCCTCGAGACCCCAACGCAAGCCTCAAAGATGAAATTTCTTCTTTGGAAACCAATTTTAAGACTCTAGAGGAAAAATACAACAATTTCTTGGCTATGCACAGTGCTATAATGGACCTTATGTAGGTACACATCTGAAAAATCTACGACTCTAGTGGCATCCTGGATATGGCTTGGAAGAATGGAAAGATTACAAGAAAGTTCAAAGCTTCAAACTGGGATCCCACCATCACCATTTCCCGAAACTCTACTAGGATTTCAAGGTGGCTGTCAAATTTTTAGCAAGTTCTATTGGTTAATTTTGTTGGTTCCTTGTTCTCGGTGCAACAGTTTTTGTGTTGTTGTATAGCTGTAATTTTGCTGTCAATTTGTTATTTCGGGCTCTTTGTAGGCAGTTGGCCCCTGCCTTTGCTTTTTACTACTTTTTCCTCTTTTGGTTGGGGTGTGGACCCCATGGATCAAAAAACCACATTGTTTTACTTTGCTTATCTTGGTTGTTGATCCTTTTTCTATAAACTTGGGTAAGGTCCCTCCAAAACCTTTTACCAATAATAAAAATATATATACTCAATAACATTTTATGAATAAATGCAAAGTGACATTCAGATCTGAAGAATGTGTAAACATAATAAAGAAAGGTTATTATATTAAACACATGCCAAAATATATTAATAAACAAAAATATAGATTTTCTTATATTTTTGATGTCTCAAAAGATGTTCGAGATTTGGAATTAGGAAAAATAGATTATATCTAGGTTGAACTTAATTCATCTTGGATTTTATACCCTTGAACATTTTTAGACATTGTCACCAAGCTTAAACACCAGTGTAAAGCACTATTTTATTATTTTGAGTTAGTGTCTTGCACTACTTTTCAACTTATATTCAAATTAGGTTGCTTCGTCATTGACCGTATGTCCTTCGTGCATGTACTTGTAATGATCAAAACCCTAATTTTCCTAAACTAGCTCTTTATAGACATTATTAAATTAAAAATAATGGTATTTTGTGTGGTAAAGTTGAATTTTCCTTGGTGTTAATCTCACTTGAATATTTTGACCAAGTGATGCATTACATTTCCCAAATAAGGAGCTCAAACTCTATGTCATTATCCTAGTGCTTGTGTAAGTGTGAATGCAATCTAAAAAGATGCCCCCTGTTTTTCCTTATTCCTAAAAAATATTGAGCTTAAATTTATATATAATGTACCATGATAGATAAAGTGATGTATTAGAGTTTTGAAGTAAAGTGTCTAAGAAGATTATTTGAAAATATGAACAATTAAAGTTCTTTGATAGGTTGGCTTTGACTTGGATGCTCTTGGAATATTTTAGTGTGCTTCTAAAAACTTAGGGCTTGTTTTCTATGTCTTATTTTGATTTAGGGAAGTTTACGGTAGCTTTGGTAGAGATTTAGAGATGAAGATCAAATGTGCCTTGATATTTCCAAGTAAAGCTAGTAGTTTCATAGTTAGTAGATGACAAAGATTTGATTTACTTTTATACCTTTCCACATGATATATTTTTCATACATGCCAAATAGAATAGAGAATTATGATAAACTTAAGAAATTTGACCATTCGTAAGTAGAGGACATTAGTGCCAAGATCTAAACGTTAACATCTAGTGTTAGTGTCTTATTGGATGGTAAAGTTTCCATAAGACATAATTTATAATGAGATTCTTGGGAGAGGATTAACAAGAGGTAAGATATTTTTAGGAATTTATATCAATCATATAGGTATATGAGTAGTTTATTGATAGAATGAAGATTATTTGCAATCCTTGATAGATAATTAGGATAATGCATTTACACTATGTTTGTGCATGTAATTCGTAGTTAATAGATATAAGGAAAATTGGTAATTATAATGAACATAATTATGATATTTAGGAATCTATAGAAAAATCAGCTAGTGTCGAGAGATATTATTGTGATGAACCTAGTATATATGCACGTGGTGTAGGTATTTCCTTCCAGGTTAGAAGGTTGTAATAATATATAAGGTGTGAAATATGTGATTGAAGTAACCTCGGTATTTAAGATGTCCTTTGGCTTGTAAATTCCCTTGAGGTAGTAATGTGTATAATTTCCATAGTTTTTAATAACTTGTTATGTTTTGTGAAGCGCTAGTGATAGAATAGTGTTAATGTTAAATACATATGATCAAAAGGCTCAAAGCTAGGCAATGACCGTGTATTTCACGTTTAGGTCAAGATTTTGTATTTTTAAAACGTTGTTAATTTTTTTGCATTTTTGAAATATAATACATAAAATGTAATGTTAAAGGCCCTTAGGTAGCGGATATAAATTATAAAATAGGAGAGGTGGGGTCCTACCTAGTAAAGTTCTCACAAAAATCACATCTAACCCCTAAGAATGTCTTACATTTTCCATAGTGATAGGTTTGTGTGTAAATTATTTCCTCAATAATCAAATTGGAAATGTGAAAAATGTGTTGCATTGTTTTGTGATATCCTAGTTAAAATCTAAGGGAGAAGGTTTCAAAAATCTATAGAGTACTATAATATATATGTGTACAAAGTGTGATAGTCATAAAAATATGACCAATGATTGCATTGATGTTATAACCTATACCTTGTCAAGGAAAATGTGAATACTACATGTCTAAATATGGATAATGCTTATGTAAATCAATGAATAGATCACACATAGTGTTATACTGACTATTATCACCCTAAATGGTATATTGTGAATCTATACTTAGAACATTAGCGGATGTAGTGACCATAGGATCTCTACATGAACGAGAGTGCATCAGTGTCTCATGAGAGTCACACATGCATGGATAATACTTAATTATTATGTGTCAAGCATGGATAGATAATATAAAATGTGTAAATGGAGGAATAAGATTTATAGTTTTATGATTCTCTATGAAAAATCATGATATAGGTTTAGGTAAAAGATCGGTGTTTGGTATAGTAGGATACGATGGTCAAGTCTTAGAATGAGGAATTATCTATGTAATAGGTATCATTAGAGGTTTCATAATAGGAAAAATAAAATACTTGTTTGGTGTGTTAGTTAGGATAGGCATTACCATGTTTTTATGTACAAACTTCAAGCATTTATGTGTTATTGAGGGAATAGCACACATGTCATGGATCCAAGAGAATTTTAGGGTAAGTGGATGGATTTGGGGGCCAAAAATGGAGAAATATGTGATTTTAAGCAAAACACATACGTAGTTTGTAAAATTGCGTTCATGATTTAGAATTCTAGGTTTGTTAATTCACGAACTAAAAGTGTGTACACGTTATAGATCATAGATGTTCCTTAGTTTATGGTGTAAAATATGTGTTTGTGGGATATTTGTATTTACAAAAAAATTAAGTATAATTTTTCATTTATTATTCTTTAAGTATAAATATTAATCCTTTCTTCAATATATTTCCAATTCTTCAAAAATAACTCAAAATAAAGTCTCAGTACAAGAAAATTATGGTAACAAAAAAATTCAGCATTCCATCTCAAGAGCTCACCTCCACCTTAATTCACGAACTCACCAAGTAGAGCAAACTTTTAAATTCATTAATAACTTGGACACACTTGTAATGAGTTCTTAAAACCTTGTGCATGAACCTTTATACACTTTTTAGAACCAAATTAACTCATAGAGCACTCCCAATGAAGTTATAGAACTAAAATTGCATGGTACCATCTTAATGAAGTTTTAAAACTAAAATTTCCCTAGTTACCCTTGGGAAGGGTTATTTGAACCTTGGGCACATCCTCAATACAATTTAAGAACCAATAAAGCGCATGAGAACACTCCTACAAAAGATTATAACCAAAGTTCCTTAAGCACCCATGTAAGGTGCAAATGGGACCCATATGAAGGTGAGGCACTCTTATGAGTCTTGTGTGGAATAAAAATGTTATCGCAATGGTAAACCAAACTTTTTCCAATCCAAAGCACATTTTGGAGTGCATAATGGAACCAAAGCACTCTTGTGAAGATGATGTTGGAACTTATACAAATGAAAATCACTTCATGGGAGAGGAGGAACCTTGGAACCAAGACAAAAGTGTTAGAGTGTCTTCTTATGAGTGTTTATCCCACTTCAACACTACAAGTGATTTAGAAACATATCTTCTTAGTTCATTCCACTTGAGCTCCATGATGGCGTACCATGAGAACTAACCAAAGGGGTGCAAGTGAAGGTTGAAATGAGGCCAAGAGGTAAAAATGGAAGTGTGCGGGAGAAGATCAAACATTGGAACAAAAAGAAAAGAAAACCAAGGGATTTCTAAGAAGTAAAACTTGTTATTAAGGTTTTCATTTTAAAAAAGAAGAGGAAATTTTGACATGATAACAATCAACTTACATTGGGGACATGCCTTGGATTAGATGGAGCAAAAACGAGGAATGATTCAAACTCTATGATCTTGAGGTTTCATAACTAGTGCCTTATCCATTGTCCATGAGTCACATCACGGGGATAACATCACTACTACATTTATTGAAAAAGACACAACAAACATGAAATAGAAAGGAAACAAGACAAAATAAGGTAAAATATGTACAAGGGAAGTAAACTATTATTACATGAGAAGGAATCACAAAATAAAGTTTATACAAACCCAATAACAAGCTAAGAGAAATATGTACCTTTATGGAACATTGGAATGAATGCGTGAAATTTTTTAGGACTAAATGGAAATTACCCATAAAAATTATTTTTGATGGATTTGCATTATTTGAAAATAAAGATAGAAACTAAAAATCCATCCACAAACCGACAAAGAGCTGAAAATTTACTTGAGTCCTATTTTGGTCTTGTCATTTATTCAAAATTTCTAATCCTTTTATGATGAGGATTATCAAAACAATCCTTTTACTCTTTTTTTTGTATCAACTAGGTATTGACTGACATGAATATCCATCACCTTATTTTGATATCTACATAATATTTTCTCTTTAAAATTACTCTTGTGAGTATATTTAGATGGAATAATATACTATATACATGTAATTTTTAGGATAAAATGACATCAACTAACTATTGAAATTCCTCATGACATATCTGCATTGTTTTCAAAGAAAGATAGAAACCAAAAATGCATCCAAAACTGAAAATGAGCTGAAAATTTTACAATCTTGGCACTTTTTCAAATATTATACTCCTATTATGATGAGGATTTTTAAAATAGCCCCTTTAATTTTTCTATATCAACCTAGGCACCGACTAACATGAATATCCATCATCATCTTGTTGATATCTACATATGATTTTCTCTTGAAAGTTACTACCATGATAATATTAGATCACCACAACATGCTCTTCATATTTTATTTCCATGCTTGTATTAATTACACGTGTTTGGGATAGACCAAGCATCATTAATTACTCCCTCCGAAGTGAAGTGACAACAAAATATTCATTAATGGCAAGTTAATTTTCCACAACAATGGAGTGTGTGCATCCTTTACCAAGAGGATCATATTATCATCACTATCATATTTTACAACTCTCATTTTAGAGGGGAGACATGAAACACCACTTTTTTATTGAGGATGTATTGAATGTGTTACTTTAAATTAAGATCCATCAAAAGTGCCACTATGCTCTCACCTTTTATACTTAATAGTGATCAATTTGGAAGAGCCATGTACCTCTTCATGAGTGATATGATGAACTTCATTAGAAAGGTGAATGTCATGCACCTCCTTATGATCTAGAACAACAACCTAGATCACTCCAAAAACAAATTTTGGAATATTTGAGGCTTTTATCATGGAGTAGACAACTTGATCAAGGAATGAACCATCATTTTCACCTTAAAATTTTCTACTCTTATCATTTTTATCTCATATATAATGACTATTAGAAACCATTAATTTGTTTATACAAAACTAACCTATTTACCTTAATTTTTTTTAATTCATAATCTTAAAATAGAGTGCACATGACTAATTTTATTTCAAAATCCTTGGAAAATTTAGTAGTAGTGAAAAAGTATACACAAATATCATTATCTATTTCATGTTTAGTAGGGTAGGCTAGAACTTTTTGATACTTGATATTTTCATAATTCTCATCTTTTATTTTTGTGGATCACCCATGAAATTTTCTAGGGGTAGGTATGGACTACGGAAAACTCAAGGTCTTACCTTACGATTATTCAAATAGGAATATTTCATTCCCTAGTACATTATCATATTTCATTAGGAATGTGTACCTTTTATTATCTTAAGTCTTTTGGTTAAAAATATATTTAGTAGTTCTATTATTTCTATGATGTTATATTCATACATTGTTCATAAGTATACCACGTTTGGGTGATTGTACTATTCATAATATTCTCTCTAACCTTATCGATTACTCATATACTCCTTATCGTAAAGGTTAGATCCACTCTAACATAGTGGGAGGTGTGTTGGGATCCATAAGCCTTGTGGTTAGAGGTAAAGCACTCTAATGATAATATTTATCTCACAACATAGTTTGACATTATGATGTATCTATGACAACCAATGACGATTGTGTTGTAATGACAAATTGTTTTATTTGTATATCATGACCCAATACTTTCCAAATCACCTTCTACTAATTTCATCAGCCCTTGTGCTTCTAACACAACTGATCCCATATTTATTGATCCCATCAGAAAAAATTATTATCCTTCACCTTCCCCTCCTAATAGCACTCTAGATGCTAAAGTCCTAGATGTATGCTAAATTAGGTCTCACTAGCATTGTGACAATAAGAGATATGTGGCCCTTGAGATTGATGTCAAACATAATTGTTTCTTACCAACTATCGATAATTATGACATCATTATTTAATTACTTCACACATGTGAGGATGTCCTCCTCTTACAAAAATACAAAATTTTACCTATACTTGTGGAATCTTGCTTCAAGGGTCACATAGAGCCAAGATTTTATGTCTTGATTTGTATTTGATTTAGTAGTTTCACTCTCTAATGCTACATCTCCTTCTAAATTAGGCTCAAAATAAAATTGAAGTGTAAAAATTTATTTATGGCATATATCCCTTATAATTCATCAAATTCTTCATCTTCTCGATCATGTCATACTTATTCAAACCAAGCCACGCACATGTCAATTTCTAATGAAAGGTGAACTAAAATATTCTCCACTTCAAGAGTAATTTCTTCTTTTTAAAATGCAATGTACCATTGTAATCTACAAACCATTCTAGTGGTAGTATTACATTTTATGTATGATGTTTGGCTACATTTTCTATCACCTCAAAATATACCACCTTCTTTTCCCATAAAATTTACATCCACATTCCTTAAAAATCCAAATGGGTATTTCTTAGAACCATTCACCAAGCCAATATCATATCATATAGGTTATATTATTGTTCTTCCTAGTATCTACCATGTTGTTTTGGAAAATGTTACATCCATGCCAAGATTTAGAAGAACTTGTGAAATCTTAGTATCATAAATCTCTACATATAAGTATATGGTGGACTTACGCCAAGATCTCCATAAATACATAGTGCAACCAACACAACCTCTCATCAACACATCTATCCCTCTACCTTATCAATATATTCAATCCTCTTCACAACCTTTAGTCTCCCAACAACCTCATAACATCCTAGGGGGTCTACCTCCTTTCCAGCATCATACCCTACCATATCATGTATATCAATAGTCAAACCCCCATATCCATAATCAATCCAACCCATCCTCTTCAAATATCCAATAACCTCTTCAAAATGATCCCATATAGGCATTAATAAGTAGAATCATAAGTCTTGAAGTTGTTACCATGGGACCTAAGAACACTCTTTCTTATGAAAAATCTGCAATGAACCTATCAGTCCATCTGTACCATTCAAATCATATCCTCCTCACTGGGAACTACCTAAATTTATCAAATTTTACAGTAAGGAGGACCCAGAACAACATATCATGGGCCTTTCTTCATGTTTATTACCTCATCGCCCACGATCAATATTTGATATTGAGGACCTTTCCCATGTCATTAGTTATTCCCTCGACTAGTATAATAGTATTCCCTAACATTCCCTTTTCTCATTCGCATAACTAGCACATTTATTTTTAGAACACTTCTCTATTAACATAGCCCGTAAGATCTCTATTAATGATTTATATGCCATCAAACAATTTAAAGATGAGTTTATTGTTGATTATTTTGCTAGGTGGAGAGGGATTATCAACCAAATATCCTTCTCCCTTCCACATACTGAGTTAATTGAGTTGTTTTCTCAATCTTGTGACAAACACATATCATCCACATTAAAAATTCAATCATTCCAAACCTTTGATGAAGCCTTCACCATGGCCCAAAAATTGGAACTTCGAGCCCTCAAGGATGGTAAGGTAAAATTACAATCTAAGAAACCCAAACTTGACCCCTCCTTCAAGGATTCTTCTAGCATGACAAGTCTAAGTGTTCCGAAACACAGTTATTTTGAAAACTACATCGAAAATTTGTAAACGTTGATAAATCCCGACCTCAATAAAAATATACACCCCTAGGAGAATCAGATTTTTCCATATTTAGAAAAATTCTTATTACTTGTATGATTATGCTCCCTCCCATCCAATTTGTTGACATTTCCACTTATAAACCTTCTTGGTATAGAGAAAATGATTACTATAAATATCACCAAGTCTAGGACATGACATCAAAAGGTGTTGATCATTTATAAATTTCCTTCAAGATCTCATTGACCAAGGTGAATTACAACTTGATAACCTGAATGCACCTCCTAATCAAAATTTGGATGTGTTTAAACAAACTTTTCCAAATCATCCCCCAACTAGCAACCAACCTCAAACCAACATCATAGCATCTCATCACATCGTTAATGTTGTCAATGAACTCTCACCCACACCCAACACATCATCATTCTCTACAATGGACACCCCTACCAAATAATCAAATTGGCATCACTACATAGATCTCAATTCCATCCAAGTCTCAACCTTCAAAATCCATCACGTCCAGTTCCATAGAAATATCCAATACCGCCCCTTCAACATCACAAGGAAAGAAACCTATCATTGGGATTTTGAATAGTCCCTTCAATGACCATGTCACCATGCACCAATCAAAACCCTAGCAATCCGACATCAAAACCAATCACCCACCCATCTAACAAAATAGAAATCTCATAGGACCATCGCCAAAACAAAACAATCCCCTTTCCCTTCATCCTAGGGTCACATGTTTCTTCTAATATTAAAATCACTATGACAGAATCCATACATGTCTCTAAAACAACATCAAGATACACATCCTCGGAAACCCAAAGCATGTGCCTTTTACCCTTGAAACATTCGATGACACTCATAATCCTACACTCTCAACATTATATCAACAATCTATGACAGGTATTATGCTAAAACCTTTGAACAAATCGTTTGATCATCAACTATCATATTACAACTTATTAAACTCTATGACCCTTAGGGATGGAAACCTTTCAAGTAAAATACTAAGCATTTTGTACTTACTATTACATACTTAGGACATTACACTAAATATTGCAAATCCCTTCATGTCATTATCCAAATCCTTTCTAATAAAGGACTCCTCATAATTAATAAATATCATCCCACCACCCATTGAATCATTGAAATAAAAACATCACATCAAACCTACTTCTAATGTTCCTAAATCAATTAATCAAAAGAAATCATTTAAAAATACCTTTAAAAAATTGTGGCCTCCTCTAGTAAGCCACCAATTTTTCAAATTGATGTTGTCTACATAACACCAGAGCACGTGCATCCAACTTGAAGGCCCAAAATTAAGATAATCCCAAGGTCTCTATCTTCGTGGATCCTCCTGAGTCACCTAATCCATCACCATCTAAAGCTAAGGCTTCCATACTTGCAGCCCCTCAAAATTATTCAATAACATCTATTGAATGTATTTTTCTAAAATAGCTACATCACACTCCTATTAAAATGTCCCTCTATGAGCTCGTTTAGAACTCTCCCCAACATCTAAATCTATGATTGAATCCCTCCAATTAATCTCAGTCCCTTCCATGATCCCCATTCTTTTTCCAACCTTATTAATGCCTTAAAGATGTCATTTTTCATTGCAATCAATGACTCGAAATTTCGCCGCTCCCAACCTAAAGACCATGATCTTCCTCTTTTCATCACCACCCAAATCAATGATACTCTTATTAAAAGAGTTATGATTGATAATGGCACTAGCATAAACATCATATCATCTCATGCATTCAAAAAACTTTGACTACATGACACTATTTTCATTCAACCACCCATCATCTTAGGTGTGTTCAACAATATTGTCACTCCTACCTTGGGCACAATTATCCTACCCATCAAAATAGGTCCAAAAAGCCTCCATAAACTCTTTTATCTTGTAGAAGGAGAGTTCCAATATAAAATGTTTCTTGTTCATCCCTAGATACACACAATGGGTTATGTCTCGTCCCACTCTACACCAATGTCTAAAATATAAACATGAAGGTAATACCCTCATGGTCCCCGTTGATTCAAATCCATTTTAAGCTTGAAACATGACATGTAGACCTAACAATGATGTAGCTTCCTCTCCAAAATACTACATCTACAAATGAATCTTCCATAATTTCTTCATTCCTCACATCCAAACTACCAAATGATGACTCTTTCAATGATGTCATGTAATGCCTTTTGTTGGGGGAGTACCACCTCCTAGCCCTTAACACACTTCCCACACCTAAAACATATAGGAAGGATAAAAAACCACTTTATGATCCTAACGTAGGAAACATCATTTCTTTCAGCCTCTATTCCTTAGAATACAATTAGTTTATGGAGGCATTGACCACCCTTCATCCCATCTCGATATTTAATTACATGTAAAATATTTCTCCTCATATTTCTCATTCAGGATAAGCCTCACTTTTCCCATACTTATCTTCATCATTGTTCCTGAAATGATTTTTCATTATTCATTATGAACAAGGTCTCCATGAAATCTCAATTATCCCCATTGTCACCACTAAACCCCATCCTTTTAGATAACGATGATACATTCTCTATCCCTCCTAACTTTTTTTAGTCAACACCATCACACTTGGACCACTAACCTACCAAGTTAATGGAAAAACTAAATCTATCCCCTTAAGCTTACCTCACATGATAGAAGAAGATTCTCCTACCATCGACATTCTCCATGTCACCTATATGGGTATTGAGGATCTTTAACTTCATAATACCCTCTCATATGACATGTCTACCCTTCTTAATGAATCTATTATCGGTGTTAACATCATCTCACTTTGCAAGAGCCACACATTGTCAAAATCGACCAAGCCTTAGACTCGTGTGAACTCCAATAATTCACTACTTTCCTATCCAAACATAATCAAGACTTTGTGTGGTCCTACAATGATATTCCTACCATATACCATAACATCATCATCCACAATATTGTCACCATTGTGGATGCCAAACCTATGAATAAAAACTTTGTATAATGCATCCTCACGCATTGTACTTCCAAATCAAATAGAACTTTAGCATCTTATTTCAGCTAACTTCATATTACCCATTGATTATCAACAATGGGTTTATAACATCATGATCATCACTAATCCACTTTGAAAATTATGCATCTTCACATACCTCCAGACTTAAACCTTTCCTACCCAAAAGACAACTTTTCTCTCCCAACATCGACAAGCTCATTGATTTAACATCGGGCCATGAGATGTTATCCCTTATGGATGGTTTTTTTGTTACAATAAAATCTTAATCACACCAGAGGATCACTATAAGACATCCCTTATCACCCCATGGGGAACATTCTATTATAGAGTAATGCCTTTTGGCTTGAAAAATGCAGGAGTTGCATATTAGTGTGTTATGACTTACATCTTCCATGATCTCATCCATAAAACCATAGAAGATTGCACCGACGATATCTTAGGTAAATCCAAACATAAAGAGACCATCTAGCCATTCTTGAAATGATATTTATGTGTCTTCTCCAATTCTTCCTTCACCGTAATCCCACCAAATGCATTTTGGAGTTCTCATATGAAAATATTTAGATTCATAATGCCTATTAGGGGAATTGAAGTTGACCCTACTAAATTCAAATCCATTCTCAAAATTCCTCCACCATATAATCTTAAGAAACTTCGTAGTCTTCAAGGAAAACTTCAATCTATTTGTCATTTCATCTTACAATTATAAGATCGTTTTCAACCCTTCCATCATATTCTACGAAAATATATCCACTTCAAGTGGGACGATAATTTTCAATAGGCCTTTGACACCCTCAAATAGTATCTCCTATCACCACCATGCTCAAACCTCCACTTGAGGGGAACCCTTTTATCTATATATATGTAAACTAACCATGCCTTAGGATCCATGATTTCCCATTTAGAAAAACAAGGTAAGGAATGGCCCATCTATTACATAATCTACACCCTTCATGAGAACAAAAATTGTTATTCGAAGTTGAAAATTTGTGTTGTGTCTTGTACTTCGCAACTTCTAAAATTCGTCACTATTTACTTAATCACAAAACATATGTAGTCACAAATTTCAATCCACTAAAATATATACATTCCAAACCTTATCATAATGATCACATCACTAGATGGCTCATGCTCATGACTAAATTTGACCTTGATTTCATCTCTCAAAAATCCATTAAGGGGTAGGTCATTTCTTATCATCTCACGAATCTCCCTTTTCATCTAATCAACTACCCCGAACACTTCCATGATGAATAAATTAACACTCTAAATCAATCCAACACTCCTCTAAAATTTACCTTGTTCTTCAACTGGTCTAAATGAAGGTAGGGGAGGTGTCGGAATAGTCATAAGACCACCTTGGGATACTCATATTTTGTTATATTTCAAGCCAAACTTTGAATGTACTAGTAACATGGAAGAATATGATGCACTCATTATGGGACTTTGAAACATTACCTTTTAATGTGTGTAAATCCTAGATATCTATGGTGACACATAACTTGTCATCAATTAAATAAAATGAATCTATCAATGTAAAAACAAGGTCCTTCATAAATACAAAACCATTGTCGAAGATCTCCTACAACTCTTTGACCATTATGAAATCCAAACAACCCCTCACTCATCCAATAAATTCATAGACACAATGGATTCTCTTGCCTCTCTTATTCCTCTATCACCTGATGATTCCAAATTATTTTTATTTGTACACAAAATCAATCAACCATCTTACACTAGAATTGATCTCCCAACCATCAATCATATAGAATATAGCTCATCTGATACTTGGTACAATCAAACATATGAATATCTTTCCACCAAAACTACCCTCAAATCTATCCCAAAATGGAAAAATATATTTTCAACAACGTGCATCTTGTTATGTCATATTAGGAGGTATCCTTTACAAAAGAGGATTTGACAGCCTCCTCCTTTAGTGTCTCAAAACTTCAGAGGCTCGTCTAGCCATCTAAGAGGTCCATGACAAAGATATGTGGTGGAAACTTTAACAGATTAGTTATCGCTAACACATCTTACGCATGGGATACTATTGGCCCACACTTAATCAAGATTGTTGTGACTACATTAAGAAATGTGTTAAATGTCAACAACATGCCAACCTCACACATGTTCCTAGTCACACTCTTCAGCCAGCTCAGGATATGTTTGGAACTTCTCATAATGGGGACTTGACCTCATTGACCTTATCAACCCTCGCTCATCACAATGACACAACTCCATTATTACAGAAACCAAATATTTTAAAAAATGGGTGGAAGCAATCCCCCTCATTTCTACTAAAGAAGATAAAATCATCGACTTCATCCATCATCACATTATATGTCACTTTGGTATTCCTCATAAGCTCATCACAGATAATGGAAAATAATTCAAAAATAAAAAATATTCTAAAAATTTTGTGACACCTACAAATTAAAACTTAGATTTTCTACACCATACTATCCACAAGAAAATAGTCAAGCAGAGGCCTATAACAAAACACTCAACAAAATCCTCACAAAAATTGTTGATCAAGTTGGGATGGATTGGCATCTTCGAACCCCCTTCACCTTATGGGCCATGTCATACTAGCATCTGCACCTATGGGCACTACACCTTTCTCTTTAGTCTGAAAATTGAATTTTTCTTCCTTTTCAAGCTTGTTTTCACCCTCAAAATTCCTCTCATTTTTCAAGTCAAGTTTTGAAATTTTTGAGTTGGTAACTTTCGAGATGTTTGAGCAAAGTGAGAAGTTTGGAGAGATAAAAAAATAGTTCTTAAAATGGAGAAAGGCAATGTTCAATCGAGGCTTGAAACAAACTAAGTATAGAAGGACCACAGTAGAAGGTGCCACGTGTCTCTTCAAAGACACTTTTGGTATGGTGCACAAACATAGAAATCCCAAATATGTGCAAGACCTCCACATGGTCAAAGTCTGAAAAGATAAAGCCAGCCATTAAATTGGCTAAGTATAAAGATCCGTGAAGCCTCCACACGCGTCCCAACGGCGCACCTCCAAAGGCCAAGTTCAAAGCGGATCCTAAGTGAGTGCAGAATCTACATGTGCCTCATTGGCGTGACTTCAAAGGCGCGGCCCAAAGAGATACCCCAAACTTGTGCCAGCCCTCCACGTGTCCAAGGTCTGGAAAATGGACAGAGCCGGTAGTTTAATCGACTAAGCATAAAGATCCGGTGGAAGCCTCTACGTGCCTCATCAGCACAACTTCATAAGTGATACCCAAGGGATAGACCCCAAATGATCGCCAACCCTCCATGTTGTCAGGGACTCAAAAAGTTAAATTGGTCATTGAAAAGTCTAAGGCTAGTGGATAAGCGCCACGTGTCTCAACAGTGCACCTTCAAGGGTCGAAGCCAAAGGTAGTTCCCCAAACAAGCACCAGCTCTCCACGTGTCTAGGGTCCCATAGAAGTCAAAAGGGGTAGAACCAGCCATTGAATTGGTTAAGGAAAGGAGAACTAATGGAAAGCCCCACGTGTCCCTTCAGTGCTCTTTTAGGGGTCGAATCCAAAAGCATGTCCGAAACGTGTGCCAGTTCTCCACATGTCCAATCGACGCACCTCTCTCAGGTCAATTCCAAACAAATTTTCCAAATGAGTGGGAGGCATCCACGTGTCCCGGGGTTAGACATAAAGCCTTCACTAAACATAGGGACTTAGTTAATATAAAAAAATAAAAAATAGGCTCATAATGGGACACGTGGCCATGTTTCAAGTCAAAGCGAGAAGGCGGGTCATCGGAGGAACTTTGGAATTTTAGCTTTTGTTTTGAAAAGCGTAAAAGTATAAAAGTAAGCCGCACCTCCACCGACACCCAGAGAAGCCACATGTTAGGCCTAAATTACATGCGGAGAGGAGGGTTGTTGGGACACTTTAGGAATTTTGGCTTTGTTTCCATAAAAGGTGTAAAGTGATAAAGTGAACCGTAGCCCTGCTCATGCCAAGGGATAAAGTCAAATGTTGAGCCCGCATCGAAAGTCAAAACAGGAAGGTGGGCCATCAGAGCATTTTGGGAATTTTGGTTTTATTTCCAAAAAGAGAGTTAAAAGTTATAAAATGCTCCACAACTCCGTTGGGGTCTTGAGCCCGCATTGAAAAGTCAAAATGGGGAAGTGGGTCGGTGGAGAACTTTGAGATTTTGAGCCTTGTTTCCAAAAGAAGTAAAATTATAAAGTGAGTCGTGACTCCATTACCACTCAAGTAAAGCCACATGTCAGACCTATATCAAAAGTGAAGTTACGGGCCTATGGGGTTTGAGGGAGACTTTCACACTTTGCATCTTTTGCGCTAAAGGTGCAATTTCAATTTTGGGCCCACGGATCCATTTTGTGAAAATTGCATTTTTTCCATTTTTGTATATATTTGATTCAAATATTCAAATGAGCATAACTTTCGATCCAATGCTCGAAATTTGACAAATTTTATATTGTTAGAAAGGTATTGGTCTCCTCTACACCATGGAAGCATAAAATATTGTTTTCAGAAATATTTTATGATTATAAATCTAGAAAATGTCTTTCACGCCATTAATATGTGATCTGATTGCTTCAAACAGATCATATTTGATCCGATCTTTATCCTTCCTTCTCCAACACGCCAAATAGACATGCAGAACAAGACTTGACAGATTGTAGGTGGATTTATAGGGGAATTGATGGTTGGTGGTTGAGCTTCCAAATCAGATTTTCTTTCTTCTCTTCTTCTCCTCTCTTTGCTTCATCTATAAATGTAAGAGCTTGGCTCATTGCAAATGTTGGACTCTGATACTTTTGAAGTGTAATTATAATCAAAAGTAAATCAATACATAAGTATTTTCCCCTTTTCTCTATCTTCCTCCATTTTCCCTTCTTACTTACCTGAAATTTGTGGATCATTTATCTTCGTGATAAGAAACATTGTGTTCTTATTGATATGATTTCTAGAACTTTGTGTCTATCAAATGATATCTTACGTTGTGTGAATGTGAATGATTCTATTCTCGTATCACTCTTTTTCAACATGTATAGGGTTATACTTAGCTATCTATATTTCCTGAAATTATTTTTATATTCTACTCTTTCCTTTCTTTAGTTCTTCCATTCATTTGTATTGATAAGCCATTTTGGTATAAAATCATTTCAAGATGTCATATGTCTATCCTTAAGATGAAATTTTTACATTTGTATATAAGATTTTTTTCTTGCTTTCAATAAGGGAACCTCTCCCATAAAGAGGATGGACTTTTTTTCCCCTAACTATGGTTTTGTTAAAGTACCATTTTAAAACCCAATAGTTTTTGGTGACTCCGCTGGGTATTTTGTTTCAAACGTATCCCTTTCTAAAACAACTTCAAGATCATTTTCAGTTTGGAGACTCTACGATATACACATGGGAAGAAATCTCTCGGGATTTAATATTCTCATTTTCAACTTTTAGAGCAACAAAACCTCTCTCCTCTTCCAGCAAGAAGGAACAGAGGAGCCCTTTTTGCGAGCACACCTCCTGTTAAAGATAGAAAATTTAAGAATAACATTGCTCCATAATAACTCAGCCCTAATTTTCTTACTCTGATACTTGCTTGTTTTTCGGTTCCCCTTCAGAAATGTTCCCGCATATGGCAGCACCTCTACCTTGGGGACAACGGATTTACCTGTGAGTATTAGGAAAGGTTTTCCTAAATTCCAAGGTGATGGGAAGGTACACCTAGATGAACACATTGCAGCCTTCAACGTTGCATGTGGGATTCTTGGGATTGAGCATGAAGACATTTTTGTCAAGCTCTTTGTGGAAACATTATAGGATAATGCTATTGATTGGTTCTATCATCTTCCTATAATTGGGACACCTTGAAAACTTAGTTTGAACATCATTTCAAACTAGTTGAAGATGTGCATGCTCTATTAGCTCAAATCTCTCATATCAAGAAGGAACCATTTGAGCCCATGAGAGAATTTGTGGCCAAATTCAACAAGCTCATTCATAAAATTCCACAAAACACTCATCCTATAGATCAAATCCAAAAATGCTTCTTCCTCAATGCTCAGTTACCTAAAGTAAGTTATGCACTAAGGAGAGCTAACCTTGTAACTCTAGATGTTGATCAACGTTTGGCTATCAATGTTGAGGATGATTTAATCATGTCTGGTAAATTGAAAAGAGAACCCTCCAAGTCTAAAGCATCCTCCTCTTCCTCTCCTAGAGCCAATTCAGATCAGTTAGTGTAAAAGTTGGCAAATGATCTCATTGCCATCAAAAATCAATTGGCTCAACATACTCCTTATCAAGATATTCCAAGAAGGAATTTTCAGCCTAGGAACTCGGTTACCTCCTTCTCAGAATAAATTGGCTATTGAAGGCCCACCTATCAAGGTTACAATTAATACACCTTGTGAAGTTCAAGAACCTGATGAGGAGGAGTTTAATGAAGACTTTGAAGACCCAGAAGAAGAGGTTGATGAAGAACAGGAGGAACTTGGTGGATCTCAAGCTCATTTCCTCACCACTGAAGGTATGGATGATGAAGATGAATATGATGAAAGAGTGGAAAAGATGAATAGTGATTCATATGTTGTTATGACTCGGGAGAAAATGAAAAAAAAAAAAAAGTGATGTAGCTTGCTAAGAAATCCAAGGAGTTTCCTATAACTATTCCAGTGGTTGCAAGAAGAGGAGCTCCTATTCCCACTGCCTCCACGCAAAAGGTGAGTAATGTTAATCCTCCTCCTTCTACCTCTATTTCCAAAACTTCTTGTCCTTCAACTCCTAAAATTGATAAATCAAAATTTTCTCCTATTCCTAGTAGTGATGCCCCATCCACCTCCGGGTCTTTTGATATTATTGATCACCTCAAAAAGACCAAAATCCAAATTTTAGAGGCAGAATTTTACCAAACCCATCAAAAATCCTTTGCTAAAATGGTAAAAATTTCAATTCCAAATCCAAAGCCTCATCCAATACTTGTAAAGGTATTTTTCCTACTCCTCTTCCTCACCTCAACCAATCCTTGTGGCTGTAGTCACTTCCCGAATGAGAAAATTGAACCATTCTATGTGACTCTCCTCATAGCTAGCCATACACTCAATAATTGTGTTATAGACTCGGGAGCATCGACAATGTAATTCCTGTAAAAGTAGCTCATGATTTGGGCTTGACTCTAACAAGTACCTTTGGTTCCTTCTATCCCATGGAGAGTAGAGAAGTACCTCTGGTTGGGAGAATTAAAGATGCACAAGTAGCCTTCGTTGCTTTTCCAGAGAAAAGGGTCAAAACCACTATTTTAGTAGTTTATATTTCCCCTTCCTATGGTATGTTGCTTTGAGTAGAAATTTTTGTAAGGAGATAGGAGGTGAATTTAAATGGACTGGTCACATGCTTTGATTCTAGTCAATGAAAAAATAAAAATTTATTATCAAGAAGCAAAAGCGAGTATATTGTGCAAAAACTAATGATCCAAAAGCACAAATACTCTATGAAGAGATATAGGACATGGCAACTATATGATCATGTCGAGGATGAGGTAAGTCTTCCTAAGGGAGTGATTCATGATCCCAATGGCATTTGGACTCTAGAGTTTGATGGAAGTTGTTCTTCAGCTAGCTCTGAAGCTGGCGTGGTGTTGATCTCTCCAAGGAAGATTCATCCATTCTTGTTCGAGCTTTATTTTGAAAATGCAAACAATACAACTAAGTATAAGGCTCTCATCCTTGGGTTGAACATGGCGAAAGAAATGGGAGTGAAGAATCTTCGTGCTTGTGGTAATGTAGAGTTGATTGTGAAATAAGTCAGAGATCCTTACCAAGTCAAGGATAGGAGATTGAAACATTTTAGAAATATTATCTGGGAATTCTATCGAGTTTCTTGATGCTTTCTCCATTGAATTTGTGCCAAGAGAAAAGAATACTAGATCTGATTCTCTAGTTGTCTCAGGATCTCTATTGATTCCTCACCCATATTTCTCTCAAGAGAAATTTACTATTGAAATGACTCATAGGCCTAGTGTGCCAGATAATGCAAGAAATGGGAAGGTTTTCAATGATGATCAACACTTGCTCTCTTTCTTGGGGCTTAAAGATAACTTCAATCAGTTATATTTTGAAGGAAGTGAAACTCTGCCTAGGGAGTATGTGCCCTCTAATGAAGAAGATATCAAAGAAGAAATGGAAAAATTTCCTCTCTCTCCTATGATTGGATAATTTCAATACAATGAGATGAAGATCATTGTGGACCATTCTCTTTTTTTTAAGTTCTCTCAAAGATAAGCAAGTTCATGTACCTAAAGAAAAAGAAATTAATGAGATCACTAGTTCCCCTATTATATTTATGGATAAGATGAGCACACATGAGCCTTTTTATAGTCCTTTGAAACAAATAGAAAATGGAGGACCATGCCTAGAATATTTTCTCCACAACTATGACAGTCCTGTCTCATCTCACCCTTCGCAATGCAAACAAAAGGAATATGATGATGTTATTGATCAATTTTTACTTAGTCGATAATATTTCAATTTATTTCTAATTATGAAGACAAATCAATAATGCAACTTGTACCTAAGAGTCATGATCTTCTAGAATCAGGTGCTGATTTTTCAAAAGTAGCAAGTATGTTTTTTAGAGACATGGTAGAAATTACACATAATGTTAAATCATCCAGTACCTTTTTCCAAATTCCCCTTGAATATGGTTACAAGGAAAATTCAATGGAAGGGTATGTTTCTCATGAGATGTGCCATGATGATAATTGCAATCTTCATTCATATGCTAGCATCATTCCATCAAAGCAGGGAGTTGACACTATAAGGATTGGATTTTCTCATGAATCCAGTTGTCAGAGTTCAGTGATGTGCAGAAATCAATATGAAGGCAGTCAAGGGTCATACAAGTTTTTGTATGGCACTATTCATCCACAGAAGAGGAGCCTTAAGAAGACATTCAGTTCTTCACAGGAACTGAATATTTTTAGTATGGAGTATCACTATCTAGATGGTCTTCTTTCCTCAATTTTTATTTTCAAGCCGCATAGTGTTCCCATGATATTTTGGTACACCCAACTACTCATTTTCAATTCACGGGTGCCTCATACTTTCACTATGTTGTTCCACAGAGGTACCTATTTTTCTCATCCTATCTCTAGAGTTGTGTAAATTTCATAGTATTTCTTCTTTCCCCTAAAAATATCCTCTTCTTTCTTTGTTTTGGCTTGTTTCCTTTCTTGTTCCTTTTTGTGTTCTGTGTTTTTTTTTTCCTTTTTGGTTTATTCCCCTTCAGTGTGTGTTGTCTTTTGTATTACTTCTCCTTTAACCAGATTTTCCCAATGGATAAGGCATTGATCTGCTTTCCCAGATTTTTTCTATGGTTCTTGATCTTGCCTCGTTCCTCCGACCCATCCAAGTCATCCCCAAAAAGAGACAATCGCTATCACCCTCAAAATTCCCCTCATTTTTCAAGTCAAGTTTCAAAATTTTGAGTTGGTGCCTTTGAGAGATGTTTGAGCAGGTGAGAAGTTTAGAGATAAAAAAATTGTGCTTAAAATGGAGAAAGGAAATGTTCAATTGAGGCTTGCTGCTAAGTATAGAAGGAATGCGGAAGGTGTCGCATGTCTCTTCGGCGCACTTTTGGTATGGTGCACAAAAGTGGAAACCCCAAACATGTGCAGGCCCTCCACGTGGTTAGAGTCCAAAAGACAAATCCAGACATTGAATCGGCTAAGTATAAAGAGTCAACGGAAGCCTCCATGCGTCCCAATGGCGCACCTCTAAAGGCCAAGTTCAAAGTAGGATCCTAAGTGAGCACAAACTCTCCACGTGCCTCATCGGCGTGACTTTAAAGGCACAGACCAAAGAGAGACCCCAAACTTGTGCCAGCCCTCCATGTGTCCAAGCTCTAGAAAAGGGACAAAGTTGGTTGTTTAATTGACTAAGTATAAAGAGCCAGGCGGAAGCCTCCACGTGCCTCATCGGCGCAACTTCAAAAGTGAGACCCAAGGGACAAACCCCAAATGAGCATCAGCCCTCCACGTGGTCAGAGCCTCAAAAATTTAAATTAGTCGTTGAAAATTCTAAGGCTAGCGGATGGCACCACATGTCTCATTGGCGCACCTTCAAGGGTCAAAGCCAAAGGCGGTTCCCTAAACAAGTGCCAGCTCTCCACATGTCTAGGGTCCAATAGAATTCAAAAGGGGTAGAACCAGCCATTAAATCGAGATAAGGAAAGGAGAACCAGCAGAAAGCCCCACGTGTCCCTTCAGGTGAATCCAAAAGCAGGTCCCAAACGTGTGCCAACTCTCCACATGTCCAATTGGTGCACCTCTGAAGGTTAGGTCCAAACAAAGTCTCCAAATGAGTGGGAAGCCTCCACGTGTCCCGGTTCGACATAAAGCCTTCACCAAATAGAGGGACTTAGTCAAAACACAAAAATATAGAATAGGCCCGCAAAGGGACACGTGGCCATGTTTCAAGTCAAAGCGGGAAGGCGGGTCGTTGGAGGAACTTTGGAATTTTTTCTTTTATTTTGAAAAGCGTAAAAGTATAAAAGTAAGTCACACCTCCACCGACACCCAAAGAAGCCATGTGTCAAGCCTAAATTACATGTGGAGGGGCAAGTTTTCGGGACACTTTAGGAATTTGGCTTTGTTTCCGTAAAAGGCATAAAGTGATAAAGTGAACCATGGCCCCGTTCACGCCAAGGGATAAAGTCAAATGTTGAGCCCGTATCAAAAGTCAAAATAGGAAGGTGGGCCATCGGAGCATTTTGGGGATTTTGGTTTTATTTCTAAAAAGAGTTAAAAGTTATAAATGTTCCATGACTTTGTTGGGGTCTTGAGCCCATGTTGAAAATTCAAAATGGGGAAGTGGATCAGCGGAGAAACTTTGAGATTTTGAGCCTTGTTTCCAAAAGAAGTAAAATTATAAAGTGAGTCGCGACTCTGTTACCACTCAGGTAAAGCCACGTGTCATACCTATATCAAAAGTGAAGTTGCGGGCCTGCGGGGTTTGAGGGAGACTTTTACACTTTGCATATTTTACGCTAAAGGTGCAATTTCAATTTCGGGCCCACGGATCCATTTTGTGAAAATTACATTTTCACCATTTTTGTATGGATTCGATTCAAATATTCAAATGAGCATAACTTTCACTCCAGTACTCAAAATTTGACAAATTTTATACTGTTGGAAAGGTATTGGTCTCCTCTACACCATGGAAGCATAAAATATTGTTTTCAACAGGAGTTGATGGTTGGAAATCTAGAAAATATATTTCACGCCATTAATACATGATTTAATTACTTCAAACAGATCATATTTGATCGATCTTCATCTTTCCTTCTCCAACATGCCAAAGAGACATGCGAACTGACTTGAAAGATTGTAGTCATATTTTTAGGGGCATTAATGGTTGTGGTTGAGCTTCCAAATCATATTTTCTTCCTTCTCTTCTTCTCCTCTCGCCGCTTCATCTATAAATGTAAGAGCTTGGCTCATTGCAAATGTTGGACTTTGATACTTTTGAAGTGTAATTATAATCAAAAGTAAATCAATACAAAAGGATTTTCTACTTTTCTCTATCTTCCTCCATTGTCCCTTCTTGCTTACCTAAAATTTGTGGATCATTTATCTTCTGATAATAAACTTTGTGTTCTTATTGATATGATTTCTAGAATGTTGTGTCATGGAATGATATCTTACGCTGTGAATGTGAATGATTCTGTTTTGTATCACTCTTTCTCAGTACGTATAGGGTTATACTCTACTATCTATATTTCTTGAAAGTATTGTTATATTCTTCTCTTTTCTTTATTTGGTTCTTCCATTCGTTTGTATTGATAAGTCATTTTGGTATAAAAGCATTTCAAGATGTCAGAGGTCCAGCCTTAAGATGAAAGTTGTACATTTGTATATAAGCTTTGTTGCTTGCTTTCAATAAGGGAACCTCTCCCATAAAGAGGAGGGACTTGTTATCCTCTGACGGTGGTTTTATTAAAGTACCATTTTAAAACCCAAAAAATCTTAGATTCCATCATTACCCATTCCTCTCAAATATTTCATCTTCGATGAGGACTACCATCAAGAACACTTATCGCGACTTGAACTATTAGATGAGTGTTATCTTGCCACATTCAACACATCAAAACATATCAAGAATATATCAAATGTGCCTATAACGAAATATTAAACAATTTGACTTTAATATTGGTGATCTTGTTCTAAAAAAACCAACATATCACTAACATGGAAAAGAGAAAACATGGAAAGTTTTCTCCAAACTAGCTTGGATAATATATTATAACTCATAAATATGGGTCTCAAGCTTATTGTTTAGCCTATCTCAATGGTAAACCTAAAAAGGAGCCTCTTGGCACACTATACTTCTATTTTTTCTACTGTTAATGTATCAACTCATGAGATCTTAGTCAAATTATGGTATTTTTCCATTAATCAAGTATCTTATTATCCTCATAATGAATTGGAATTGTGGTCTTTTTGTCAAGACATCACCACAACCTTTAATATGGGCACCGTTATCACCAAATCGAGCACCCCAAAATTGCTAGATTTTGACCGAGGCATTCGATGTGACTAGATACCATGGGTACCATCTCTCAAGTTGTGGGACTTGAAGGCTTGAGATGGACCTTCAAGAAGGTTGCCTTCATCTTCCTAATCCTACTGCTAAACTACTTCTAATGCAATAAAAACACCTAACTAATCCTATCCTAAATTTCCAAGGAGATAAGGAGAGAAATAGTGCATGAAAAGGGAAATCCTACACTAAGGGGTGATAGCACCAAGAGAAGGGTATGTTGGAAAGTCCACAATGCATGAAAATGGAGGAAAATGAGTGTGGGGAGGATGGTCAAGCATCACAGACCACAACTGCACTCAAGACCATATTTAGATAAACACAACATCTCTAAAAACCCTACAATAAAACCATTAAAATGCACAAAATCCTGTATAATAATGAGAGGTAAGAAAGAACAAACAAAGCCATGTAAGGATAGATAAAATTATCACAAACATTGATTTTCATTATCAAAAAGTATACACAAGAACTCACCGAGTAGGAAGAAGGCATAAATCCCATTATAATTCTTAAGAGAGAAGGCTTGAATCCCTACAACTACCCTACAAAGAAGGAGAATAGGGGGGTGCATTGGAAGAAAAATGTCCAACTTTTTGTAATATGATACGCCTTTACACTTTATAGAAGAAATTTTAGCAAGAGAAGGAGGAATTTAGATCTCTAGGAGTTCATGGAGCACAATGCTAGATTACATCACAATATAGGTACTTTAATGATGCCCATGTCTTTTGTACTCTTCCCTGTGTGAAGAAAATGGGTGCCCATACCTCATTAATGGCTCCCTCACCTACCTTGGCATTGTTCATGACTGGGAGAATATCTGAACTTTCAAAGTTTCCAAATCCTCAAAAATTCAATTTTTATGATTCCATACTATAGACCTCTAAAATACCTCTCCATCGACTATAATTTTATGAAAACCGTACATACGCAGCCCAAGATATGTCAATTTTAGTAAGGGGTTTTCTTCATGATTTGGCCTTGTGTATTGTTTCCATGGCAAGTAGCTCACCAAGCTACTCAGTGAATGAATCCTGGGTTGTGAGCTACCCTGTGTCACATGGTTTTATCTCCATTGAGCTACGAAAATGGATCGTTGACCCTAAAATTATCCCCAGATCAAACTCCTTCCACCTATCACTTTCTCGAGCCCTTTGCACCATTCATGGTGGCCCCTTCAATGATTCCTACTTCACCTTCGAGCTCCATGCCTCATGTTTTGGACCAACTCATCTGACCCCTTCTTTTTCCCTTGATCGTAGGCCTTGCATATTTAGGCTTACTCACCTTCCCCTTCACCATGTTCCCAAAAAAATCTACATGGCACCATCAACGTGTTGATCGCTCTCGGTTCCTAAGCCCACCTACCTTTCCGCATTCCCAAAATGAGTACTTAGCTTCATACATTTTCATGCACGGGATTTAGAGTTTAACTCCCATCTTGCATGCACCAAGTTACCACATTCGATACATTCTAAACTTTGAACTCTTAATTTCAGATTTTGGAGATCGGACTTCTCCCACTTTGATTTTTTTCCTCACCAATCTTCAATGTAAAGCTCTTCATTGACCCCGAGTTAACGTCTTTCCATGTGAGCATGCCACCATCAAATTCGTCCTTTCAAACCCAAAGCTCATCAAAGATTCCACCGTTCCAACATGTTTTTCCCATGCCGACTCGAACCTCCACAATTCTAAAGTCCAAAATCTTCAAACTCCAAACTCACCCAATGCCAAATTTCTTTGATGCACCCAATCATTCTTGTGAGCTCGTCCCTCTAAATCGACCTCGTTATAGCCTCCTATCTCGGTTCCCCAAGTTATCCTTCCTCTCACTTCATAAACACACCATTTCATCCCTACATTTTTCCTAAGATTGATATCGATCTCACCCCCTTCGTACGACGGCATGATCCCCCTAGCTTTTGTGAGTTACTTGATGTCACCACTTGTTCCATTAGGCTCACCTCGAGCCGTTTCACTTCTGTCCGCCCATTGGACCTCATAATCTAGCTTGAACACCTAAGCTCCATTTTTAGAAATTTGACCCTAAGAACCAACCTCATACACCTCGTTGAGTTCTTCCTATGCCGACTCTCCCCGAACAATTGTCAAGCTCAATTCCCACCTCACCAAACCCTTGCAAGCTCCTCCGCTTCTCGAAACTCATTCAACCGCCGTGAGCTTGTTCGCCGATGAGCTAACACTTGTGCTATCACATTCTGACCTTAGCTTGACCCCAAGCCATTCCTCGCGAGGTCACCTCATACTTTTTCACCGTGTCATCCAACAATTTCTCCATCACATTCACCCTAACACACCCGCATCCATGGGCTCCGCTCCTCGCCGAGCTATTTTCCTAAACCCCAACCAGGTCAACCTGAGCCGACGTTACTGCCTGCCGAGATATTTTCCAATGCACCCCAAGCCGATCGGCTATCCCTAGCTCACCCAAGCTAATTTATAACATGTGACCCCATGCATTCGTATATCTCACTAAGCAGCTCGGTGAGCTATTTTTTAGCTCGGTGGCCATTTTGGGCCCTTTTAACATTTTTTCCATTTTTGAATTCTTTCTAGGTTTTCTTGAATTTTCTCATGTCGTAAGCTATGGGGACTAAAGGAAATATCATATGGTCAAGTTATTTGATTTTTCACCATTTTTTGCTCATTTTGTTGAATGTGGGCCTATCAAAGCCCGTTTTTCACTCTAGGCAAACATCAATCCTTTCAAAACCCGAAGAGGAAAAATTCCTAAAATGATCCCAATTCTCTCCAAAACACCGCAAATGTTCCCTAAACATGGTTTTCACCTGTAACCTCCAAATTCTCTATGAAGGCTCTTTCTTGTGTTTCAAGTCTAATCCTACCCTATTTTCCATTTTACTTGGGGGCAAAATGGATAAACCTTTGGTGACTCGTAGGGACATTTTCTGTTATATGTGGTTGACCAATACCTGAATGTATCCATTGGGCATAGAGTCACCTTTGGTAGCCTAAACTAGTTTGAACCTTTGAAACTTTCCCTGAAATTCACTTGAAACACTATTGTTGAAACTAGGATTTGATCCGTTGTTTGCACTTTTTAATCTTTATAAGAAAATATCAAAGTTTTCATGAGTGGAAAAAAATTATTTGAAATTTTCTTTTTCCCTTCATTTCGGAAAATTGACTGCTTAGGAGAAATTGAAGACCTTAACTCATCCCCAAAACTAGATTTTTGCCAAATCTAAAGCATGATTGAGTGATGATTCCTTGGCCAATACTAAACATTGCAGAGCCTGGGACTACCTGTTGAAATTGGTTTTTTCCCATCCCGAACGCTTTCGAACATGATTGATGGTTGGAGCTGCCTATGAATTCATAAGATTTTCAACTAAACCAAATCCAAAGGATGAGTAAGGCAATTTTGAGGTTGATCTTCTGCTCAAAACCTAAGAGTATCTTGAATGAATTTGGGGAAGGCTACTCCTTGAGACTGAATTTCTAACTTTGCAAAAGCACTAAAAGCTTAAACCATGACTGATCCGAAGGGACAAGAGAATGGAAAACATTGAAACATGTCCCTAATCTGATTTAGTTGCTCTGCATTTGAAATCCTTTGAATACTGCAACTATCCCCTAAAACTTTGAGCTTCTATAACATTGTCTCCGGAGGCATATTGAACATGGTGTACTACACTCGGATAAAACACGAACAAAAACTATATACAAAAATAAAAATCATACATGCTCAAGTGATACATGTAGAGTGTGCATAAGCACTTGTTTTGCGGAAAGCAACCCTACTCCTACACTAACCGGAGGCAACGGAAAACTTCAAACAAACCTCGACACTGGAAAGGCAAAGTAGCTTCTTTTCCTCAAAAATTGGACCATGCTACTGATTTTACAATGAGTACATGGTCATGTACATGAGTGAAAAACTGATTTGGAAGCAACTTTCCACCCATCCAGCCAAGGTATTGACATCAAACAAATAAAATAACTCCTCAAGATTCTCACTTTTTTGATATTAGAGGATTTGGTGTTGACCCTTGGTGCTTTGAGAATCATCCTCATACTTGGAAGTAAGCATGACTGGTTGTGGATCCTCCTTTAGCTCCAATGAAGCCAAGTACCTTATGGGGCATGGTCTGATCCATTATATTTTCCCATTTCCTTGAGTCCCAACTTCAATAAGGAAGTCTTCTTACATAAATTCCTAGAAATTTTGATTGTTTGTGAGTTGATCTTTCCTTGTAACTCATCTATAGAAAATTGATATACCACCCGATGAATAGTATGGAAGTAGTGTCATCCTTGTTCCTTTCTTTTGATTCAACATGAAACTCCTCCGCAACATGTGGTTCTTCACGATTGCTTACAGACCTCTAATGGAAACATTGGTAAACTACTACACAACTTGATGAAGTGTGTCGCTCACTTGAGAATTCCTCCTTCCCTCCTTAAAGACAAAGTTGACTCTAATACATCCATTCTCTTCGTCCACATGAAGTTTGAAAGTTCAAAATCTTATACTTTCTACTCTTTAGGGATGTTATGGACATCTATATCTTCAGGCCATCCTCCTTGATGGATTCATTAACCAAGTCATTTTAATCAAAATAAAAATGAAGGGGAAGGCCTAAATTTTCAATACTACAAGAAAACAAGAAGCTTTCTATAATTTCCTCCTCCTATAGGACCTCTTAATTTGACTTGTTCTCCTCCATGACATGAACATGTTTCTCTTCTTTTGGATTTGGAGTTGCTCTCCTTCCTCCATTGACTCTGCAGATTGTGGTTGGTCAAAATTTTCTGAAAATAGAGTGCTTTGATGAATATTACACTCGAAACAAATGAAGTTTTGATCATCATCTCGCTTGTTATTTCTCTACTTCCACCGAAAACTCATTTTTCACCACATGTTCCCCAAACTTGACCTCTTTCAAAGGCTTCACCAATGAGGGAATTTTATCAATTCCAAATCTTGAAGCCCAATTTTTCAAATTTTTCATCATTTCTTCTCTCTTGAGTTCCTCTTTTTGTTGTCTTGGTTTTTTAGTCTCTTCACAACATGGTTTTACAAGAAGATGGATGGGTTGGGATTCAAATTTTGTTTGCATTTTGGGTGATGGAGATGAATTTTTACATTATTTTCTCGGTGGAGGGGTCTGGGGTTTAGAAGGGAAAAGGGTAGAAAAATCAAGATGGGGTGGAAGACTAGAAGATGGAGAAGTGGACTCCATAATGGGGGCAATATGTAAGAAGTTTGGGAACTAAATTTCATGTTGAAATGGAACTGATTGAGGAATGGGGAAAGGACTTTAAGATGGTAATGAAGAAGTTTCCCATTGATAGGAATAACTAGCATCTACTCATAGGCCCAAATTTCCTCAATCCATCTTTCAATTTGGGGTATCATTTCAACCATGAAGTCAAGCTTCTGCTAAGGGTTGAAGTGTCTTGGCATAGGGCTAACCCATGGAAAAGGGGCCTTGAAACTAATTTTGAATGCCTTCATTGGGATGTATCTCTGTCTCGCACCATACCGGCCTCTATTTTTTTAATTTTCAACCGTAACTCAATATCTCTAGTTGTAAGGTAACCTTCCCATCTACATACTCCTAACCTTGAAAATCACATAGTTTGGTGGATATCCAAACCGGTTATCTTTTCGCATGAGTATGTACACTACTAGGTTTCATCACAAAATGGTTTTGAAGGGGTGTGGAAATAACTTGGAGATGAATTTTACAAATTTGGAGGTGGTTTGAACTTATATGGCTACTTCTGCAAGTGTGAATTCCATCTGGGAAATTAAGTCATGATTACACAACTTCATGGAATGGAATAAAATGAAAAGATGTGGAAATAAAAAATGGATGGAAATGGGTGGAAATAAATTATCTACAACTCGGGAAATGGGTTCATTTGGACCAATGGAGTTTCCATATATGTTTGCATGCCCCTCTAAAGGATAGGGTTTTACCAAGACATGTATCACCTCTTGGTAAAATAGAAATGCAGCCTTTAAAGAGCCCAAAACTGATTTCGAGGTTAGACCCTTGTTATGCAGCTTTTAACCTCTAAAATATGAAATTCAGAACTTAGATCGTGCAACGCAACCTCCAAAGTCCGAAATGCAAAGTGTTGTCGAATCTCTCGAAGTCTAAAATCTGAAATCTCTGAAGTCTAAAATCCAAAATGGAATGGGACCTCCGAAATCTGAAATGTAATTTGCAACGAGAACCTCCGAAATTATGAAATACAAAATGACCCCAAAAGTCTGAAATGCCCAAATCAGAACTTAAGGCCACTTTTGCAACCTATGACCCCCGATCTACTCTTTTCAGAACTTAAGACTTGTTTTACACATGTAAAACCCCAAAAAAATCATTTCAAAACTTGGACCTGCAGTGCAACCTCCGAAGTCCGAAATGTTGAATCTCTGAAATCTGAAATGCAAAGCAACCTCCAAAGTCTGATTTTCTTGCAAATTGCTTCCAAGGGATGTGAATTTTAACAAGAGCACCAACGATTTACTATGAATGATCTGACTTGAATTTTTTCCCACCAGCGTGCTTAACTAACTTATCACGAAATCACAAAGACACCCCCTAAATTGTTATTTTTTTATTAAGGCATTCGGTGTGAGATGGGTAACATGGGTACCATCGCTCAAGTTGTGGGACTTGCAAGATTGAGATGGACCTCTAGATAAGGTCGGCTTCTCTTCCTAATATTAATGCTAAACTACTCCTAATGCAAGAAAAACACCTAACTAATCATATCCTAAAACTTCTAAGGAGACAGGGAGAGAAAAAGTGCATGAAAAGGAAAATCCTACACTAAGGGGTGATAACACCAAGAGAAGGGTATGTTGGACAATCCACAATGCATGAAAATGGAGAAAATGAGTGTGGGGAGGATGGCCAAGCATCATAGACCACAACTGCACTCAAGACCATATTTATATAAACACCAACATCTCCAAAAACCCTACAATGAAACCATTAAAATACACAAAATCTTGTATAATAATGAGAAGCAAGAAAGAACAAACAAAAGCATGCAAGGATAGATAAAACTATCACAAACATTGATTTTCATTACTCAAGAGTATGTACAGTAAATCATTGAGTAGGAAGAATGCATGAATCCCATTATAATGCTTAGGAGAGAAGGCTTGAATCCTTACAACTACCCTACAAAGAAGGAGAAGATGGGGGTACATTAGAGGAAAATTGTCCAACTTTGGTAATATGAGCCCCCTTCACAATTTATAGAAGCAATTTTAGCAACAAAAGGAGGAATTCAGCTCTTTAGGAGTTTATAGAGCACCATGCTATATTATATCACATTATTGGGCATTTAATGATGCCCATGTCTTCTATACTCTACCCTATGTGAGGAAAATGGGTGCTCATACCTCATTAATGGCTCCCTCACCTACCTTGGCACTATTCATGATTAGGAAAATATCTATAATTTCAGAGTGCCAAATCCTCCCAAAATCCATTTTTGATGATTTCATATTGTAACAACATATTGTAGCCCTCCGAAATACCTCTCCATCGACTATAATTTTACAAAATCGGAGATATAGAGCCCAAGATATGTCAATTTTAGTAAGGAGGACTTCTCCATGATTTGGCCCTATGCATTATTTCCATGGTGAGTAGCTCACCGAGTTGGGTGGTGAGCTCCCATGCATTGCATGTTTTATCTCCATCAAGCTTCAAAACTAGCTCATTGACCTTGAAATTTTCCACCCACCCAAACTCTTTTCATCTATCACATTTTGAGCCCTTCGCGATGCATTCATTATAGCCCCTTCAATGACTCCCACTTCACCTTCAAGCTTCATGCTTCACGTTTTGGGAAAACTTGATCGGACCCTCCTTTTTCCTTGCGAGCCTCCACCTTGCACACTCAGGCTGACTCAGCCTTCCCCCTTCACCATGTTCCCAATAAACTCCATGTGGCACCATTGACATGTTGACCGGATTGGTACCAAGCCCACCTACCTCAACGCATTCCCCAAAATGACTTGGCTTTAGACATTTTACTCCATGAGATTTGGATTTTAACTCCCTCCTTGCATACACTCGAGTTACAACATGATGATGCACACCAACCCCAAATTAAAAATTTCATATTTTGGAGATTGGAATTATCCTGCTTCAGGTTTTTTGCTTGCAATCTCCGATGTAAAGCTCATCGTTGACCTCAAGTGACCTCTTCCACAAAGCATGCCACCTTACCGAATTCAAGTTTGGACCCCAAGATCATCAAATATCCCACCCGCTCCAACATGTTTTTCCCCTACTAACTCCAAACCTCCATAATTCCAAAGTTCAAAATCTTCGGACCACGAAGTCACCCGATGCCAAATTTCTCTGACATGCTCAATCATTCTTGCGAGCTTGACCCTCCAAATCTGACCCCGCCATAGCCTCTTAGCTTGGTTCCCCAAGTTATCCTTCCTCTCACTACATCAACACATCATTTCATCCCTATCTTTTTTCCTAATCTCAATTTCAAGCTCGCCCCATTCCTGCATGTGACGATAAGATCTGCTGGCTTCACGAGCTGCTCGATGCCACCATTCATTCCATCAGGCTCTCCTTGAGTTGTTTCACTACCTACCCACACATTGGGCCTCATGCTCTAGCTCAAACACCCAAGTTACCTTTTAACAAGTTGACTCTGTGAACCAACCTCATACACCTCACCAATGTGTTCATGTGTCGACTCACCCCTGAATAGTTTTGGGCTCAATGCCCACCTCACCAAACACCAAACAATCTCTTCCACGCTCAAAACTCATTCCACCACACAGAGCTCTCTAGCTTGGTGAGCTAACACCCATGCTATTGTTATGACCACTAGCTCAACCCTAAGCCATTCCGGTGAGCTCACCTCATGCTTTGTCACCACACCATTTGGTAAGTTCTCCATTGCTTTCACCTTAACTCACCCACATTCATGCACTTGGCTCCTCATCAAGTTATTTTCCTACACCCCGACTAGTCGGACCAAGCCAAAGTGCCCCGCCAGCATTTTTCCAATGCACCCGAAGCTAATCAGCCATCCCTAGCTCTCCCAAGCCAATTTGCAACCCACGACCCCATGCATTCGTATAGCTCACGAGTGCTTTGTGAGCTATTTTTAGCTCAATGGCCACTTTGGGCCCTTTTTGATATTTTTCCATTTTTTGAATTCTTTTTATGTTTTCTTGAATTTTCTCATGTTAGTGGGCCATGGGGGATTGAGGGTAATATCATAGGGCCTCTTACTCAATTTTTAACCGTGTTTTGCTTGTTTTGTTGAATGTGGGCCCATCGGAGCTCGTTTCTCACCCTAGGCAAACATTGAGTCCTTTCAAACCCCGTAAGAGGAAAAAAATCTTAAAATGATCCCATTTCTCCCCAAAACACTACAAATGTTCCCTAAACATGGTTTTCACTTGTAACCTCCAAATTCTCCATGAAGGCCCTTTCTTGTGTTTGGGTCCGATTGTACTGTGTCCATTTTCCCAAGGGAAAAAATAGATAACATGCACCACGGATCTTCTTATAGGACATTCCTTAAGGGACAAGTTCCTCGCTCATGGCTAGGGAACCTCGCAATCATTACTCTCACCATCCTATCTTATCATATTAAATGACATGACAAGGACATAAGTTTAGCTTGCACACTTACTTATCCCCTTCTACGTGGTTACCCAGGGTTACCCTCATCTCAAAATCAAAATATCTATGGGATGGATACAATCAAAATATAGACCAATCCCTTGAAGGATGGCTATCAAAATAAAACATGTCAAATAAATTTGTAGACCACTCCCTCAAATGATGGCTACCATGAAATAAAAAATCAATAAAATCATAGACCACTCCCTCAAAGGATGGATACCCAATCAAAATTCACAATAAGGACTTCCCATATTGATCATTCCTTATATAAAAAAGGGGCTTCCCACATCAATCAGCCCTCATACAAAAAAAAAAGCAACCATCCCAGAAAGCTTCCCACATTGATCATCTTTCCCAAAACGTAAGCTTCCCGCATCAATCAAATTGTATTATATACAATGCGGTGAGGAAAATCATGAGAACTATCAAGAAGAATCCATTTCCCTATGCTTACTACTCATAAAACCTTTCCCGTGTTAAAAATGATAAGTTCCAACTATCTCATATTTATCTATGATCCTAGTATGACTAACCATTATGGGTTACACATTAACATCTAGTATGAGGCCACATGTGTAGTATCATACGTATAAATTAGTTTACCATCATACACTATATGTGTCTAGAATAATAAAGAAGTAAACATTTCACAATAATTTCTTATCCATCGTATAAGTGTGTAAATCATACAACAAGATTACCATTTTTCACGACAACATCTAAAATCATCATAATCATATTATAACACATGCATCTATAATCTAAATCATACATTTCAAATATTTCCATAACTCATCATATCATAACATAAATCATTAATTAAAACCTCATCAATCACATCTACATTCATCACATTACAAATTAAAATACAAAACATAACTCAACAAAAAATCATATACATATATAAAAATGTATATACATCATCAAGGGCCTAAAAATCCCCATGTATCAAAAATATACATCATCGGTAAGCACTCCAAAGAGCCTCATACATCAAAATCATATCTACAAAACTACTGAGTAAACTAAATTTTTTCAAATGAACAATTCCTCTTACGTTGCTCCCTAAGCCACATTTGTCCCTCTATCTAGTCCTCCCTCCAAACCTCGGGATGACTCACCCACACTCGCAACACTACCCGATGGAGCCATTTTTCATCATACATGAAAAAAATTGTATAATGAGGCTCATCTAGAAGCCTATGTCACACTATATCCTCATAATATCATAGCTCCTCACACAATGCCTGGTAGTGGGCCATACCCAAACTACCAAGTGGTCCCATCTTCCCACTATTCTGAGCCCTAATATCCTATTGCTCACTCCAAAACCCATGGAAATTTCACTCCAAAGGCCTTTCGTAAGGCCTCTTTGTCTTGCTATATCAATTTCTATCATCTCGTGCATATGTGAGCTCTGCTTTTGCACAACAATGAGTTGTTTGACTCAATCCATCCTACTCACTAGTTACCATTTCTCTCTCGGACACTAGTGTGGCTCACTCATCTAACCACAAGGCCTTATCATCCTCTAATATGGATACCATATCATCCTTATCTCCACCCTCACCACCACCACCCTCGGGATCCACCTCTACATGGGCCCTCACCTACCTCTCAAACCCAACTAGTTACACCCTACCACCACACAAAGTGTAGGCCTCCATCACTCCCACATAATCATATCCTTTTAATTCTCCCTAAGCATCTACCCTCATAGCCATGTCAATCGCCTCCTTGACAATTAGCACACTACATCATCCCATCGATATACCATAGGTGCCTCTAGAACATCCCGAAATAAACCAAATTATCGTCAAACATGACCAAACCAAATCAACTCCCACCGATCATCCTCGGACACTGATACGCATGTATCATATTAAACTTCCCTCAACTCCCCTCTCGCACCATGTCATACCGAGAAACCCATAGAAGGCATCTTAATAACATCCCCACCTTGTAGACTCGCTAGAGCTATTTGTAGTAATCCTCACCTCGGATAGGCCCAATGGCTTCAAAATCAAATCTCTACCTCATGAAACCAACAAGATACTATAAATTTACCCATAAATCTCTAGGAACTCCTCACGTTTTTAGAGCCATCGTAATGTGTTCATAAGCCCACCACTCTAACAAAAATGACATATCCACCCCAACTCGCATCTAGTGCTCCATGACCACACCTCCCTATAACCCTATGCCAATAGATTAGGGGACCAACTAAAAATTTTCTTTTGCTCCAACATATCATGCCCCCATAACCCCTATCAACATCAATGAGAATCGGCCTCTCGATGTAAATCCAATAGGCCATAGCAACTAATACCCATGATAATCATAGTCACTAAGGCTCGACCCCCTCATCATCATTGTATAGGAATCCATATGAAAATTTTCTAGAAGTATATATTGTAGCATTTACATCATCTTCATACAATCATTGCATTGCAATGTCCCTATTGGCCTCATCAATAGTATAATATTGCTCACCCTATACTAGAATATGTAAGATCTGGTACATGTCCTTTAATGACACTTTCATGTCTCCTGTCAACAACCAAAAGTTCATGTGACATGGTCTCATCTCTCAAATAATGCCAACAACAAACCCATGTCTCTATGGATGTGTCTATAATGACGCATCCCACCCAATCCAACCTCCTCTAAATGATCCCAATCAACATATGACAATAGAGCTTGAACATCCTCAAGTATCTTCGAGATCCTAGCACATGCGGTCAAGATCTCTCTAGCATGCATCCACAATAAGACAACATACATCATCAAAAAAATCAAGCCAAAATCGATCAAAAATACTTTTAAAATCACAACTTTTTGGAATCACCAACGACTCTATTTGAATCACTAGTAACCCATAAAATTGCTAGTAGTTTCTATAGCGATTCCAAATTTCTTGAAAAATAAAAAATAATTAAAACAACACAAATCTAAAAACATCACTTACCTTGCACGTGTGGGCCTTCTTAAACTCTGCACACCTCCAACTACCTCCATGTCACTTAAAATCGTTAAAAACTCAAAATTACAAGTGAAACAAATGAGCCTCCAAATTGTATTTTATATCAATTTTGTTCTCCGTGCACCCAATCGTCAACGATTGGGCTAATTACCGAAAATTCTATCAAATCACCAACATCCTAGATTATTCACTAGTGATTACCTCCCCTTTATCCAAAACATCATTCAATTTTCCTCTAAGCCTCATTAAATCATCATTTTCATCATTCCCGCCAAAATTTCAAACTTTCCAAGTATGTGCTTCCTTTTTGGGCTTCAAGACCATCTACAAATCAAAACCAATCAAAATATACAAAACTTTCCTTTATCAAATCAATTTCATTTTTATAGCCTTTTCAGAGCACTACCTTGCCACCATTAAGTCATGTTTCTATAGGTCGAGAACCCATTAGTTCCCTTATCACTTGAATTCTTGGTCACGTAAGCCCACCTTTGTGGTAATATCATTTACTAGGGCCTACGTCTCCTGATGGAGCATGGATACTATATGCTTTCGAGAACATTTTCCCACAACTTATCCCTATGAATCATATGTCTATTGGTTAAGAACCCATTAGTCCCCATATCACTTGATTATCTATTTGTACAAGCCCACCTTTGTGGCAATTCATTTTCATGCCTAGTCTTGGGGCATCTTAATCAAACACAATATCATATGATCTTACCTTATTCAAGAACCTATTCAATCGCAATGACCCCCAATTTGAGGTGGGACTACCTATCCAACACCAATCTAATCATTCCATTTGTTTTTGTTTAATGGCTTGTCCATCACAAACCACTTGACAAAAAGGGGAAAATGTAGACACTAGGTTTTCGCACCCTAGGTGACCTACCTACATCCCTCACATTCATATCTCAAATATTAATCTAATCCTATCATTAAATCATAAACATATCCTAAGTCATACCCTCACCCCCGTAAAAACACATTTCTACCCCCGTAAAACTTAATTACCTATCTTAAACCCCCTAACCACCTAAAACATATTTTAACCCATTATAGCCCTAACCATCCAACCCCCAACTCCCTAAAAACTTCTCAACCATTTCCACTCACATCCAAGCTTGAAAACCTTATTTGGAAGTGGTTAAAACCACTTCCAAGTGGGTTTTCCCCACATTTTCTAGATTGTTAGAACCCTAACAAAATCAAATCTGTGATTATAAAAGAAACACCAAACCTCTTAGTGAGGGATCCCCGGCATTGCAATGAATCTCTAGTTCATTGGAGACTTAGATGACATCATCATGATCATCTTGAGATCTTCAACACCTTTGTCACGTCCACGGAAGCTCTGTGAATCTCGTAAGAATCCCACAACATCATTTCATAGCATTTATCAACAAAGGTGAGTTTTTATTTGTTTTTCTCACTTTCAGTCTATCCATACATCCTATTAGAGACCACATCAAGTTGTAAATCATCCACTTTAGATCAAATTTACATTCCATCAAAAGATCAAATTTCTCATAATAACCGTAGTGATTTTACGTGAATCATCATCGACCGTATAGGATCACTAGCGATCCCTATCATTTTAGCATTTTAATCATATTTATCATATATGTTTTCATTATCAATATGTTTTCTATCTAATCTACTTGTTTCCAATCTATGTCTCTCTATGATACTTGTACCAGGTCAAGCACATCCAATTACAAGCATATACGACATTCCCATCATCTAATAACCCTTCATTGGGAGCAATTAAACATCCCACATGAATTCATCCTTTGTATCATCGCCTTAACACCAGATGTTGAAGACATCAAAGATCAACTTGAAGTCATACAAGAATAATGAGACGCATCTGAATAGTTTTTGTTTGATTACTTTAAGGATTTTAAGATTGTTGTAGCCCTTGTTTGGGCCTCCTATCATGTAGTACAGGGATCTCTCTATCCCTCTAGAATTGTAGTCATTCCTTCATTGTTAGTTATCTTATTATCATCATCACTTAATTGTAAAATGATTAACACCCTTCGAGGAAGCCCATTGGTTCCTAGGATTGGTAGTTTTCAACAAAATTGTCATCTCTTAGTCTAATATCTATCTTTTTAGGTATCTTTGCATGTAGGTTCTCTCATCCGCTAGAAGGAGTCTCTCATGTCTTTTACATCCATTCATCCCGACATTGCATTATCAACGTAGGTATCATTAAACCCTACCATCTTCTCAATTTTTTGGTCTTTTATCATATAGTTAATAAACTGAAATTCTCCATAAATACAAGTAGATAGTTTAGAGGGAATTTAGAGTATACACCTAATTTTATTAGCAAGTATGATTGGTGGGTATTGTTTGATCTTGTTAAGTTTAAAACCATATCTATTTTAGCTTGTTTTGTTTTGTTTGGATAGTGGGTTAGTGGCTGATACATAACCTAGCCATACTAATACTCTTAAAATTATATTCATATTGGGTAGAGCTTGAGAAAATTGATTAATTAGGTGATTTGTCAACCTCCATTTTCTTATTTTTCTTGTCTCTAGATATTATGCCTTTGTTTGTTTGTATTTTGGTTTCCATTACTATGATTTTAGGATATTTATATTGTCTCTAACTTAAATTATTTTTTTCCTTTGATTTTAAATCTATCTCTTGGCATTCGATGGAAACTATTTGTGTTGTTTTGTGTTCTCATTTAGGTTTACAAAAAATCCAGTGGTTACAAAAACCACATTAATGATAATTGAATGTTGTATGATGATTTCATGATGTTTTATATGATGCTAACATGATGTTTCATATGTATATCAGCTGCTACAATGGGATTCAGTGAGGTGTGCTTGCTCTAGCAAGCCTATACATGTGCCTAGGAGGTGTAGCTTGACAGTGTGAGCTTCTTGGATGATTAGGAAGCATGTTGAAATGATGGCTAACATTTTTTAGGGTTCTTGAGCACTCAAAAATATGGCATAGTGCATGTACAAGTGAATCACTTGGTTACAAGTGCTCATTGGGAGTAGGTATGGCATCTTAGAGGTGTGACAGAGTGTTTGGAGCTATATGAGCTCATGGAAGCATGAAATCAAGTGTATCATGAAATATTAGGTATGTTTGGGTCATTTTTAGAGGTTTATATGTTCATTTATTGCATTATTTCAGTTGACCCTAGTTCTATAGTGAGGATCTAAAGATGCAAAGCATAGGTAAGTCTTAGTGACTAGAGAGATTGAGATATGGAATTGATATTATGATGATTTTATATGTTATAGGGATGATTCATGATGCTCTCAAAAAAATTTCAGGTTCCCATGATGTGAATTTTTCAAGATATGATTGATTTTGTGAGACAGGGTGAAAAACAAGTAAAATTCCAACTCAAAGTGTAACTTCATATGCTCGTTGTGAATAGTGTGATTTGCATGGGACCTTTTGGATTTTATGGATTCTTATAAGGTGATTTTATAAGGTTTCAAAAAATAATCAGGTCATTTATCATCATCATGTTTTATGAACGAATGTTAAGAAGGTAAAGTGGTCTAAAACCCTAGTTAAACCCTAACTAGGAGCAGTTTGCAAAAAGTGAAGTATATTGACCTAGTTTTTTATTAATGAAAAAGTTATGATTTTATGTTTATAGGAATCCTTATTATTTCCATAAATGTATGGTTGAGGTCATGGTGATATGTGGGCCCCACCTAAAAATAGTAGTTTTCTGAAAAGAAGGTTTTAGACAAGATGGTCCAAAGGAGTAGCATGAAAAATTGATGGTTGCATGATGATTGGGAGTTTTTATTTATTTACATGGAGGTTTTTAGGAAATTTTCATGCAGTTTCATGGTGTTTTTTGAGGTCCAAATAGGTTGATTGGTCAAAGGGCAGTTTTGGGATCTCAAATAGCAGGGTTCAATAAAATGGTCATAACTTGAGCTACAAGTGGATTTTGAGATGATTAAGTTTTTTTGGAAATTATATTCAGATATATTTCCATTTATATATGGCTTCCTCATGATGAGGTAATTTGATATGGTTTCTAGGTCATTCTTTGAGAAGAATATTTTTGGTAGTTCAAGACAACATGTGTTTTGGTGCAAGTTTGATGTTGTTTGAAGCATGAGATGGATTGGGTGATGATTCCTATCACATGTAATGTGAATAGGGATTAATTTTTCATCCAATGAATCCATTTTTAGGTCTTTAATGTATGTATAAATTTTTTATGAGCTAACCTTTGGAAACAACTTTTTGGCAAGTTGATCTAGTGAAGGCAAAATGTTTCTATTGTGGTTTGAAGTGAAGGATGTTTCATGACTTATAACTTACTTATAAGTGTTCTAAAAGTTATTCCATTTATTTTTAGTGGTCACATGGAATTTTTTGGTTGATTATAAGTGATTTGGTGATCAAATGAAGTTTCCAGGTGTTGAAGGGTGAAGGAAACAATTGTTTTGAGATTTGTAAAGGGAACTGGGCCCAATAAATGAAATAATTTGATTGGTTTGATATTAATTGTGACCATGTATGAATGTTTTATGATATTTTATTCATATGTAATGGGTTTTGGGTCATGAAAAATTATGGTACTAATGTTAGGGCATTTTTAAGAATGTGCCCATGGGGTTTTGAGCCATTTTTGGCACATGTAATGAGGGTTTTAGCTAGGCCAACCTAATTGGGTCACTTGTGACTATTGTATTTAAAATTTTAAATTTTTCCTTGATTTATGGGTCAAACCAAATGGAGGGAAAATGTTGTGCCTAAGTTTGAAAGGTGGAGAAGCATATAAAAGCATGTTTTTTTGGTGCTTTTTGAACTAGTTGTGTGTGTGCAAGTGGAGTGACCTAGGTGAAGTATTTTTAAGGTGTTTGAGAATGATTTGAGATCTGAATAAAGTGTGTTTTAGGTTGATAAAAATTATAGGACATGAAAGCAAGATTTTGATGATTTTTAGAGGGATTGAAGAGCTTGTTTTGTGAAGTGTGATCACCTAGGGTTTGAGTGAAGAAGTGTGAGCTGATATTGATCTCCATCAGTTGTGTAGAAAAAAATCAGATATATACACATCATAAGGTGGTTGAGTGGGTTCTTGATCATCTTGGGGGTTGTAGCCTCCTTGTGGAGTTGGTGCTTCACAAAATTAGGGGTTGGTGCTCCTTGTAGGGTTGGTGCTCTACTAAACTAGGGGTTGGTGCTCCTTGGGGTTGGTGCCTCACTAAATTCTTGAAACATATCAATATAAGATTGTGTTTTAGTGGGTTTTCTTCCCCTTGAGGGTTTCCCACTTATATCTTGTGTTCTTGTGTTGATGATCTTGCTTATGGTTCTTGCACATATGATTATTTGATGTATGCACACATTAATGGATGGTTGAATGTTTATGAGTATTTGTATATGCAAAGTTTGAAATCTGAATTTAAAGTTTTATAAGGACTGATTCACCCCCCTCTCATTCCATTGTTCTTCTAAACAATTGGTATCAGAGCAGGCCCTTCTAGAGAAGCTTGACAACTTGAGGAGATCTTCTGAAGCACAAAATGGGTGGTAAGAAGAAGAATTCTCAGAAAGGAAAGAACTCCAAAGATGATTGTTGTTCTACTTCAAGTGAAGGTAAGAATTGTTTAGAAAATATTCCTAAAATTTATTCTCCCTTAGGAGTTGTAACTTGTGAATTTGGAGAAGGGTTTAGTGATTCAAATTCAGATTGTGAAGAGTCATCTTGGGAAATAGTAAAAAGGGAACTTAATCTTGCTAGAGATGAGAATGAAAAGCTCACACAATAGATTGTTGAAATGAAAAGAAATCATGAAGATCAAATTAAGCTCCTTGAAGCCAAGTTGAAGAATGAGAGTAAAGAACATGATGAGATCACAAGGCATCTTGAGGAACAATTAGAGAAAGTTGCAGCCAGCCTTGAATCCAAGGAAGATGCTCATGAGCATAGTCATACTATTCAGATTTTGGAGTCACAAATGGAGGAGTTGTCAAAAACTCTAAAGGTCAAAGATGAAGAATGTACTCAGCTGAAATCACAAGTTTCTTTTCTCAATGATAAACTCAAGACTAAGGAGGATGAGTGCATCAAGTATGAAATGGGCATGAAATCTCTACATTCAAGACTTGATCTAGTTTCAAGAAAATTGAAAATGTTTGAGAAAAGTGCAAATGACCTAGATAATCTTCTTAGCCAACAAAGATCAACAAGTGATAAGGCTGGTTTGGGATTCAATGAGGATCTCAAGGACAAGGAATTGAAGCAAGAAGACATAGGTTTCAAGCAAGGAAGATGGTGAACCAAGTACCAAGGAAGAAAATAAGGTGACTCACTCCAAGGACAATGAGAAGACCAAGCCTATTAGGCAACCTAATGCATCAAGGTATGAAAGATCATTCAATGGCTATTGTTTCTCATGTCATGTTTTTGGTCATAGAGCTAAAGAATGCAAGACAAGTCTCCTAGAATGGTGTAGGATCCTTTCATGGTGAATGTCATTCATGTTGTGAATATGGTCACAAAGCCAAGGATTGTGGATGGAATCTAGGAGTGTTTGAGCCTAGAAAAAGTAAGAGGATGTTTGTCAAGATATCTGATCCTAGAGATGCTCAACCATGGAAAGACAATAGAAATGAGTTTTCCAAGAAGATAGTATGCTACAAGTGCAATGAACAAGGTCACACTGTAGCTAGTGTTTTTTGTATGGATCACAAAATCAAGATGAAGGCTTCAAGAGACAAAATTCAATGGTATGTTATAACTGTAACATAGTTGGTCATGTTGCAAGAAATTGTTATCAAGCTTTTTCAGGTCATAACAGGAATTCTCAAGGTCCTAGAGAGCAAAGAAGTGGGTTTCAGAGGCCTAGAGTGCAAGGTAATGGTCCTAGAAGGACTTGGGAACCTAAAAGAGACCTTGGTGTCTCATCAAGAGCTAGTAAATGATGTAAATAAGAAAATCTCAATAGTGTTCAGGATGAAGGATTTTTGTAGGCTCCCAAGAATTCTTGGGACCTCTTCAAGACCTTCTTTTAGGTCTTCATGGAGCATATATGCCTTCACTATGCTTCTTGAAGGTATATCATTGCATATGAAGCATATAGGAGAGGGGGAGTTATCTAAGTCATTGTGTGACTCCTCCACAAGGTTAAGGTATGTGTGATCATGATATATTCAGTCTTGTTGGTTCATTTTTATGTATATCTTGTAGTCATGATAATAGTCTTGGATCTCTATGATGAGTCTTGTGTACCATTCTTCAAATCTTTCTTGAGTTTGAGTTGTAATTCTTTTGGCATGTATTCTCATAGTATGAGCTGAGTGAATATGTTCTTGAGTTTTTCAGACATGGTATAATGTCATCATTTTTAATCCATGAAGTTGGATTCACAATTCCTTGAGTCAATATTTGGTGTCTTTGAATGTTAGTATGATCATTGTGACTTGTTTGAGTTGTTGATGGGGTCTCATGTATGGTCAAGAGTTATCATGGAGTATGTTAAATGTATTTGATGTCCTTGAGTAGTATGAAGTTTTTTTCAAGGTCATCAAATTGAGTTTCCTCTTTATCAAATATTTTATGCTCTAAATGTAAGCATGATGTTGTTTAATCTATGCATTGATTGGTAGCTTGAGTTCATGTTAGGTTGTTGTTGATCTATCTAAATGTGGAACTTTTTGAAGGTGAATGTTGTTATGTCGGTTAAAGTCATGTCTATGATTTCTACATGTGTGTGAAGTCATATGTGTCAATATTTTGTACATGAGATCAATGTGGTATTTGTTCAAAGGCTACAAAAGTGGTTTCTCATTCAAAAATAGGTATGCAAGTCATTATGAATCAAAGATGGGCATCCGATGTGGTTTCAATTTGTCAAATAAGTAACTCGAGTTTTGTTTATTATCCAAAATTAAAATCAATATGGTGTTAGGTCTATATATCATTTCAAGGTTTGAAATGCATGTCAAATTCAGGGTTATGTAATTTGTGAAGGTTGTAGAGTCTTCTCTGGGTCATCATGTGTCACAAGGTTATCATCAGTAAAGTGCATAAGGTCTTGATAAGTGCACCTCATTTCCATCTATGTGTTTGAAGCTTAAATGTGCTCAATGAGATTTGGAAATTATTTCCTTGCATATCAATTCAATATTTTATCAATATATAGGATCATGTGCAATGAATAAATGAAGTGCTACAATAAGATATCAAGTGGAAACCCTCCAAGCCTAAAGCTACAAGATGTAATTATGGTTTGAGTATGAGGAAACTTGTATGAAGGTTATGAAAAATTGGTATGCTACATGTATTATGAGATGGTAAGGCAATTTTGGAGTTGAAATTCTCTTAAGGTACACCTACATGTTTGTCAATATTGTCAATCCATAAAAGGGAGCTTATTAGCTCATACAAATCATGGAATATGCAAAGATTTATTTAGAAGGGTATTACGAGATATATGTCTTTGTATGAGCAACTATTGTTAAGAGTAGTGCCTAGAAAAACACTATAGTAAGATAAGTACATGCAAGGTTCATAGTTAAAATGATACGATTTATGAGTTCTAGTATTTATAGTGACTAAGAAGCGCGTAATGGTTCATGAAGTGTTCAAATCGGGGTATTGTGGTATCAACTAAAAATCCTACAGGATGTTGATGGTTTTTTTAGCTAAAGACGTCTAAAAGGTGATCTCAAGGAAACTTTAGGATTTAACAAATGTATATGGTGATTACCCAAAGTATGAACATGAAAAATGCATTTTCTATTATCTGGAAAGCAAGGCTATGTGTTCAAGATCTTGATTGATGTCTATGGAAGAGTTTGAAACAAACTTATGCACATCTATTCAGAAGTTTTTGCATCATGGAAGGTAATGGACATGTACAAGTGGCAAAGGTCTTATTAACATACTCATTATATTTTAAAATTTATCTAGAAAATGTGTAAGTGCATTTTTAGTTTCCTAAGCTAGTAGATAGTGTCAAAATGTGCATTAGAGGCTCCAAGACCGTGTTTTTCATTTCATGAAGTAAGATATAGATTTTAAGAGTTATGTTGATTCTCATATGTGTCATGGCATTGAAACAAGTTAAGACTCAAAGCTAAAAGAAAATTTTCTTCTGATTTTTTACTTAGTAATTCATAAGGATGGAAAAGGTAGCTATAAAGTCCTAAAAGAGTGCATCATTAATGTGAATGTGTAATGTCTAAATGTCTTATGATCACATCAAGTATCGAGATAGGTATATGTTATTCCTTGATGATTCTCATAAAATTTGTCTTAGAAGGTTATAATTGAGCTAAAGAAGTGCAAGGGTTTATATCATGAAAACCTTGACCTTGTTCATCATGAGAGTCAAGATATTTTCAAAGCATTAGTCAAGGATAAGCAATATGTTGAAGGATGAAACCTTGACAAGATATACATTTTAGATGTTATACCATGAAGTATCAAGCCTTGAAATTTTTAGGAAGGTCATCTTGTCTAAGGAAGAGGCTAATTATGAACTCCTACAAGTTGTCTCTTGAATAACAAGTCTCGAGATTGACATCTTGAGATTAAGAGGTTTGAGTAAAGTAACATTCAAAGCTTGCAATATCAAACACATGGTTATAGTGAGAAAAAAGGTCTTGTAAAAGGATAAGAACCAGAATGAAGGAGTTTATTATTAAAGAGAGTGTAATACCAAGTATCATAAGCCGAGAAGTGGCTAAAAGGATCGTAAAAATAACATCCTACAAGTCACAATGTGCTCTTATGGACTTATTTATGGTGACTCAAGTGAGAATATTGTCTGAATAAGAGGAATAAGGTCTAAGTAAACTAGATACAAGGTGTAAAAGGTGTTTGTAGGTTGGTTTTGCATCATAGATGATATTTTAAAGGCTTTAAAGGTACTTGTACATGTAAAAATAGTGTTCTCTAACCAAGTGTTGATGTTATCTTCATAATAGGTATGCTACAAGTTTAACTTTGTCTTAAAAATGTGCTAAAACTGAGCATGAAGGAACCTAAAATGTCAAAAATTCATTCACAGAGGTAAGCTTTGGGTATGCATCAAGTTTCATTATTGATGTGTCTTATGTATGTATGAATACACAAGATTAGCAGTGTATATCAAGGTCCTCTGTGTCCTAAAGAAGATAAGGGGACTTGAGAGTTTTGTAGAGTACACCATGTAAGGTTTAATCTTTCAAAATTATATTTATATGTTTTCCTTCACCAATAAATAGTGTATGTGGCCTATGTAAGGGTCAAAGGAAGTAATTAAAATGATTGATAAAGGTAAAATTTCTCAAATAATAATGATTAAGGTTTTGTGAGGACAAGGTTTGATGAAGATGTTTATGTTAATAAAGATTGAGAAAAAGGTAAGGAACAAATTTGAGAAACATTGAGTAATGGGCATGAGATAGTCTAATGAGACATGGGGAGCCTCCTTTTCAGTTTATTTAGGTTGTAATAGGATATTACCATAAGCTCAAATGTATATTGACACAAGAAGGCATAAAAAATAACATTGAATGTTTGCTTTAGGAGACAAGAAAGTGCCTAATTTATGTTCTAAGCCAAAGTGCAAATAAGGTAAGAGCTTGAGTTTTTGCATTTCTAGGTAGATCTTGATTATACTTAAGCCTAGGGGGAGTTTTTTTTTGTTAGTCAAGGTATGAATATCATGTCACAACTTGACAAAGTTGGTTGAAAATGCACTGATTTTAGAAGTCTCGATGAGGGACATTAGTCCTAGTATGGTATGAAAAGCAAGAAATTGTGCTAGGTATAGCTTGTTTAACACCTAGAAAGATGAATTATTGTCAAGAAAGGTAATAAGATGTTGTGATATTCCTAATACTAACATTTTTGGCATGTTCAAGATGTTTATGGTTCGATCACATCTGATACAATGTTGCCAAAAGGTGTAAAACAGGGTTATATGTGAAAATATGCTTGTTTGCATGCCTAGAAGGTAGAAAGTGTTGTTTTTCTCCTAACAAGGTAATATTATGCTTCTTTCATGATTTTTGATGATGTTCATATGTTGGAGATGCTTGGTTCCATGGGGAGCATGTTGCATTTGCATGCTTAAAAAGAGGCTAAAATTTAGATTTTGAGCAAAAATCAAGAGATGGAGCTAATTGAGAGACCTTTGGTTGATGTTTATAACCAAAGAATGATAGCATGAATCTGAGGTAGGTGAAAGTAAGATACAGGTATTCCTTTTTCATTAATGTAAAAAGGGGAGAAGTTCAAGGTGTTTTCCATCAATGACAAAGGGGGATTGTTGACATGTAGGCCTAATAGGTGTTTTCATTGATGAAAAACCACATTAATGAAAAATTGAATGTTGTATTATGTTTTGATGATGTTGTATATGATTATAACATGATGTTTCATATATACATATCAACTGCTACACTAAGATTCGGTGATGTGTGCTTGCTCTAACAAGCCTATACAGGTGCCTAGGAGGTGTAGCTTAATAGTATGAGATTCTTGGATGATTGGAAATCATGTTGACATGATGTATAAAATTATTTGAGGGTGTTTTGAGCACTCATAAGTAGTGGTATAGTAAAGGTACAAGTGGATCACTTGGATACATGTGCTCATTGGGAGCAGGGATAGCACTTGAGGTGTGTGCAAAGTGTTTTGGAGCTATATGAGCTCATGGAAGCATGAAAATCAGGTGTATCATTTAAAATGAGGTATGTTTGGGTCATTTTCAGAGGTTATATGTTCAACTATTGCATTATTTCAGTTGGCCCTAGTTGTTGCGATGAGAATCTAGCATGAAAATATAGGTAAGTCCTAGTGACTAGAGATTGAGCTATGGAATTGTAATTTTTATGATTGGAGATGTTAGAGGGATGGGTCATGATGCTCTTAGAAAATTTTCAGATACCCATGATGTGAATTTTGCAAGATATGATTGATTTTGTGAGACTGTGGTGAAAAACAAGGCAAAATACAACTCGAAATGTAACTTCAGATGCTCGTTGTGAATAGTGTGATTTACATGGGACCTTATGGATTTTAGGGATGTTTCTAATATGAGTTTATAAGGTTTCACAAAAATAATCAGTCATTGATTTTCAGGTTTTTATGAATGAATGCTAAGAAGGTAAAGTGGTCTAAAACCCTAGTTAAACCCTAGCTTCTTAAAATGAAATTTGGAAACATAGATATATGATTTCTTTTCTGAGTTTTTTATTGATTAAATGATTTATCTTCTAAATTTGTTGAAGTCATACAATATCAGAATTGTACTAATGTTGGATTTTATTCATATGCTCATTATGCTGAGTTTTGTGGTATAATCTATATAAACCAGGTGAATTTAGGTAAATTTAGTCCTATGGACTATGTTGGTAAGATACTTAAGTTACATTATTAATGTGAACTATGGTTTATTCACTGCTAATAAAGGATGGTCATACCTTGGATCAATTTCAGTTATCCAAGGCATGTCTTTGATTGATAAGTGGTATGATCATTTTATTAAGTCTAATTGACTTTGTCTTATTTCAAGTATGTCATCTCATCCAGGTTTGATTGAAGAGATGCCACCAGAACACTTGGAAGCACCCAGTGCATGTGCTCTTTCAATGAGATCTGATCAATTTGTGATGTTTGTGTATGATAGTAATGTTCATGTTAAAAAAATTAAGCTTATACATGTTAGTAGTGACCTAACTAAAACTACACTAAGGTGATAATTATTCTTTTGAGAACCTAACTATGCTTAAGGCATTTTATCCTAATCTATGATGGAATGTATTTTTGGTAAGGGGATTCTAATTCCTAAACTATCTAGAGGAATTCATTAATATCCTAAGCTAAGGTTTGCATTTCTTAGAAAGGGACCTAAGACCTAAACCTAACCATGAACCTAACCTAAGGATAACTAAGGTTGGTGTTGGGGATAGGACTAGGTTAACGAATGGAAATGGTGCCATTTTGAGGAGTTCTTGGAAGATTTATTTTTTAATTAATGCCCTACTCAGCCAACTTTGGCGGTGACTTTTTATAACTTGGTGTTTCCACTAAAAAGTGTTACTAAAGACTTGGCATTGTTATTTTGAATTTTTAGTTATCAATTTGATCAATGGACGGTTGGCGGTATTTTTGGGCGGACTATCAAAACCATCCTGGAATTTATTATTTTTGAACCACGACCAAAAAAACCACCTTGGGAAAATCTAAGATGAAACCGTGGAAAAAGGAAAGGTTTGGTTTGGCAGTTCATTTTGTTTTCTCGAGCTCAATGGCTCTACATGTTGTTTCTCCATTTTTCAAACTACTAGTTCGATTCAGTTGCATTCTTAAATTCACCATTGCATGGCAGAAATAATGGAGGAAATTTATTGTTAAAACTATAAATAAAATGGGGAGAAAGAGTATGGGGTTTTCAAAGGATTTGGTTGAATGTTTTTGGAAATCTTGCTCTAGAAACGTCAAAGGAAGTTTGGAATCTTGTAAAAGAATTAGAGTGCACTACTAGGCATGATAGGCTCTAACCCATTAAGATATTTTTTGTGTTTATCAATCTCATGAAAATAACTCTTCTCATTTTTGATATTGCTTCTGAGTTGGTCTTCTGGTTGGAAATATGATTTTTGTATCTTATTGGTTTTTATTTTATAATTTTTTGAAAACCATGTTTGGGGTGTGTAGAACCATTCTAGTTCTTATTTTTAACTCATTATGCTTTATGAACATATGAGAGTTAGTTGTAGACGACTCTGTTAGCATGTGTTGATCTCGTGAATAAGTGTTGTTATATTATTTTGTGTTATCTTTCTTTTGTTTGCATTTAATAAGGGTTCTTACAATATTCTTAGTGTTGATGGATAAAGTCATGCCAATGAATCTGTTGCCAATAGGTATTAAGGTTGTTGTTTGTTATTTTATCTAGACTGTTGAAATCCTTATGGTTTCAAGAAAGGAGATGATTCTAGTTCAACACCCTTTCGGTATGGGGATCATTAAGTAAAGAGACTCATTATATCTTAGATGTTTATTTACAGATCTCTATTTTGGTCTTCTTGACCATACTTTATGTAGTTCATTTTTGAACGCAATGGAGTCTTAATCCTTTAAAACCCTACACGGGTGTGCATTGTTGATTGTTTGGTTTGAATCCTTCCTTTTGGAAAGGTAAATGTTTGATTGGAAGATGAAACTCTGTTTCTCCTAACCTTGATTATATTTTTCTTTTTTTTATTACCCTTTTGAGGGATGGCATAAATCTTGGTTATTAAGTTGTTAAGTCTGAAACCCATGAAATTCATGTGTTGATCCCTTCGGGACAGTTATTCTTACCATTTTGGTTGAGTGGTTTGGCCTCTAGTTAGAAAATATAATTTTGATTCTTGTTGACCTTTGAGTCGATATAAATTTTGAGACAAGTGTTTTTGTGGCTTGAACTTATAATGGAATCTGTGATTTAGTATTTGAAGTACTATAAGAACTAATGCTTACCTCCTGAAGAGGATGACTGTCAAGTTAAGTCATCTTCAATAACTTAGTACTCCATTATTGCCTCTTTGTGTTCCTTTCCTTACTTGGACATGGTTTGTATTCAATTGTTTGACATTCACTTCATATTCACTTGATTCCTTGTGTATGAATATTGCATTGTATTCAGTTTAAACTGATTCTCTTAATTGAATGAGTAATATTTGGTAATCCCTAAGAAGTTAACTTGGTAGTAAGCAAAAATGGAAAATACTTCGATTGTTATGATAACTTTCATGGAATTGATAATTTGTTTCTTGACTATTACAATAGTTCAATTCATGATTAATCTGATACTTGGATAATTTTTGGGTATTATTACAGTCTTCTGATTCATGCGTTGTCAACTTAGGATAGTTTCATTGGTATAACAATTGACTTGGTTGTTAGACATTGTCTTGTTTACTATTTGGATTACCTTCAAATATCATTACCATGTTGTAGGAAGTTAATTGTTAAATGAAATAAATTATTGAAATATTGGTAGAGTTTTGAATTTCAATCATGTAATTCTTGTGAGTACCTGATTAAAATTCCAAAAACACTTGACATTTTGTTTGACTTTTTGAGCGTTGCTTGGATAAAGAACTATAAGTATAAGTCAATTAATTTAAGGAATAACAGTAAACTATTAAGAGTTATGACCCTAATAAGTCAAACCTTACTTGGGAGTTGCAGTAATGTAATAATATGTGATATGGGTTGATATTGTATTCTTAATAAGGGTTATTTCATAATGTGTCAATATGAACTTATAAATAAGAAATTAGGCCCTTAATGGAAGAAAAGGGAAACATACTTATTAAGTTGGAAAGGACTTGGTAATTGAATCCTAAACCTATGTCAACATTATTATCAATAAAGTTGACAAGTAAGCAAACATAATAAAAATGTGATTAAAATCATATGTAAATGGAGTGTTATAAAGGTTATGTTAGGATGAGATGAATTGACAAGTAAGTCACTCAATCTAACATATCAGCTATACAAATCAGTGTTATACTTACTTGATGGATATAATAAAAATGAATACTTTTAATTAAGCAGTAACTAAAGAAAAGTTGTGTGCTTATGTTGAAGTGTTGACTTGCATTGATAGTATATGATACTTGATAAAAGTATGATACATACCTAAACAATTAGCTATGTATAAATGCACCATCTCTATTAATGTGAAATATAGAGACATTGAATTAGTGTTGCCCTATAATGATATAACTAAATTAGTGGCATGGTACTTAACTGTATTAAAGATAAATGTTTGCTTAATTAATTAAGCTTAAGGAAAAATTAAATCTATAATTATGTACTCAAATAAAAGATTGTTTTGATCCCTACTTAAAGGATATTATTGGCATGAGATTTAATAAGATAATTAAATCAAATTTGGGAAATTAAATATCCTTGGATCAACTTAAGATAGGCCCTTAGGTATGACTCATTCGAGGTGAAAGTGTCGTGAGACCTAGGCTAACCTGTCATAATTTAATTAACACTTTGAAACATTAAGATACAATGTTCCAATTTAGGACCCTTGGTGGGTCAACTCACTATGTCTGCTACACATCCGTATCCCTATAATGATGGTATTCACTATTTGGCTATATTGCTTCCTAGCAGTTGTACTGAGTTGTCTCTCATCAAGACCCTGAATTGTGACATGGTATTGCATTAAGTACAAGCTTTGTTAGAGTTACAAAGGTGGATTGAACCTCATGAACACGCACCCCGATGTCAACTTATGATGGCTACAGGAAGGGAAGTGGTCTAGTAATGATGTAAATCATTATGGAGATACTTAATTTCCCATAGGATGACATAGTGGTATGTCTTCTTGCAAGTTAATTTGGATTTATACCTTGTATAAGACTTGTAGTTGTTTATAGCACCATTGATTACATCCATATAACTAAATAAGTGATTAAGGTGAGATGAAAAATTTCCAATGATGAGTGTGTCATCATGGAATTGAGCATGACATACATGACTCTAAAACTTTGCACAAAGTAGTGTAAGTTGTTGATTACACTGTCATGGTTTCACCAAGATCTAAGCTATGAGATGTTTGGGGTTTCCTTGGTAGAACCCAGGTAGACACTTAGATATCTTCACTTAATTATCATATCCTAGAAAAAGGAAGACCAAATGATACATTTGATGTATTGGCTCGTAAAGAGCGTTGAGGGGGATCAAGTAGGATTTGTATACTCTCATGCAGTTGCACATGGTTTATGAAAGTTATCGAAATGGATGTATTAAGGTTTATGTTGGATTTAAATATATGGGTATTTAAATTAGAAGCATAAAGTAAGAAATTAAAAAAAAAAACCTCCCATGTTAATGAAGTCTTAAAATGAGGATGTTACATATATTGAAACATTATTTATTGCTAGTGAAAAAGTGATGATTGGATTTTTTTGAGGACTCCTCAAGATTTCCATAAATGTATGGTTGAGGTCATGGTGATATGTGGGCCCTACCTAAAAATAGTAGTTTCCCAAAAAGAAGTTTTTAGGATAAAATGGTACAAAGGAGTAGCATGCAAAATTAATTGTGTATAATTATTGGGATTTTTATTGATTTCCATGAATGTTTTGAGACATGTTCATGTAGGTTCATGATGTTTTGAGGTCCAAATAGGTTGACTGGTCAAATGGTAGTTTTGGGATCTCAAATAGTAGGGTTCAGTAAAATGGTCATAACTTGGGATACAGTAGATTTTTGAGATGATTTAAGTTGTGTTGGAAATTATTTTCAGAGATATTTCCATTTATATATTTTTTTCCTCATGATTAGGTCATTTTTCATTATTTCTATGTCATTCTTTGAGAAATAATATTCTTGGTAATTTAATACAACATCTATTTTGGTGCAAGTTTGATGTTTTTCAAGCATGATATGGATTGTTAATGCTTCTTATCACATGTAATGTGAATAGGAATAAATTTTGAATATAATGAATCTATTTTGAGGTTTTTACTATATGTATAAATGTTGTTATGGCCTAACTTTTGGAAACATCATTTTTGGTAAGTTGATCTAGTGAAGGAAAATGTTTCGAGGTTTGAAGTGAAGGATGTTTCATGACTTATAACTTTCTTAGAAGTGTTCTAAAGGTTTTGAAAATTATTTTGAGTGGTAATATGTAATTTTTGGTTGATTATAAGTGATTTGGTGATCAGATGGAGTTTCCAAGGTGTGAAGGGTGTTGGAAACTTGATTGTTTTGAGATTTATAAAGGGAATTGAAATTTGACTAAACAAAATAAATTGTTGTATGATATGAATTGCAACCATATATGAATTTTTATGATATTTTATTCATATTTAAGGTTGTTTTTGGTCATGAAAAAATATGGTACTAATGTTAGGGAATTTTTAAGAAAGTACCCATGGGGTTTTGAGCCATTTTTGGCACATGTAATGTTTATTTTAGATAGGCCAACCTAATTGGGTCACTTGTGAATGTTGTATTTAAAATTTAAAATTTTTCCTTGATATATGGGTGGAACCAAATTGAGGTAAAATTTTGTGCCTAATTTTGAAAGGTGGAGAAGCATATAAAAGCATGCTTTTGGTGCTTTTTGAACTAGTTGAGTGTGTTCATATGGAGCGACCTAGGTGAAGTGTGATTGCAAGTTTTTTATCATGATGATTTTGATCCAAATCAAGTGTGTTGAAGTTTTAGAAAAATACATAATATGAAATCAATAGTTTGATTATGTTTAGAGGGTTTGATGAGTTTGTTTTTTGAAGTGTGATCACCTAGGGTTTGAGTAAAGAAGTGTGAGCTGATCATTGGATATCTATCGCTTACGGAAGAAAAAATTAGACATATACACATAATAAGGTAGTTGAGTGGGTGTTTGATCATCTATGGGGGTTGTAGCCTCCTTGTGGAGTTGGTGTTTCACAAAATTAGGGGTTGGTGCTATCAACACCAATCCGGCAATCTGATAATATTTCACCAAGAAATTCTCGTCTATGATTATTTTAGTAATGCACAAATTTTGGTTTGGTGGTAGTAAGTTGGAAACACAATAGCGGACATAACACAAAAATACCATATACTATGACATAAAAGAATGATGACAAATCTAAAATACAACTATAATATGTATTATTAATATGAAATTGTTATAATCTCACCCATGAATAACTCCAAGGGTTACTAACTCGCACTTGTTTTCCAACAATAGTTATGGGAGAAACTTAACAGCTTACTCATCTTAGTGGCTTCCATAACACACCTTCACAATGAATCCTTTATTCGTAAAATAATTATTATAACTTTATTCCATGATAAATGAGAGGGGTTGGCCTTTCTATTTATAGAAATCCAGATTATGTACCCTATCTATAAGATAGGATAGGAAATCTCTTATGTCCAATACATGTCTAAACTCTTACCTTTACATATAGGCTTATCTTTTAAGACAAGATATACCTTATCATCTCACATGGGTTCCACCTTTATAGATATTACACAAATTTAATATATAAAATATTTATGACATCACTCCTTGTCATTATTACAAATATAATATTTCTAATTCTAAATCATGTAGACCCTATTGAATTTTGACCTTTTAACATTACCCTAACCACTTATTTAAAATATTTACTTTTAACCACAACATTTCTATTATACTTTGAATGTTACCATATTGTACATTATTGGTGGTGTCATACTAGCGACATCATTATCTTCTATCAGACACCACTACTAATTATACTTAACAACATCTTATTCCTAATACATACATTAATGAAATAGAAAGTGCGGAGGAAAATTTTAGTGTCGACATCTTCCCTCTCCCTAGATTCTACTTTGTCCTTAGAGTAGACTATTATGGATATTCTAAATTTGGTGCCTGGAAAATCTTTAACTTATCATGGTTGACCCATTTTGTAATGGGAGTACCATCCAATTCCTCCAGTTGATATGTACCATTTTCATACATAGCTACTATTTTGTAGGGCCCCATCCATTTGGTAATAAGTTTTTATGCCTCCTCTTTTTGTATCGGGAATCATATACTAGGACCAAGTCATTCACCTAAATGGAGACCAAATGATCTTTTGATCAAAGTACTCCTTCTACTTCATTTTCTTCTTATAGCTTGTATCCTTCGTTATTTCCATCATTTCCTCTAGTAAATGAAGATGTACCAACCTTTCCTTTACTCGAGTCACTTTCATCCTTCCTTTCATTTTTCATAACTCTCACAAAGGGGAATATCAAACTTAATAGGAAGCAATCGGATCAATGTCATAAGCCAACCGAAATGGGAGTATCTTGTTGTTGAATTTGATCCCACAATGTTGCATGAATTGTTTTATCCCACTTATGTACCTACAAAGTTGCATCTTTTGCTAGAATTTGACACAATACATAATTTGTTTGCTCCACCTATCCATTTTTACTTGGCTTGTAAGTTTTTTCCTTCCCCGTGATCAATAGAAAACTTGTTAACAGGGATTCTACCACCTCATTAATGAAGTGGATTCCTTGATCTGTTATAATTTCTAATGGACAACCAAATCTGGTGATAATGTGTTCATACATGAACCTTGCCACTTCATCCATGGAAGTTGTTTTCAAGGGCCTAGCTTCAACCCACTTGGTTAAATAATTTGTGGCAACTACAATATACTTATTTTGGCATGGGGTAGTTGGAAGTGGACCTACAATATCTATTCCCCACTTTTCAAAGGGACCAAGTGGAAGAATAGGGCATAATGGAGTTGATGAAGTCTTACGATTCCCATGTGTTTGAAAAATATCATGTCTTACAATAATTATAAAAATCTCTAAAAAGAGTGGGCCAGTGATAACCTACATCCAAGATCCTTCTTGTTGTAAGTTTTCCAGAGAAGTTTCCTCCACATGTACCATTTTGGAGTTCTTCTATTATCTCCTTCCTTTGATCACGTCCAACTTCCCTCTTATAATGTCCATCAAGCCCTATCGAAATAATACTCCATGAAAAATAGAATATGGATGACTGGTTTGAGTAATCTTCCTCTTAGTTTTTATAATGACACCATTAGGAAACTTGAAATCATTCAAATAATTCAAAATATCTATGTATTCACTAGGGATTGTGTTAAAGGACAAAAATATTACATCCGGGAAATCATCATCATCACAAGATGAACCTAAACCATCATAGGCTCAAGATATTACATCTGCATTGACATGCTTCCTTCCTAGCCTACCTATAATATCAAATTCAAATTCTTGTAGAAACATTATCCATCTTGTTATCCTTCCCGATGGGTTAGGCTTATTTACAATATATTTTAGAGCCCGATAATCTGCTTCAACCGTAAATTTTTCCCTAGCAAGTAATTTCTAAACTACTTTACAAAAAAATGATAGCTAGAGCCTCTTTTTTAGTTACGGTATAATTTACCTCAAAGCACTACTCATTTGTCTACTCCCAAAGTAAACTAGGATGATCATTCCCATTTTCATCCTTTTGCTTAGAGTACTCCCTAGTGTTGTATCTGAAGCATCAATATACACAATAAATGGCTTTCTCTAATCTAGATTCTTTAAAATACGCAAAGACACCAAAGCTTCCTTTAGTTGTTTAAAATCTTCATGCAATTTTTTCCCGATTATAAGTAACATCCTTCTTCAAGAACTAGGTTAGTGGCTATGCAATCTTTGAGAAATTCTTGATGAACCTTCTATAGTAACCCACATGGCCTAAAAATTATCTCAACTTGATTTTGTTCATAGGAAATGGTAACTCTTTGATTTTTGAAACTTTATCAGAATGGTACCAATACCATCTCTAGATACAACATGCCCTAAAAATGCCTTTAGAACATCTAAAGACGCGCTTTGTAGGGTTTAGTGAAGATTTTGCTTCATCTAACCTTTATAATTTTGTCTCCATCTCGGTGTGTGTGGTCCATTTTTCTCCCATAGATGCAAAAATCATCCAGAATACTTTGATGAAGCTTCCAATGTAGGGTTCAAACACCCTATTCATCAAGCATTGGAATTTTGTGGAGCATTACACAACCCAAATGGCATAACTCTATAAGAAAACATTCCCAAGGAGTGGTGAACGTAGTCTTCATTGATCTTTCTCCGCTATACGAACTTGGTTGTATCCACTATAACCATCTACAAAACTATAGCACTCTTGGCCAGCTACTTCATCCAAGATCTAATCTAAGAATGGAAGAGGGTAATGATATTTCTTTGTTTCCTTGTTGAGCTTTCTATAATCAACACAAATGTGTAGCTTCCCATTATTTTTTATTGAGATCACAATGGGAAACCCATTCCAAATTTTCCACAAAGAAATATGAATCATGCATCAAGCAACTTATCTATTTCTTCTTTTACGCCTTAAAAAATTAGGATTCATTCTATATGGTATTTACTTTATGGGCTTAGCATCATCTACCAGCTCAATAGAATATTCTACCCAACTTACTTGATGGAGTTCCTTGTAATCAAAATTGAATAAGTGCATGTACCTTTGAAAGAGTTGGAGGTGGGATTACTTCTCACTCTCCATCATAAAGATCACCAATATTTATTTTTTGGAGACGATCATCAATTTTTTCCTTAGATAATTTTATGGGTTCATGAATCGGTGTAATCGGAAGGATATTCATGACCAAAACATCAACCTCACTTTCTTCATCTTTTTATGTCCACTTCACTAGTACTAGAGTAATCGATGATGTCCAATCATCAGTTTCATCACTTGAATCCATATTTTCTTCCTTATTATGCCGAGGGATCATGTTTATTTTCACCCTATCTCTACCAAGTCCAAGTTTCATGAAGCCTTCATTCTAGTAGTTTCTTACATGAAATCTCCTTAGTCATGGCCTTCCCAAAACATTGGGTATGCAACAATACCATTATTTATCACCTAAGTCTACCACACATACAACACCCATAACAAATATTGTCACATTTGAAAAAACACTTTCTGGTTTAGTTGTTCCCTTATTTAATGACCTTAACATAAGTGTTGAGGGCGATCAATTTTTAAACCCAACATATTTATTATAGACTCAGTCATTACATTAATTTCAGCACCTCCATCTACTAATACATCATGAATTGAAATACCATTACATAATACCTCAGCTTCCAAAACAGAGACCTCAACCTCCTTCCTTTATCGAGCATTGAGTCCACTTAGTAGCTCTTGCCTCTTCTCAGAAGACATAGCAAGAAGTTGACCATATGTAATATTTTTAGACCTTTTAGACATATCTTCTTAAATGGAGTATGGTCCTTGCCCCTGTGAAATCAAAAAATATTGCACACCCAACTTTCTTCTCCTATGTTTCTTAATAGTCTCTCCTTTCATCTTCTTAGATCATTTCCATCTTGGTTATATTTTTCTTTCTTTATTTTTGTTACAAACACATCTACTTCATTATTTATGCTCCTATACACTACATCAAAATAATTCACATGTGCTTTTCCTTTATCATTATCTCTTGTACTGCAGATGTAGAAGCTCTATCTAGACAATTATACTCATAATGACCTTTTTATAACAACCATAACATACAAATTTAGATATATTTCTTTTTGGACCTCTATCTCCTCCCTGGGAACTAAATTCCTTTCCTTGAAAAATATTAATAGTTAACTATCCCATATCCCTAAGGAGATTTTCATACTCAATGGAATTACTAGAGGGTGGATTTTTGCTCACCAATAGTGGTTGTGGTGTCTGGACCAAAGGTGTTGGTGTAGGCTCTGCCTTAATAACAACTTCTTTGGGCTCCTCTTCCATGCTTTCTTCTTGCCTTCTTATAATCTCTTTTGCTTGTTCAAGGATCGTTGGGCGGTCATACTTCACTCATTGTCGATCTCTCACTTCATCCCAAGAATGAAGTGCTTACATAAGAGATTATCCATGTCATTCATCAACACATCCACCAATACTTCCTTCCGGATTTGGGAATTGAACTTCCTCCTTAGCTCTAGAACACGAGCATGATAATCCCTTATGTTTTATTTCTCTCCTTGGGCTAGCTTTGTGATCTCGATCATGAGGTTTACATATTTTTGTTATACACCAAATTCTTCAAGAAAAATTTTAGTTAATAAATCCCATAATTTTAACATTATTGTTGTCCAATTTGCGCACATGAAAAATTATATGACGGGGTCCTATTTCGATCAAATCATGACATTGGTCTCAGGGACTCACTTTCGATCATCACAGAGATAGCATGATTTAAATAATTAATAAATTGATAAGCGAGCTCATCTGGCCACACTCGAGCTCAACTTAGTGCTAGCTCATAGAGGTACTCGGTTACAACAAGTAGAGTGATTTAAAGAGAGATCAATGAAAGAAAGGTAAGTTGGTGTTCGTACCTTATTTTCCGAAGGTGAAGAATCAAAATTTTAGCTCATCGAACTCGAGGTAGGATGGAAATGTATTTGGATATTATTGAGTTCATATGGATAATGACTCGGTTGGGTTGTTTGATCAGAGAGAGCTCAATGGTTTTGGAAATAGCTTGTAAGATTCAACACCTAGCTCATGAAAAACTTGACATTGTGGCGAGAGGAGAAAGAGAGATCTTTCACGCTTGCTTGTATGATGAAGGAATAATTCGAGCCTCGAGATGAGAAGTGGGTTTAACACCAAGTGACTTGGCTTGATCGAGTTGTGTTGTGGAATAAGTAACGAGCTCATAATGGTTCGAGCTAAGAATTTGGCTGACTCAACAAGCGAGCAACTTGCCTAAATGAGTGGAAGCTCAAAAATTGGTGGCTAAGTCAGGAGTGGCTCGACACAAATCGAGTGATGGAATAGGTATGGCTTTGTAGGATCCATCATGATGTGACAATGCCAAATCGCAGGAGAAAAGTGAGTCAAGTAGAAATTACATAGGAGTTCATTTGAGCTCGGCATGAGGAAAAGGAAATGAATCAGCATATGATGGATGGTCAAGTTTGGTGGATCGAGGAATGAGATGAAACTTTTTGATACTCACCGGCGGGCATGAGAAGTGAAGATGGCTCGATGAGAGAGCATACAGATAACCAAATTCTTCCTCGATAGGGACACGAGCTCACTGACTTTTGGAAAGAGACTCAACAATAATTTCTTGGCGAACCAAGGAAAAATCCCCACGTGAGTCAAATGAGCTCGGGAAATTATATTGATTAAATACCATCTAGCCAAGATGATGCATGGGCATAATGGCCTCGAGAGCCGGATTTCCCTTTCGGACTTATGAAGTGTGAATGCCATGTCGTTCATGGAAAAATGGTGATTCCTCATGCTAGTAGAGAAGTGGAAATCAGTGGCCATCCGACCAAAATGGCACATGGCCAAATGATGTCAAGATTCTACATTCCAGTCTTCAACATGGGAAATTTAGACAAGCATGACGTGGTGGGGATTCAGAATGGTTGAGCCAAGGGGTAAGTCCCGATGGAGTTCATGACCTGCCGGGGAAAATTTGCAAGATGCGTATGATGATTTGAATGAATGGTAAATGTGGTGGGGTGGTTGTTAGATTGGTAGTATGTGGAAGGAAATTGCAAAATGCATGGATATGCCCTGAGTGACTCAACCAATAACTCAACCATAAGTAAATTCATTGTTTGACATGTTTTCCCCAACACGTAAGGGAATGATGATGTGTTTGAGAGATAGCTCGATGACAAAGATGGAGATCATCAAAGTGTGAAGTAAGAAAAATGCGACACAAGGATGGAGTTATGAGCTCACAATGAGCTCAAAGACAACTCTACATGTTGAGTTGAAGGTAACATATGTCTCAGTGATGGTTGGATTCATGGGTCGAGCTCGACTCAGGATGAGCTGAGTCTCGGGTGTGTAAAGCTTGAATCAATAGCAGGATAGCCTGATTTGATGGAAGTGCCTCATTGGAGTTTGGAACAGAAGTTCACATAGAGCTCAAGAGAGAGACATCATTTTGAGAGCTTGTCGGTGGATGCATTTAGGGCTTGTAGGGCTGAGTTTCATGTGTTAGGAGGAACTCGAGATCGATCGACAGGCTTGATGGGAACCAAGTCAAAAATGGCTTAAGCACGGGATTGCTCGATGACTCATTTTGATTAGATTTGTTGGGTTCATCGGTGCCAAACTCGAAGTTCAACTCATCAAGAAAACCCATGGATGGGTCAAGAAGAGAGCTTGGTGAGCTAAATTCATTCTCGAATTGTTGGTTGGCAGAGATGTAAGCTCGGTTGTTAGGAAAATAAGTGACTTGGAATGAGTCAAGTTGTAGGTCGAGTCACTCAGTGATATGCATTGGGAATGGTGGTGGAGGAGAAATCACTCGATGGTGAGGTCGTGCAGACAATGAAGAAGCTCGACATGCAGGAAATCCAAGTCACGCAAGCCACGAAACAAAAAGGTCGAGGCCTTGGAGAGCTCGAGATGCATCGGTGACAATGCACAAAAAAAAAACCCTCCCCGATAAATTCAAAGAACTATTGCCGAGCTCAAATAAGAACACATCACAGAGGATTGCAGAGTGTTCAACGCCGAGTCGAGCCCAAATGGGATGAAGAGATTGAGAGGTTTAAATGTGGAGTTTGTAGACATGTTCTAGCTTGGTTATGCATTAAAATCACCGAGCTCATAGACAAGGATGAAGCGTGCGACAAATTTGCATTGGTCTAGGTCCGAGTCCAGGAATGATAATTTTTAGCTCATCCAGATTGAGTTACATTGAGCTACTCAGTGTAACACTATGGAGTCATGTTTTAGGGAGAAATGTTGGATTCACTCGACGGAGCTAGTTGTTAAGCTCATCAAGCTCAAGCTCGCATGGTAAAAAAGTTGGGAAACTTTGTGGGAAAAGTTCCAAAGGAATTCCTATGAACACGAGCTTGAAAACATCTCAACTATACATAAAGCTTGGTGGCTTCGGTAAGAACTAAATGGTGAGATCAATGGAGATCTCAATGTTGATGCAGATAGCTCACCAAGTCAGAGGAATGGAACCCAATAAGAAGAGACTAGATCTCAACGTCTAGTAGTAGGGAAATCTCACATATGACTCGTGCATGCAAACAATGGGTCTTATGAAGTTTAGGGATGGAAGAAGATCAGTGGAGAGCTCATTTTGGGTTCAACATGAAAGAAGGAGTGAAATTATCATAGGAACTTGGCTCAACGAATCGTAGTGTAATTAAGAACTCGTTAAAAGGAGCTTGGTTGTGGGAATCAACTCGTTTGATGAGTCACAGGTAACTGGGGAGTGGAGACCGAGAAGCTCAATGTCAATGTACACACATGCATGGGATTCGAGGTGAGTTCAAAGGAGCTCGGTGGATGAAACTCGGTTTGGAGATTGGTCATGGTGGTGGAGAGTAAGCTCAATGGAGGAGCTCATCGCCCAGCTCGGTGAGTTGGCTCGACAAGCCAACCACCGAGTTGGGCTATTTTTGGCCTTTTCCTCATGATTCCCCCTTTAGTGCAAACCAATTTTCAGGGGGACCCACCATATTTTAATTAAATTAATATTTATATTTTAAATATTTTATTAATAATATTTATTATTATTATTATTAAAATATTTTATTTAAATATTCTTTTAATTAATTGAGGATTAAGTCAACAACATTAATGGCACATGATGGAACCTTCTCAAGTGGTTCAACCAACTGTAATAAATACATCATGTACCTTCAATTTAGGAAGGGAATTTATGACTCCTTCTCTCCTCTCTCTCAACTTCTTCTATAAATGTAATTTGGAAGCTCATTCCAAGGGGTGACATGGGTTGGATAGTTAGACATCTTAGGCAAGTGTGTGTTATTCAAGAATCCTCTTTCTTCTGCAAGTTGTTCTTGTATGTTGAGGGAACTTTCAATCCTCCTTTCTAACACTTCTGTAATAATAGCCATTTCCTCTTCTAGATGTATGATGCATTGTGCATGTTATTGAAGTAATAAAAGTGTGTGTTTTGTGACTAATCTTGGTCCTTTCATCCTTCTATACTTCTTTGTGCATTTCTCATGCTTGTAGGTACACTGCTGTGCAAGTTCAAGTTTCTATTACAGGTTGTTGGAGATTTGTGCTTATCAGTGGTGGAGCATTACATGCAATTGATTTGTGGTGCTTGTTCACCCTTCTCAAGTTCATCCTTATTCATTGGAAGATTGATAACTTGTTTATCTGATTGAGTTTAACAAAGGGAACATGTGCTTCCTAGTCTGTGGTATTATGTACCCTCTCTAAGTTACAATAGGTGAAGCTATATTGTGGTGCATGACACCATCTTCAAGTTAACCCTTCCCGAGTATGGAAACCCCCTTTATTTGGTGCATCACCATTACTAGTAAATCTCTTTCGGCCAATCATATTCCATACCTAAACTCTTACCTTTACATGTAGGCTTATCTTTTAAGATAAGATATACATTATCATCTCACCTCGGTTCCACCTTTATAGATATTAGACAAATTTAATATACAAAATATTATGACATCACTCCTTGTCATTATTACAAATATAATATTTCTAATTCTAAATCATGTAGACCTTATTGAATTTTGACCCTTTTAACATTACCCGACCACTTACGACAAATATTTACTTTTTACCACAACATTCCTATTGTACTTTGACTATTACCATGCAATACATTATTGGTGGTGTCGTACACAGCATCGTTATCTTCTATCGACACCACTACTAATTATGCTTAACAACATCATATTCCTAGAACATACATTAATGAAATAGAAATTATGGTGGAAAATTTTAGTGTCGATAAAGGTGCTTCGTGTAGGGTTGGTGCTCTACTAAACTAGGGGTTGTTGCTCTTTTGGGGTTGGTGCCTCACTAAATTCTAGAACATATTAATATAAGATTGTGTTTCTATGGGTTTTATTCCCATTGAGGGTTTCCCACTTATATATTTTGTCTTGTGTTGATGATCTTTTTATGGTTCTTACACATATGATTATTTGATGTATGCACACATTAATGGATGGTTGAATGTTTATGAGTATTTGTATATGCAAGTTTGAAATCTGAATTTAAAGTTTTATAAGGAATTATTCACTCCCCTCTCAATCCATTGTGCTTGTAACAGAAAATATTTTGTAAATGAGTCTTGGTTGTTCCTTAACTAAGATATTTTTCTCATTGAGTGATGAAATGGATAATGCATATGTGCGAAGGATGAAATATGGGCACGAGGCATGCGTGGAACCATGAAAGAAGCATTTACAAAGGTTGAAATGGTGCGGGAAGGTGCGCACAGAGGTATGAAGAAGGTGCATGTGGAATTATGAAGGCGCATGTGGAAGTGTGAATAAACATGCGTGAAGATTTGCATGTGGGAATAACAAATTCAAGAGATAGTTGGATTTCCAAAGCGGGCTAAAGACAAAAGTAGAAGTTGGTGTGATCATCAAGGAAAACTAGAAATAGAAAGAAGTGTGGATAAAGCACAACCAAAAGTGGATAAATCCCATGTAGAACTAAGAATATGCATGGGTTATGCAAGATAGGATTAAATCATAAGTTTTTATAGTACACAAGATACAAATAGAGATTCTAGGAATAAATAAAATTGTTTGTGGAGAACCACAAGGTGGAGTCTAAATATAGGAAAGTAAGGGTATTAGGAACATGCAAGCTATGTATAGGAGTAGTCTAATTTTAGAGTAAATCATGTCAAGTGGTGAAGGACAAGTTCCCACCCTATATATAGTTGCATATATCCATGTTAAGGGGTGCTCAAGTATGAAGATTGTTATGAGTTTGGCATTGTTTTGATTCTTATTTAAGTGATAGAGCTTGTTATGTATTTGTCATTGGGATCCATATTATGATTCTAATTTTATATAATGATGAAAGAATGAATGATCAATCTCCTTTATGTTATATCATCTCTACATATGTTATGAATTTGTGATGTATATATTTTATATTACATGTGTGTATGTTATAGCCGTGGGTGTAAGAACTATATATTGATAGCAAAAATGAGAAGTTCTGGTAGAGTTACATGTGTTTTGAGTGAGCACTTATAAATTTTTTTGGGTGATGTGCTAGCGTGCATGATTATTTTGTGTTGAACTAGACTATAACATAACATTTTGGTTCCATTTTCAAGACCTTTTTAATTTTGACTCTCAAGATGTGAGTCACACATGGTGTTTTGGTTATCCTTGGAAAATATTGAACATTGGATACATGAGGGAAAAGATAAAAATTTGCAAAGATACGGTACCTATTGAAAGTTCAATCCATGAAAATGGGTTGAGGATAATTTGTATGATGCGCTTTATGAGACATTTTTAGCTTCTTCCCTCGATAATTATACATTAGTTAATAGCCAATGCATAGAATAAAGGGACAAGGACATTACAAAAGTAGATCTAGACTCAAGACAAGTATCAAGCATTAGCTTATTTGGACAAGTCATGGAAACACGTAATAGATCATTGGTAGGAGGGTGTCTTAATAAATTACACTTTAGATTGTGTGATTTTGAATTACTCATGTCCAAAGGAAGATGAATTACATTTTATTTGTAATCCTAGAGGATAGCATTTACGCACTCTCCCACTTTCCATTAAAATCTTGATGATAGAACTTGGAATTGAATCCCTTACTATGGATATCTAAAAAATATTGTGTGCAAGGATAGGGAAAGGGGTTATAAGGGATGGTTATTCAAATGGAAGCAAAGAGAGAATAAATATTGTGCAAATACAATAATGCACGAAAGGGTGGATTAAGAGGTTTTGAGATAGAGAGGAATAGGGCCATTATGTAGTATTGAGAACCCTGAGGAAAGTGAGGGGCCATAGGATTATATCCCTCCGATATTGGGAAAGCATGGAATGACCCCCTTAACATCTAGTGAAATTAAATTTAGTGAAAATTTAGAAATTATTGGCACACATCCAAATCACTCTAGACCCTTATCCCTTGTGCATGGTACTCAAGTTTTGGAAGTTCATATAAAATATTATCATAGTGACGGTGAAGAACACAAGCATAATCGAGCATCTCCGTGTTGGGAAGGTCACATAGGTAGAAGTGTATTAGTTTCCAAACAGGAAGCCCAACAGATAAAATCAGCACTCATGGCAGCCGGCCTCTTTTTTCTAACATGTCAAAACTTTATCCGGGAGTAGTATTATAGGCACAATACAAGGACATATTATCAGATACTACTCTTTGTAAGGTTGTTATCCATATTTTTCCCCAAAAATTGGATCAACCACGACCCCACATAGAAGGAACCAAAGAAATCACGTTCAAATCCTATAAACAGGTTGCAGAGGGACTCTACAATGGAGTGGTGGGGCTTGTGAAAGATCAAATGACCTTGTGTAAGAAGAAATTCAAGAAACGACTCTATCGAGTGAACCCGTGCTTCAAATCCAGCAAACAAATTACATGCGGGCTCGGAAATGGAATAGTAAGGTCGGGGAAGGAGAAGACAAGTGTCAAAAGAAGCCAAAGGCTCAAATAGAAGAAATGGCAAAATTTTGAAGTCTTCGGCTCAAATAGTTCAAGACGAGCTCAAAAATCGACTAAGTATGGAGGAGACAGAGACGCTGCCAAGTGTCCAAACGGCACACCTCCAAAGATTGATCCAAAAGGGGAGGCTCAACAAGTGCCAAGCCCCCACATGTCCTAAGCCCAAAGAGGAGGCAGAGTCAACAACTAAAATTCAAAAGGTGAACAGGGTGGGCCTCAAAAAGACTAAGTATAGAAGTGCTAATGGAAGCCGCCATACGTCAGCTTGGCGCATCCCCAAAAGTTAATCCAAAAGTGGGCCCAAAATCAACTAAGTATGGAAAGTGAGTACCAAAATCAACTAAGTATGCTCACCACGTGTTCAGGGTCCGAAAAGGTAAGAGAGGTCATTGAAAATTCCAAGAGCCTACGGAGGATTCCACGTGTCAACCCGATGCTCCTTCAAAGGCAAAATCCTAAGTGGGTTTTAAGTGAGCGTGGAGCCTCCATGCATCCAGTTTCATAAAGGGACAGGGTCGAGGTTGAATAGTCAAAGCATTGAGACAGGCCAAATGGAGGGTGCCAAGTGTCAGCATGGCACTAATTCAAGAGAAAAATTAGGGAAGGTTTCCAAACAAGCACCAAGCCTCCTCCGTGTCCCCGATCAGATATATGACCCCACCGAGCAAAAGACTTAGCCAAAAACATGAAGAAACTGAGCAAGCCATGGAAGAAGCCACGTGTCATCCCAACGACAACTCTAAAAGCAAAATACAAAGGCTACCCTCAGACATGCGCCATCCCTCCACGTGTCTAGTTTCAAAAAGGGGCCTTTTTGAAGTTGGTTCCCGCCATTTTGTATGGACCCGATTCAAATTTCAAATGGGCATATCTTTCGACTCAGGCTCAAAATCCAATAAAATCTGGCACCATTGGAAAGATCTCGGCCTCATCTACGCCATGGAGATCTGAAACTTTAAGTTTAGAGAGGTTAGGTGGGGAAAAAATGAAGAAATGTCTTCGGGCCATTAATACAGATCTATTTTCCCCAACAACCAGATCGGATTTGATCTGATCCACCATTTCCTCCTCCTTCGAGGTGTCAAACAAGTAATTGATGCAGGCATACAAATAGATTTGGGGTGGATTTTTAGAGGCATTGATGATAGTGGTTGAGCTTCAAACTAGTTTTCCGCTTCTCTCTCCTTCTTCCCTCTGTTGAATCTATAAAAGGCAAGGTCGGGGCTCATTGTAAAAGGTTGGACATTTTTGTTTTGTGCCCTCCCTTCTTCTTTTGTTCACAGAAGGATTTGTGGAGCTTTTCTAACCTCTCCTTCATATCAGAATGCAAGTTTTTCCTTCTTGCTACTGTAATATATTATATAACTCTGTATCATATATCTATATATATGTAGTATATAATATATATGTATGTGGATGTTTCTCAACCCTCTCATGTATTCGTTATTGTCTCTCTGATCTCTTATTGTGATTTGGTCATCTTGTGCATGTTGTTTGTATTACATTCATGTGGTCTGTGTTAAACTACAAAATGAGTGTCTAACATTCCTTTGGTGTATCACCTCATTAGCTTAGGTTTATTTTCTTACATCTCTCTAACCCTGTCTCCTTGGTAGATAAAATAGATTTAGAATAGATCCTCTGTAATTTGTTTGTGTACACCTGAATAGAGGGATAGGAACCAACCTCAATCCGAGAGCTCTCTCAACTCGCAAGGTCCCACACCTTGAGAGATGCTCCATGTTGTGCAATCACACTGAGATTCTCAACCCATCTAGTTACAAACATTCAGGGGTGTTGTGATTCTACACTAATAGTTTTGGCATGCCCAGTGGGACAAAGAAGTCTCCATCTTTATTACAGTAAGATTGATGTGCACTTGTTGTGATTCTAGCTTTTAAGAAGCTTTAAAACTACACATCTGGTGACTCCAAAAGGGATAGAATCCACTGGTTTCAGCAAGTCCAAGCTTGCCAAGTTCATGAGAAGAATACAAACAAGGTCAAGAACCAAAGAAGAGGGAGTTTTTCCACTTGCACTTGTCTCCAAACAGAAGGAGAAGGGGAGAAGAGCCCAGAGGTCTCATCTCCACCAAATAGAGCCTTATCAACACCTCCTCCTAGTAGGTCATTCTTTCAATCAAGAAGGGTCCTCAAGCCAATCAGATGGCACAACCACCAAATCCTTATGTTAATTTCACTAGTAGCATCCCCCTCACTCTTTAATGCACAAAATCCAGTCCCAGTGGCAGCATTAAAGAGCATCCCATATTTCACTGGAGAGAACCAGACTTCTCCTAGTGACCACATTCAAGATATTGCAAATGTCTGTGCAATCCATGAGATCACTGAGATGGAAATTACAGTAGTTAAGTTTCTAGCCTCTTCACTCAAGGGTAAAGCTTCACAATGGTTCAAGAGCCTAACAACAGCTCTATTCAAAATTGGGACCATCTGTGCAGAGCTCTTTATGACCAGTTTGGAGAAAAGGAGATAACTTGTCCTTGTTGGAGCAACTGACAACAATCAAAAGAGCTCCTAACAAGCAATTGATATATTTCAACCTCATATTTCAAAGGACCTGGGACAAATTCCATTAGCTGTAAGGCCCACAAATGTAAGTGCTTTCTTATACTTTCTTAGAGCTCTAAATTCTGATATTGCTTTAATGATTCAGTCAATGGGAGGCACAACCTTACCTATAGCTTATAACATTTCCATAGGAGCTGAAAATTGTTTAATTCAGGCTGGAAAACTTGCTCCTAGGCCACCCATGCCTCTATACCTAGAATTAGGAAACCCAAGCACTAGCCAGACACCCACATTAGCTCCTATACCTACTCCTAGGAATCAAAGTTCAGCTGAAGCCTCCACCTCATCCTCTAACCTCAAAAGAGCTTCAAGAAGTTATGAAACAACTTCAAACCTAGGGAATGAGTTAGTAACTATCAAGAGGCAATATGCTCAGAGCTCTAGGCCATATCAGCCTCAAGCTCAGTATCAAGCTAGACCCCCATATCAACAAAATAGACCACCAACTTAGGCTGTAAATCAAATCAAAACCAAGGACAACCTCAAGCTTACGTAGACCTTTCAGGTCATATGATCCAAACATAGCTTCAACATCAAGGGCATTGGTTCCAAAGACAAAACAACATGGCACAAGAATATGATTGGTGTTTCCCATGCAATCAGCCACATAATCAATCAATGTGCTTTAATGGTGCACTAAACTAGGCCTTGATGGTACAAACCACTGGTGTGTCACAAGAGTCTAGCCAAGAAGAAAATCAGCAGCAAGGAGCTCAACAAGAGGCATCTCCAAGTGAAACTATGCTTGTCAATTGGCAAGTGAAGACTTTATGTGGAATGAATCAGACTCCTTCTCAAAGTATAGCTACCAATACACGGTCCAAGAAGAGAAATATTGAGAAGGAAAATCACCAAACTCGGTAATCCTCAATCCTCCATTACTCCACAAGGTATTGGCACTCAAAATGCAACTCCCAATATGCAGAGTCAATCCAAGCCACCTTCCAAATCTACTCAGCACCGGTTGTAAATAACCCATGTGCAAGAGAAAAATGTGCCAGGAAGGGGCAAGCAAAAGGATAGCTCATTTAATATCATTGAGAAAATGAAGAAGACAAATGTGAACATTTCACTGTGGGAGTCACTGCCATTCCAGACAGAGGGATCTGTTGTAGACTACCTATGGCCAATTGGTCAAGCTCAAATAATCCCCCTAGCCAGCAAGAGAAAGTGTTTTCCAATGCAGCTCAACCTAAGGGAAACCATGGAGGAAAACAAGGTAAGAATCTGAAGCCTCCTCCATTCTATGTTTCATTGATCATTGGGGACAAATTGGTACATAATTGCATGATTGATTCGGGGGCAAAGTAGTTTTGTAATGCCTAAACAAATAGTTGATCAACTGGGTCTTCAATACGAAGTCATCTCCAAAGGGGTAGTGCAATTGGATGGGACAACAGTGACAACTATTGGAGTCATCAAATATTTGAGCCTCACACTGCATGCCTACCCCAATGTGACTATGTTGCAGAACGTATCAATCATAGACTTGCCACCACATTTTGCATTGTGTTTGTCCAGGACTTCACTACGCCAAAATTGGAGGCTATTTTTCTATTGATTGGTCACATATGCTTTTTAGAACAAGGTATGGAGCTAAGGCCACAATCAGATTTGAGCCCATAGTAGATTACCATATTGAGTCTTATGTACCCAGCCCGATCAATGCCAATTGTTCAACCTTTGATCAGGAGGACCTCCTAAGCACTTGTGAAGCAGATACCAAGGTGGGGTGTATCCCAGACTTGACTCTTGATGAATGGGTGAACAAAAGACATGATTTTGACCCCTATAAGGAGATGGAAGAATCTGAGCTAGGAGTCTACTATCTGCATGAGGAGAATCATCCTCTTCCTAACATCATTAAGCCAGAACACAAAGATGACAATGAAGTATGGAAATTGTTCTTTGATGGCTCAAGAAGTAGGCAAGGAGCCGGAGGAGGAGCTATGCTTGTTTCCCCCAAAGGTATGAAATACTACTCAGCTTTCTGTTTCCAATTTTCCTATTCAAACAACACAACAGAAATATGAGGCTTTGGTTCATGGATTGCATTGGGCAAGGAAACGAGGAATCAAGAACTTGCAAGTGTTTTAGTGACATAGTGAACTAGTTGCTAATCAAGTCAAAGGACAAAATGCTATCAAGAACAACCTGTTAAAGAGTTACAAGAACTAGGTATGGGACCTCATTGAGGATTTTGAGGCATTCAACATCAACTCCATCCCCAGAAGAAAATGAAGCAAAGAGATGATACTAGCAGCAGTTGGGGCAACATTTGACGTTGTGGAGAGTATCAAGAATGATAAGCATTAGCCCCATATCAAGTTGGTTGTAAGGCCAGCTATCCTAGAACAACAAAAGTTGGCAAGTCTTTGAAAATGATCAAAAATTGTCAACTTTCTACAAGAGGAAGTTGAGTTCTCTTCCAGAATCAAGACAGATTGGAGCAAAAATATGGTGATCAAGTGGTACAGCTGAGGACCAACAAACTACCAAAGGGTCTTATCACTTTGGAATCAATATTCAACCCAAATGACCAATTCCAAAAAGAAAAGGAAAATATTCAGGTAAAGGGTGAAGATTCAGAACCTATTTTTATAGAAGAAGGCAAAACATTGCAAATTGGCAAGGTGGTAAGCACTCAACAAGAAAAATCTGAATTTGTTCAACTCTGTCAAGAGTTCCCAGATGTCTTTTCCTAGACTTATAAATATTTAAGAGGTTTCAACCCAAAGCTGGCACAACACACCATCGAGTGGATCCAGGAGCCAAGCCTTTCAGACAAAAAAAAAGGCCAATAAATCCCCACATTGAGCCTCTCATGAGAAAAGAATTGAAAAATTAATTGAGGCTAGTATCATCTTTCCTATCAAGCATTCGAGTTGGGTTGCTAACTTGGTGCCTGTGAGGAAGAAAAATGGAGAAATCAGGCTATGTGTGGACTTTTGTGATCTGAATAGAGCATCACTTAAGGATCACTACCCACTCCCATCAATGGAACAAATCCTACAAGTTGTAGCTGGTTCTGAGAGGTTTTCATTGTTAGATGGATACTCAGGTTATAACCAGATAATGGTGAAAGAGGAAGATCAATTCAAGACAGCCTTCACCACCAAATGGGGAACCTATGCTTATAAGAAGATGCCATTTGGACTATCAAATGTTGGAGAAACATTTCAGAGCTATGGACATGGCATTCAAAGGCTTAATTAACAACATAGTCCTGATGTATCTTGATGATATCATTGTTTTCTCCAAGAATGTTGTAGATCATCTCTTTCACCTTAGATAGGTATTCCAGAGATGTAGGAGGTTCAGGGTGTCATTAAACCCAAAAAAGTGTGTGTTCCTGGCTCATGAAGGGAAATTGTTGGGCCACATTGTCTCAAGGAAGGGATTGACAATTGATCCTGAAAGGGTTGAAGCCATCCGACACTTCCATTGCCACAACATAAAAGGTCTCTCCAAAGCTTCTTGGGAGGATAAACTTTGTTCGCAGGTTTATACCGACTTTTCTACTCTTGTGAAGCCTTTAACAATGATGTTAAAGAAGAGTCTTGCATTTAAATGGACAACAGAGGGCAAAGAGAGAGTTTTGAGGCCATCAAGCTCACAATATCACAGGATCCAACTCTCATTAACCCAGACTTCTCAAAAGACTTCATGTTATATGCTTTTGGAGGGTCTGACACCATCTCAGCCATCTTGGTCCAGCCCAACAATGAAGGTTCAGAGAAACCCATAGCTTTCTTCACCAAATCTTGGAGGACTACGAGGTAAAATACTCTTTCATTAAAAAATAGGTCCTTGTTGTTATTAGGAGCTTAAAGAAGTTTAGGCACTTGGTCTCAAATAATAAGATTCAACTGCTAGTATCTCATGTTGGTGTTAAGGATTTCCTTTTAAATAAGGATTTGAATGAGAAGAGGGCAGGTTGGATCACCCGGTAATGGAATATGACATTGAGATCAAGGTGACTAAACTGGTTAGAGGCAAAGGGACGTGTGAACAACTCGCCTCTAAGCAACAAGCTGAGTCAATGGGTGAAAAGGAGGTTGTCCTATTTCTACAGAGTGATCAAGAATAATCAGCTAATGATGCACCTGCTCCATGTTGGACCCAAGCTTTGGTGCATTACCTTCAAATAGGTTTGTGCCCTCTAGAATGGAACAAGAAAAGAGAAGATACTTCAAACTACAAGCTATCCCATATGTGCTTGTTGGTGGTGTCTTGTTTAAGAAGGATATCAATGGTATTCTATTGAGGTGCATTGAGACAGGCCAAATTGAGAGAGTGTTGCATGAATTCCATGATGGAGAAGTAGGAGGTCACTTTTCCCTCAAGCAACAACTCTCAAGATCATGAAGGCTGGTTATTATTGGCCTACAATGTTCAGGGACTACTACTCATGGGTCAAGAAGTGTAAAAAATGTGCATTCTTCACAGAAAGGAGAAGCTAGCAGCCCTGCCCCTTCATCCCATTTCAGTGAATCAACCATTCATGCAATGGGGACTAGACTTCATTGGGGTGATTAACCCAAATTCAAGCCAAGGCCATAAGTGGATACTTACAGCCATAGATTATTTCACCAAGTGGACTGAAGCAAAGTGGCACTAAAAGAAGCAAATGAATCCAACATCTTGGATTTTTATGAAGGAATAACCACCAGGTTTGGAGTCCCTACCACTATTATATCAGATAATGCATTGGCATTCCTTGGTACAAGGATCACTGAATGGAAAATTAAGAATGGTGTGTATCTCAACACCTCATCAAATTATTACCTCATGGTAATGGCCAAGTAGAGTCCACAAATAAGAACCTATTAAGAATTATCATAAGGACTCTTGATGAAAATCAGGAATGAATACAAGGCTCAAATCAGCTCTATGGGCTGATAGGATCACATCAAAGAGGTCCACACATAGTAGCTCACCTTACAAACTTGTATATGGAAAGGAGGTAGTATTGCCCATCTCATTAGAGTTTCCTAATTTGGAACTCATGAAACAGTTAGAGCTAGCTGAGTTTGAACCCATGGCAATCATGTATACAGAGCTGATGGAGGTAGGAGAGACAAGAGAGCATGTAATGTAGGTCATGGAAAAGGATCAGACATTGATAAAAATATTTTTGATAAGAAGGCAAGGATGAGGACCTTTCAAGAAGGAGACTTAGTCCTAAAGTGGGATGCAGAATCGGGCAAAGCTAGGAAAACACTCCAAATTTGATGCTATCTGGAGTGGCCCTTACATGATCATAGAGTGCAAGAGTAGCAATTCCTTCCATCTGGCTAAATTAGATGGCGAAGAATTACAGATCCTAGTGAACGGATCAATCTCAAACATTGCTATTGAATGGGAAGTTTACACCCCTATAAATATTAGCATAGTATTTTAATTTCCCTAAGTGCGTATGCAAGTTGTTTTGTTGTAGTGTAGTTTTTGTTTCCCTAAGTGTTGTGGCACAGGTTCTTTATTGCTCCAGGTTACGTCATTACACAACCCAACGTGCCTCCAAGTGGACATGTTATCCCTTTCAGTATTCATGACGGGGAAACTCATAGTTGTCTATAATAGTTGTTATCTTCAAAATAAAAAAATGTAGAGCAACTAAAAATCCATCTTCGAAATAGTCCATTCAGGACAGATGAAGGCCTCGAGTCAAGACAATTTTCTACTCTTAAGCCTTATTTCAGATTTCTTATGAAAATTGAGAGTGTAAATGGTCAGCTCATAGATCAAAGGCAAGATCAATATCAAGCCATCATTCTTGACTCCATGCCCAATGGATATAACAAGGCAACTGGTCCTCTCATCTAGCAGGTAGATACCCCTGTGAGTCGCCAAATTGTTATCCATATTTTTCCCTCAAAAAATTGGATCAACCACGACCCCGCACAGAAGGAACCAGAGAAATCACATTCAAATCCTGCAAACATGTTACAGAGGGACTCTACAATGGAGTGGCGGGGCTTGCAAAAGATCAAATGACCTCGTGAAAAAAATTCAAGAAATGGCTCTATCGAGAAAACTCATGCTTTAAATCTAGAAAACATATTGTAGTAGGCTTGGAAATGGAATAGCATGGTTAGGGAAGGAGAAGACAAAGTGTCAAAAGAAGCTAGAGGCTCAAAGAGAAGAAACAACAAAAGTTCGAAGTCTTCGGGCTCTAAAACAGCTCTTCAGATGAGCTCAAAATCAACTAAGTATGGAGGAGACAGCGGACGCTACCAAGTGTCCAAATAACACACCTCCAAAGATTGAATCCAAAAGGGGAGGCTCGAACAAGCATCAGGCCCCCACGTGTCCCAGGCCCAAAGAGGAGGTAGAGTCAACAGCTAAAAGTCAAAAGGCGGACATGGCGGGCCTCAAAAAGACTAAGTATAGAAGTGCTAGCAGAAGCCACCACGCGTCATCTTGGTGCATCCCCAAAGGTTAATCCAAAAGGGGGCCCAAATTTGACTAAGTATGGAGAGCGAGTGCTAGCTCACCACGTGTTAAGGGTACGAAAAGGTAAGACAAGCCGTTGAAAAGTCCAAGAGCCTCATGCAGAGGATTCCACTTGTCAACCCGACGCTCCTTCAAAGGAAAAATCCTGAGTGGGTTTTTAAGTGAGCACAAATCCTCCACGCGTCCCCGCTTCATAAAGGGACAGGGTCAAGGTTGAATTATCAAATCATTGAGACAAACCAATGGATGGTTATTATCCAAATAGCTCTCCTAGCGATTTGGATAACTTATATACACATTCTAGCCCCAGGTTATTCATTTAAGAATTGTGTGCACTTAAAATCACTTGGCACATTCCTTTGGTTGCAATTTACCTACACGCCCCTTTCCTTTTCTCCTTCCACTTCTCTCTTGTGCCCACCTTCTACGCATTCACCTTCTTCCGAGTCAATTTCTTCTCGTCCCGCGTGCCTAAGTCCTTGGCCCTTTACACACCGCACCCATTACTTTGTAATAGTTGTGCCTTAACCATGTGTTCTCTACTAACCGGTTTGATTCATCTCCCCACATGCATCACGTGTGTGCCCTTTGTACCTTCCTTTATATTCTTCATGCACCCTTTTGTTCCGATCATTTTTGACATGCTTAAGTGTGTCACGCATAACCTTTCAAGCGCGCCAACAAGGTGCCAAATCCTTGTAATAAATGAATGATTGACACATGGTAGAAATGACAAATAGTTATATATTTGGCCACCATCTTCCAATCAAGGTGCATGCCACATGTTTTTGTACACCGACACTCGACATATTCTCGACAACCACATCATCACCACAGAGCTCGGATAGGCATGCACCTAGACTTATTAGAGAGCTGCAAAACATCAACTATAGTGCCGAAATTCAAAATTCAAATTTTGGTGGATCTTGTAGGTGAGAAATGGGAAAACTTCTCTCTAAACATTAATGATCATATCTGATTTCTCCAACCACCCAATTTGGTATGATCCTTTCACAAATTTACATGCAGATTTACGACATTAAATGCTTCTTATTGGTGGTTGTGTTTCAAATTTAGGTTTTCCCTTCTTCCTCTATGGATTCACCTATAAATGTAAGAGCAAGGCTCATTTGTTATGTTGGACACTTTGGATCCTTACTCATGTTGCTAAGGACTCCATATTTTATGTATTTTGAGTTGCAAACATTTATGTTTGGCTCTTGCATGTGGATATCAGCCTCCCTATCATTGTAATAATTTTGTGCATTTCTCGAAGTAATAGAAGCATATTTTTCAACTATTCTCTATCTTAACGTGTTTTCATTCCTTCTTCTTACCTCTTTTATTGCATTGTGTATTGTTGTGCTATTTCAAGTCCCCTGTAGTTCCATGCTTAGTTATGTTCCATGAGAGTGATCGGGTGAATGCATATTTTGTTGTGCTACTTGTGCCTAGCCTCCTTTCATGCATTCCCCGTAATTTTCACTCTAATGATAGTGTTCACCCCTCTTTTCTAGTGTTATCACCTTTTAGTGTAGTTTACTTCATGTTATTCTTCTTTCCTTGGCCCCTTGGCATTCTTAGCTTAGTTTCCCCTTTCAGTACTAGGAGTAGCAGAATAGCCTGAAATAGATAGAGGAACCATCTTTCTCCGGAGATCCGTCCCAAGCTCACAAGGTCCCACAACTTGGGATGATTCCATTGTGGAATCAAACACCTCGCCCTTTCGATATCCAAGACCGGGTGCATTTGAGCAACCAACAGCTTACGCACGCCCAGGTGGGACAAGAATTGAAAGCTCAAATTTCATATCTCTAAGTTCTGGTGTGTGAACTTAGTGTTTCAGCCCTTGAAGAGGCTCATTTCAAACACATCCGATGACTCCCGATATTCAAAATCTCTATTTAGCAATCCCGAGCACATTTCATGAGAAGAGTGCACAAAAGAAGAAGTGCGAAGATGAATATTCTTTTGAATACCTCAAGCTATCCCTTAGAAGAGTTCATTCTAGAAAGCTCACGTGTGCATCTCTATCTCCAACGCGTCGTGCACCCATTCAACTCCTCAAAACACACAACCCGTGTGCCCCGCAATGGCACATCAACCCCCTTCATTAAGAAGCTTTAAAATTTGATGGAGGGAGTCCTGTCATCACCAATCCGGCACTATGAGAATTCTTCACCGGGAACTCCTTATGCTATGATTATTTACTAATGCATACCTTTAATTTGGTGGATGTAACTGAAACAAAACAACATAACACAAGAATACCATCGACTATGATAAGACGGAATGATGACAAATCTGAAATATCAAAGTAAATTATAATATTAACATGAAATTGTTACAATCTCACCCATGAGGTACTTCAAGTGTTATTGACTTCACTTGCCTTTCACCAAGACTATGGGAGAAACTTTACAATTACACCTCTTAATGGCTTCTTCAACACACCTTTAACTGATGGCTTCCTTCACACACTTCCTACAATATTTCTCACTACTTCCTTCTATGCTAAATGAGGGGGTGGCCTCTCTATTTATAGAACTTCCGTGCTTATCCATCTTATCTCTAAGATAGGATAAGAAATCCACTCTGACGAATCATATTCCATACCTTAACTCTTATCTCGTGACATGTAAGCTTATCTTTTAAGATAAGATAAACCTTATCATTTTACATGGGTTCCACATTTTTAGACTTTTACAAATAAAATACACAAAATATTTATGACCTCACTCTTGTCCTTATTACCAATATAATACTTCTAATTCCTAATTATGTAGACCCTACTTCTAATTACCCCAACTTTGACATTTTAACATTACTGGACCACTTACAACAAATATTTACTTTTTACAACATTCCTATTGTACTTTGATCACATGTACCGTCCCACATTATTGGCATGCACCATCCGACAATGCCGTTATCTTCTATCGACGCTACTACTAATTATACTTAACAACATCCTATTCCTAATACATACATTAATGAAATAGAAATTATGGAGGAAAATTTTAGTGTCGACATCTTCCCCCTTCCTAGATTCTACTCCGTCCTGAGTAGACTATTCTCGGTGCTTGGAAAATCTTCAACTTGTCATGGTTGACCCATTTTGTAATGGGAGTGCCATCCAATTCCTCCAAATGCAGAGTACATACCATTTTCATGCACAAATGCTATTTCAGAGGGCCCCATCCATTTTGGAAGAAATTTTCTCTGTCTTCTTTTTTGTATATCTGAATCATATACTAGAACCAAGTCATTCACATGAAATGGAGACCAACGGATCTTTTGATCAAAGTATTCCTTCGCTTTATTTTCTTCTTATGGCTTGTATCCTTTGCTATTTCCTCATTTCCTCTAGAAATGAAGATGTACCAACCTTTCTTTTACCGAATCACTTTCATCCATCCTTTCATTCTTCATAACTCTCACAAAGGGAATATCAAACTCAATAGGAAGAACTCGGATCAATGCCATAGGCCAACCGAAATGGGGAGTATCTGTTGACTTTGATGTTGCCCTATATGCCCACAATGCCGCATGAATCCTTTTATCCCACTTATGTACTTAAGGCCGCATCTTTTGCTAGAATTTGACACAACACAAAATTTGTTCGCTCCACTTCGTCCATTTGTACTTGGCTTGTATGTTGTTGCCTTCCCCGTGAAATCGAAAATCCCGCACACCCAGCCTTTCTTCTCCTATGTTTCTTATTAGTTTCTCCTTTCATCTTCTTAGGATCATTTCCATCTTGATTATCTTTTTCTTTCTTTCTTTTTTGTTACAAACACATCTACTTCATTATTTCGCTCTTATCTACTACATCAAAAGAATTCACAGTGCTTTTCCTTTATCATTATCTCCTTTACCAAATGTAGAAGCTCTATCTGACAATTATACTTATAATGACCCTTTTATAACAAACATAACATACAACTTCAAATATTTCTTTTTGGACCTCTATCTCCTCCCGAGAACTAAATTCTTTTCCTTGAGAAGATTAATAGTTAACTCCACCCATCTTTTTGAGCAGATCTTCATACTCTAGATGTACTAGGAGAAATATTTGTGCTCACCGGAGTGGTCAGGATTCTGAACAAAGGTACTCGTGTAGGCTCTACTTTAGCAACAATTTCTTTGGGCTCCTCTTCTATGCTTTCTTCTTGCCTTCTTGCAATCTTCCTTTGCTTGTTCAATGGTAGCCGACCATACTTCACTCATTGTCTAATCGCCGGCTTCATCCCAAGATGAAGTGCTTACATGGGAGATTATCCACGCCGCTTCATCAACCCATCTGCTATTCCTTCCTTCCGGATCCGGGCATCGAGCTTCCTCCTTAGCTCTAGAACACGAGCATGATAATCCCTTATCTTCTCCTTCTCTCCTTGGGATAGCTTTGTGATCTCGATCATGAGATCTACATATTTCTGTTGCACCAAATTCTTTAAGAAAACTTTCAAATTTTTCACATTATCACCTAGTGTTTCAAACCACCTAAGTGCTGAACCATCCAAAAAGGTAGGAAAAATTCAGTCCATTGTTCCCTTCTTATAAGGCCATTACAAATACAAGATCGTTAAACTCTTGAATGAAAGAAGAAGCATCTTCATTAGATTGAGCTGAAAAAATAGAATCTTTCCCATTTTCAAAAGTAACCACCGTGAAATACCAACCCACAAGTACAATCAACAAGACTTATGTGCACAAATAATTAGAATCACTATACTAGAAAGTGACTTTACACCTTTCTACAAGAAAATATAAATGACCACGGAAACTATGGTAAAACTTGACTTATCATGGTAAAAACTAACTTTCTCATGGTAAACACTATTCACAAAAAAGTGACTTTACTACGGTAAATACTATTCCCAAAGAAAAATGACTTTACCATGGTAACTACTATTCATGGCAAAAATGACTTTACCATGGTAACTACTATGCACAAGTAAAAACAAGGTTACCCTCCAATTGATTTTTGACTAAGTGGGAATATCTCTCCGGAAAATCCACCAACGAGGAATGGTCCCAGAACGGAACCAAAATGTCATCACCAATTCGGCACTATGAGAATTCTTCACCGGAACTCCTCGCTATGATTATTTACTAATGCACACGACCTTTAATTTGGTGGATGTAATGAAACAAAACAACAACATAACACAAGAATACCATCGACTATGATAAGATGGAATGATGACAAATCTGAAATATCAAAGTAAATTATAATATTAACATGAAATTGTTACAATCTCACCCATGAGGTACTTCAAGTGTTATTGACTTCACTTGCCTTTCACCAAGACTATGGGAGAAACTTTACAATTACACCTCTTAATGGCTTCTTCAACACACCTTTAAACTGATGGCTTCCTTCGCACACTTCCTACAATATTTCTCACTACTTCCTTCTATGCTAAATGAGGGGGGTGGCCTCTCTATTTATAGAACTTCCAGGCTTATCCATCTTATCTCTAAGATAGGATAAGAAATCCACTCTGACGAATCATATTCCATACCTTAACTCTTATCTGTACATGTAAGCTTATCTTTTAAGATAAGATAAACCTTATCATTTTACATGGGTTCCACATTTTTAGACTTTTTACAAATAAAATACACAAAATATTTATGACCTCACTCCTTGTCCTTATTACCAATATAATATTTCTAATTCCTAATCATGTAGACCCTACTTCTCTAATTATCCCAACTTTGACATTTTAACATATCGGACCACTTACGACAAATATTTACTTTTACAACATTCCTATTATACTTTGATCATACCGCACTCCACATTATTGGCATGCACCGTGCATCGACAAAGCCATTATCTTCTATCGATGCTACTACTAATTATACTTAACAACATCCTATTCCTAATACATACATTAATGAAATAGAAATTATGGAAGAAAATTTTAGTGTCGATAAATCCCTTACTCCCGGCTATGCAACATGATATGCCAAATGGCGCCATTAAAAGTATTCCTTACTTTACTTGGTGAGAATCAAGTCACCCTCGGAGCATATCCAGATGTAGAAAATGTGTGTTCACTCTATCTCGATCACACATAATGACATAAAGAAATGCTTTGCACTTGGGCCTCCTTCAAAGGTAAAGCACTTTAGTGGTATAGAGGCTTGAGACTTAGATCTATCACCACCTGGGATGAGCTAGGAACATATCTATGCAATTATTTTGAGGACAAGTCAGATCACCTATCTTTTTGGAACAATCGACAACAACAAGGAGGGCACCTAATGAGTAGATGATTGATTTCAACATCAAATTTCAGAAGACTTGGGATAGAATTCCTCTTGTGGTAAGACCTACAGCCCAACATGCTTTCCTTTATTATCCAAGGCACTCAACATGGTGATATCTCGCTTATGATCTGATCTATGGGAGGTAGGACCTTACCAGCTTATAAGATTGCAAAGTGAGGGAAGAAAATAGTCTCATTTAGGCGGGAAAGTTGGCTCCTAGACCACCTATGCCCTTGTTCCCAGAGATGTCACAAGCACCCCAACCTTTTATGGCCCCTATTCCTATCCCTGAGTAAAGCACACAACTGGTTACCTCAACATCCTATTCTCCATCATAGCAAAAGGAAAACGAATAAATGAAGTCCGTGATCAAAAAAATTCAAACAAAATCATATCGTTGAAAAGTAACCGATGAAAACATATAGAGGAATTTCCAATCAGGCACATGGCCAAGGGAATCAGCCTTGGCGAAATCAATATGGAAATCAAATATACGTGCCCAACCAGTAGAATGATAGGTGGTAGCCTAATACACATCTGCCCTTGCAAGTTGTCCCTCCCGAGCCTTCTCTCTCCCAAAGACCCAAAGTGTGAGATAGGTGCTTGTTCCTTTAAGAAAAAATTGGCACAAGAGTCAAAATGGTGCTTCCCTTGCAAAATGCCTCATAGTCAATATCATTGTGCTAATGTTGTGCACGCCCAAGCCTTCATGATTTAGAATAATTCATCTTGTGAGCCCTAAACAAGCACCCATGAAGCAGATGATCCGAGAAATACCGAAGGTCCTCTGAAACCAATTTGATGTTCTTTGGTGTGGAGGACTTATATGCAATCAACCAAACTGCAAAATATACAAATAGACCGCGCACCCAAGTGGTGGACAACATAAGATATAAGAAAAGAATATTAGATTTAGATGTGTAAGTCATATTCCCAGCAATACAAGTAGATCTTTAGAAGAAAAAGAATCGACAAGACCTCTTACAAAGAAAAGTTTTCAAATCCCTATGCGAAGGTCTGCGTAAAGCTCGTATAAAAATTATGTGCCCCTCCTTTAGTAGGCTAGGCCTCTACTCCAACTAAAATCTAGGCTTCGTGCCTAAAAATTCAAGAAGGGATGTTGTTCCCCAAATGTACAAGGTGGGGGGTTTTCATTCAAAGATTGTTCACTAGATGAAGAAAACAAACATAAATGTCATAATGTGGGATGCCCTAACCATTCCATCTCAACGGATCTATTGATGAAGCTCCAGTGCAACTTCTACGTGTTGACCCGGTTATATAGAAGCCATGCACTTCTCTCAAAATCTACCAAGAAGTGGAGAAATGAGTAATTAAATTTGCTAAAACCCCACCCTTCTATATGTCCTTGATTATAGGTAAACACCTAGTGCATAATTGATTGATTGACTTAGGTGCTAGTACTTCTGTTATGCCGAAGAAGATAGTTAATGTCTTAGGTCTAAAATATAGCCCTTTGTCTAAAGGATTCCTACAACTTGATGGCTTAGTTGTAACCACCTTAGGAGTCATCAAGGATCTTGAGTTAACCCTCCATGCATGTCCAAGCTTGAAAATTACTCAAATGTGTCAATTATTGACTTGCCTCCTTTGTTTTCCCTATGTCTATCAAGAGAATTAACTTCTAAAGTGGTTGGTTACTTGTCTTCTGATTAGTCTCATATGTTACTCAAGACAAGGTATGGTACCCGGTTTACCATACAAGCCGAGCCTATATTTTCTTATCATGTAGAGACATATGTCCCATCCCCTCTCCAAGTCAATTGTCTTATCCAGAAGAACAAGTTTCGCCTCTGAAGAGTAGTCTCTTCCACCTTTTGTTCCAAACCTAGTGCTTGATGAATGGGCGAAAGGAATCACAAATTTTACCCCTATGTTTGAAGAACCGGAAGCCTATGAAACTAGGCTTGGTACTTATTACATTCTAGAAGAAGATAATATGCTTCCACACGTGCTCATGAAATAAAAAGTTCAAACTAGTCTATGGAAGTTATACTTTTATGGATCCGAAGAAGGAACGGCACAGAGCATGAGTGGTTCTCATTTCCCCTAAGGAAGAGAAATTCTTCTTCATGCATAGGCTGCAGGTTTTGCATGTTCTAACAATGTAGTGGAATATGAAGCACTGGTGCATGGCTTGCTTATTGCTGAAAAGAAGAAAATTAAAACATTGTAGATCTTTGGGGACACAGAATTGGTCATCCACTAGGTCACCAACAAATGCCAGACAAAGAATAATCTTCTTAAAGATTAAAAACATAGAGTTTGGGACCTACTTGAGAGCTTTAATGCCCTTAATCTGTAGGTAGTCCTACAGAATGAATAAAAAATTTGACTAAATGGTTGTGCTCGGTTCACAGTTTTCTCCTCTTAAGGACTTTGTCAAAGGAAACACTTAGCACATTAAGATGGTGATCAGACCATCCATCCCGGACAATAACACCAGCTAGCAAGTGTTTGACAATGATGTGCAGATCATCCAATTTATCCAGAATGAAGCTGAATTTTCATCAAGTATGCAAGCTGACTTGCATGACAGCTATGGTGACCAAGTAATACAACTGAAGACAAATAGGTTGCCTAAAGGGTTGGTCACCTTAAATAAAATGTTCAGCCCTAATGATGAGTTCAAGGGTGAAGAAAGATACATACACGTCATGCAAGAGGATTTCTCCTCCATTACTATTGCGCGTGGAAAGGAGCTGTTGCTCAGCAGGACTTGTGTGCATGAAGAAAAGCAGACCTTCATCTCTCTCTGTCAAAAATATAGTGACATTTTCTCATGGGATTATGAGGACCTCAAAGTTTTGATCCAAGTGTTTCTCAACACTCCATTGACCTTGATCCTGGTATCAAGCCCGTCAAACAAAAGCAATGGCCAATCAATCCAAAGATAGAGCCCCTCATGAGAAAGGAACTATCAAAACTCATTGAGGCTAAAATTATCTTTCCCATCAAATATTCTACTTGGGTCACAAATCTTGTTCCAGTGTGTAAGAAAAATGGTGAAATCAGACTGTGTTGATTTTAGAGATTTGAATAAGGCATCTCTAAAGGATCATTATCCTTTGCCTTCAATGGAGCAGATTTTGCAGACTATGGCTGGCACGCAAAGGTTCTCCATGCTAGATGGGTATTTGGGTTTCAACCAGATCGGTCAACCAGATCCTAGTTAAGAAAGAGGATCAATTTAAAACAACATTTACCCAAGTGGGGAACATATGCATATTAGAAAACTCCATTTGGTCCTGTCATCGAATGTGGGTGTAACATTTCAACATGCCATAGATATTACCTTTAAAGGTTACATCAATGAGTTCATCTTGGTGTACCTTGATGATATAATTGTCTTCTCAAAGCAAGGTTCGGATCACATGGTGCACCTAGAAAATGTATTTGAAAGATGTAGATAATTTGGGGTATCTCTTAACCCCAAGAAGTGCAATTTTATGGTGGCTCAAGGCAAGCTCTTGGGCCATGTGGTTTCAAAGGATGGCATCACGATTGATCCTGAGCACGTTTCAGCCATCCTATCCCTTTCCCTACTAGCACACAAAAATGCCTTATAGTCCTTCCTTGGCAAGATTAACTTTGTTAGGAATTTTATCCCTAACTTTACAGGACTAGTTTGGACCATCACCCTCACGCTCAAAAGGACAAAGCAAAGCCTTTAGATGGATAGTAGAAGGAAGAGACAGATTCAACAAGATCAAGAAAGATATTTCTTGTGCGCCAACACTCATCAATCCATATTACTCAAAGGATTTCATCCTTTATGCTTATGGTGCTGATGCAAGCATTATTGTTGTCCTAACACAGGAAAATGAACAAGGGTTGGAATAACTAGTGGCCTTCTTCAGCCAGATGCTGAAGGATTATGAATTGAAATACAATCACATAAAGAAGAAAGTCTTCACCATCATGTGCACGCTCAAGAAATCAAGAGCATGCTCACCACAAATCATATCAAGGTGTTAGTCTCCCACTCATCTGTCAAAGACTTCATCATGGGAGTAGAAATCAGTGAGAAGAGAGCGCGATGGGTGACAAAAATCATGGAATATGATGTGACTATTAAAGCCACAAATCCGGTAAGAGCGAGCACTATGTATGTAGATTGATTGCTGAGGATACGCAGAGTGAACCTGAGGCTTCATTATTTCTGGATGAAGACCTCCCGTGTGTAGAACATGAACAGAATATAGACCCTGGTGCACATGACTAGATGAAGGACATGATCACATTCCTTTTTGAGGTGCGTACCCTCCCGGTTTGAACAAAGCAAAGAGAAGGCATCTGAGGTTGCAATCTATCCCTTATGTTTTGATTGATGGAATTCTCTTCAAAAGAAATCTAGATGGTGTGTTGTTAAGATGTATCAATGGCATGTAGACTAAGCAAGTGTTAGCAGAATTTCACGATGGATTCTTTAGTGGACACTTCTCTGCCAAAACTATAGCAATGAAGATCATAATGGCATGTATCTTTTGGCCTACCCTATTTTGCAGATGCACATAGGTGGGTCATAAAATGCAAAGAATGCACTTTCTTTACAAGAAATAAAATATTGCAGTGCTTCCTCCGACCAATCCAAGCAGATCAACCTTTTGTGCAATGGGGTCTTAACTTCATAGGCATGATCAATCCACCTTCAAGTACTAGACATAAATGGGTGCTTGATAACTACAGATTACTTCACCAGATGGACAAAAGTTGTCACGCTTAAGGAATCAACTGAGGCATTCATCCTTGACTTTCTCAAAGGTTTAGTCACAAGGTTTAGCATTCCTCAAACCATTATCTCTGATAATACAAAGGCCTTCCTTGGTGCTAAAATCACTGATTGGGCTCTAAGTCTAGGAATTTACCTGAAAACCTCTTCCAACTATTACCCTCAGGGAAACGGTCAGGAATAATCAACAAACAAGAACCTAATCAGAATCATGAAGCACACAATGAACATTAGCCAAAGACAGTGGCATACGAAGGTCCTATGTGCACTCTGGGCAGATAGAATCACAGTCAAAAAGGCAATAAGAACTTCACCTTACAATCTTGTCTATGGTAAGGAGGCTGCCCTTCCTTTGACACTAGAACTAAATTCATTGGCACTTGCCTAGCAGTTAGAATTTGAGGGTGTGGATTAGAGAGAAATCAGGATGGCAGAGTTGGTTCATCTTGAAGAGCTCATAAACTCTGCCATGATCAAGCTAGAACAAAGATCAACAAAGCAACAAAGAATTGGTTTGACAAAAGGCTAGACCTCAAGCTTTCAAATTTGGGGACTTGGTTCTAAAATGGGATGCTGACAGAGCTAAACCAGGTGCCATTCAAAGTTTGATGCACTTTGGAGTGGCCCATACATCATCAAGTCCTGCAAAGAAGCTAACTCCTTTGAGTTACCTCATCCAGAAGGAAGCATGCCATAAATTCTAGGAAATGGGATCTATCTCAAACCCTTCCATTAGGTTTGTTACATCATGTTGTATATATTAGATTAGTTTCAATTCCTCCAAGTGTGCTCCACGCACGTTGTTTGTACATAGTTCTTTCCTCTCACTTGCTTCCTGTGCACGCTCTTTTATTACTTCCAGAATGCAGAGCTTCTCTTAGTAGTTGTGAGATTCATAACAAAGTGTAGAAATGATTCTCAAAGTGATCATAGGGGCATTTTCATGATTGAACAAGTAGACTCCATGCCCAATGGACTTCTAAGGCTACTAGTCTCTTCATCTAGTAGGAAAATGGCCCCGAAAGTCACCAAAACTGTTATCCAAATAGCTCTCCTAGTGATTTGGATAACTTACATACACATTCTAGCCCCAGGTTATTCATTGAAGAATTGTGTACGCTCAAAATCACTTGGCACATTCCTTTGGTCACAGTTTACCTACACGCCCCTTTCCTTTTCTCCTTCCACTTCTCTCTTTTACCTACCTTTCACGCGATCACCTTCTTTTCAAGTCGGTTTCTTCCCATCCCACATGCCTAAGTCATTGGTCCTTCACACGCCACACCCATTACTTTGTAATATTTTTGCCTTAACTATATGTTCTCTGCTCACCATTTTGATTCATCTCCCCGTGTGCATCATGCGCACCCCCTTCGTGCCTTCCTCTATTTTCTCTGTGTGTCCTTCTATGCCAAATCATCTTTTGACATGCTTAAGTGTGTCACACGTAATCATTCAAGCATGCCAACAGGGGTGGAAAATCCTTACAACAAATGAATGATTGACACGTGGTAGAAACGATAAATAGTTATACATTTGGCCACCATCTTAGCCAATCAAAGACACACCACGTCTTTTGCATACATCAACAACTTTGACATCTTCTAATAGCCACATCATCAGCTACAGAGCTCGAGATCGTGTGTGCCTGGACTTGTCGAGAGAGTTGCTAACATCAACTCTACTGTGCCAAAAATTCAAAAATTCAAATTTTGATGGATCCGTAGGTGAGAAATGGAAAAATGTCTCTCTAAACATTGATGAGAAGATCTGATTTCTCTAACCACCCAATTTGGTATGATCCACCATCTTTTTCTTCAACACATCAAACAAGAATTAGGAAGCATATTTCATAGATTTCCAAGTAGATTTATAGACATTGAATGCTTCTTGTTGGTGGTTGTGTTTCAAATTTAGGTTTTCCCTCCTTTTCCTTTCTTCCTCCATGGATTCATCTATAAATGTAAGAGCAAGGCTCATTTGTTATGTTGGACACTCGGATCCTTGCACATGTTGCTAAGGACTCCATATTTTATGTATTTTGAGTAAGCAGAGCTCTATGTTTGGCTCTTGCATGTGGATATCAACCTCCCTATCATTATAACATTACCTGTACATTTCTAGAAGTAATAGAAGCATATTTTGTGACTATTCTATGTCCTAATGTGTTTGCATTCCTTCTTCTTGCCTCTTCTATTGCATTGTGTATTGTTGTGCTATTTCAAGTCCCCTACGCCCATTCTTAATTTTTTTCCATGAGAGAAATCGGGTGAATGCGTATTTCGTTGTGCTACTCATGCCTAGCCTCCTTTCATGTATTCTCTATCATTTTCACTCAGAACACATAGTGTTCACCCATCTTTTCTAGTGCAATCACCTTTTAGTGTAGTTTACTTCATGTTATCCTTCTTTCCCTAGTCCCTTGGCACTTTTAGCTTAGTTTCCCCTTTCAGCACTAGGAGTAGCAAGATGTCGGTTGAAATAGATAGAGGAACCGGCCTTCTCCGGAGATCCGTCCCAAGCTCACAAGGTCCCATAACTTGGGGATGGTTCTATTGTGGTCTCAAACACCTCAGCCCTTTTGAGATCCGAGATGCGGGTACATGTTTGAGAAACCAACAGTGCCAAGTTTCATCATGGCACTAATTCAAGAACAAAATTGGGGAAGATTTCCAAACAAGCGTCAGCCGCCACATGTCCCCGGTCAGATATATGACCCCGCCGAACAAAAAGACTTAGCCAAAAAACATGAAGAGACTGAGCAAGCCATGGAAGAAGCCATGTTTCATCCCAACGCAACTCCAAAAGCAAGATACAAAGGTTACTCTCGACATGCGCTAGCCTTCTACGTATCTAGTTTTAAAAGGGGGCCCGTTTTGATAGTTGGTTCCCACCATTTTGTATAGACCTAATTCAAATTTCAAATGGGAATATCTTTCGACTTAGGGCTCGAAATCCAGCAAATCTGGCACCGTTGGAAATATCTCGGCCTCCTCTACACCATGGAGATCTAAAACTTTAAGTTTGGAGAGGTTAGGTGGAAAAAAATGAAGAAACATCTTCAAGCCATTAATAGATCGATTTGCCCCAACAACCGATCGATTCGATCTAATTCGTCCGTTTCCTCCCCCTTTAAGGCGCCGAACAAGTAATTGATGTAGGCATGATATATTTGGGGCATATTTTGCAGGAGGAATTGATGATAGTGGTTAAGCTTCAAACTGGTTTTCCTACTTCTCTCTCCTTCTTCCCTCTGTGTTGAATCTATAAAGGCAAGGTCGGGGCTCATTGTAAAAGGTTGGACATTTCTGTTTTGTGCCCTCCCTTCTTCTTTTGTTCACAGAAGGATTTGTGGAGCTTTTCTAACCTCTCCTTCGGGTTGTAATGCAATTTTTTCCTCTTGATATCTTGTAATATACCAGTATAGACTCTTGAGCAATAATATATATGTTTGTGGATGTTTCTCAACCCTCTCATGTATTCATTATTGTCTCTCTGATCTCTTATTGTGATTTGGTCATCTATGCATGTTGTTTGTATTACATTCATGTGGTCTGTGTTAAACTACAAAATGAGTGTCTAACATTCCTTTGGTGTATCACCTTGTTAGCTTAGGTTTATTTTCTTGCATCTCTCTAACCCTGTCTCCTTGGTAGATAAAATAGATTTAGAATAGATCCTCTGTAATTTGTTTGTGTACACCTAAACAGAGGGATAGGAACCAGCCTCAATCTGGAGATATCTCTCAACTCGTAAGGCCCCACACCTTAAGAGATGCTCCATGTTGTGCAATCACACTTTGAGAGTCTCAACCCATTTGGTTGCAAACATTTAGGGGTGTTGTGATTCTACACTAACAAAGATAACATAGGAATAACAACAACATAGAGTGTTCTTTGACATACTAGACCTATTATCAATATGTATACAATATTTCCAGCCATAGGGGATCTAGAGGCTCACGATCCTCCCCAAGTGGAGGAAATCCTAGTGGAGGTTCAAGGTCAGGATTTGGTCCTCCCTCTAGAGGGTTAAATCAAGGACAAAGAAATAATTCACCACAACAAACTAAAATTTTCTATGAAATGTCACTCCACTTTCCTGATTACATAGGAGTAGAGGATGCAACCAAACATGTGCACAAATGTGAGCTCTTATGGAGAGCCAAAGGAATCACCACTTCGAATAGAAAGGCCAATCATTTTGTGACTACATTATAAGCCCACGTACATAGATGGTATAAAAAGTATTATCCACATTAGATAGCAATGAATTATGACACTTTGCACACCATATTTTCAGGTTGAGTAGTAGAGCATCAACAAGCTCAAAGATATTAAATAGGGACTATCGAAAGTGTCGATAATATGATGTGTAATTCAAGACTCGACATCAAATCTCTCATATGATATTCATCAAATTCAACATGCACAATGGTTCATGGGTGGATTTTGATACCATTCAAAAGGGTGCTATCACATAAGAAATTTATAAATCTATGTGAGGATCTCGAGGAAACACCATGTGTTGAAGTGGTTAGAAGCATGGATACTAAGGTGAGCCCATACCTAGAAGCACGAGATCGTAGCTATGGCCACGCAGTTGGAAAATTTATCTCATTATCTCAACACATGACACTCAAAGTGGTATCTAATGTACATATTGTGAATTAGAGGGACATACGAAGCATAGTTGTCTATGCAGGAATGTGTGCGTACTCTACTAGCAACTTGTGAGATATCCATAAGGAATATGATGTAAGATATTGTCTACTTCTCCAACGTGCTACATATAAGAATGTGTCATTCTACTATAAGATGTGTGATGTGCATATATGTATGATACAACTCATTACCATTTGATTGATCACATCTATGAAGCTTGTGAAATAGGGTTGCGTCGAGACTAGCAACATGATGGAATTTCACATACATGTGAAAGGAAAAATATTGAGTGGGACATAATGGCAATAAAGGTTATAGGGGAGGATATCATGGTAAAGGCTATGGTGGTCACGAGGTAGGTTCAATCATGATACTTGCTACACTTTTAGATCACCTAAAATTATCAACATGAGTTCTCTAAGAACATGTCTTGTGTATTGTGTGGAAAAGGGGACAAGGTAGAAGACTTCATAGATTTATATGCACACATGTGCAAGAATAAAAAAGAAAGAAGAGTGTGTGCAATGATACAAGTTCCATGAGGAAATGGAAGCCAAAATAACTTGCTAGTTGTGAAGAAGGAATATTTATTGGTTACCACATACACACGTAAAGCTTCACACAACCGTGAGGAGCCACAAAACTAAACTACTCATCAGAAAGTGATGAATTTGGACCGACCAATAAGTATCCAGATGCATGGAAACGAAGGAATTTTTCCATGAAATCATGAGTTTGATCAAATACTTACATGGGAGATAAATTATCTAAAATAAATAGTGTGGGATAGAGATTGCATGAAGTATATAGAAATACCTGGATAAGGACGTTGATGAACTCGGGGTAGTTTGTAGGATGCTTCAAAAAGACAATATCATACCCCTCTGTTAGGTGAATGGTTATGGGAGAAGGTTCCATACATGGATAATGAAAGGAAAGACATAGATACTTCATGTTAATTTTCCACCTCAAAGACATGAATATGATAAGGAAATCACCTTAGATGAAGTTATTGATGGCTAGCTACTGGTGAGAAACATCATGATCGACATTGGAATAGAGGTAAATATTCTTACCCTGGATGCATGGAATAGGATGGGGAGGCCACCACTACAACCTTATTCTAGTGTGTTGTATATGGAAAATAAGACCAGGGAAATTCCCATTGGATTTTTAAAGGGTGCAAGCATCACTATACATGGGGTAAAATTCAAGGGTGATTTTGAGGTTCTAGAGTTGGAAGAGGAAGATAACTTCCCTACATTACTTGGTTGTCCATGGTGTTATGAAAACAATGCAGACCTACGCTTTAATAAGTGCTATATTAGTTTTTAGAATGAGGATGAGCATGCAGTGATTCCTATGGATGGTAAAAGGATTACACATACATAAATATCATTAGTGAGGAAGATCTGAATCAGATCTATGTGTAGGTTGTGCCCAATCTAGAGTGTGTTGAGCCAACAAAGGAGGGGTTCTCAAATGGGGAGATGCGCATTCAATTAGTGACACTACAAGAATTTCTTGTGATAATTGGGCCCATGGAACATATGAAATGGTTGGTCATGAGTGTCGAGGGTGCGTAACAAGGATGATCAAACCATAGATAGTTAGGAAGTTTGGGAAGAATTTTTCTACCAAGGTATATAGGAAAATAAAATCCCAAATCATTTTTACACGTAATGGAAGAGTAGTTGTGTGATGAAGGAGATATAAATAATATGTTGGTATACTCATTGAGAGGAATGGTAGTGTGATAATGGGCCATACATAGGATAATCTACTTAGATGGTGTGAGATAAGAATTACCTTCTTGACATGGTTTGTTAGGAACAACCTTCCTTCAAAGATACCAACATACGATGGAAAAACGTCTCCCATGACTCACATACAGGCTTGTGAGAAGAATTGTTGGAAGGACCAGACGCACTACCACCATCATTATGGGTCCATAATTTCTATTCAATTTTTTGCGGGTTTGCATGTGTGTGTTACATACATATAGAGCTAAATCAGAGATTGTGAATTGACAACACATAACATCAGGTATGGTGCACACTTTTAATTATTTTTCATTTGGTCCTTCTTGTGCATGAGGCCTTACAAATTAATGAAGTGCATACTTATGGGGGATAGCATAAAATTGTAAGAGCTTATAACTTAGGTTATATGATAATCCTATCCTGCATGGGTGGGTACACAAATGAACACGTAGAATTGAAATCGATGAGACTCTTTTAGATCATGCACGGCAGGAAAAATAAAACGGAAATATTGTGTATACCGATTGATGATGAAGAGGTTGAAGATTTAAATATAGAGTGATCATAAGAAATGAGTAGGCACACTATTTATTGCTTAAGATGAAGAAGGTGAATATTGGGATGGATGACATGCCTAAGAGGTTGATCATTGGTGATTATTGGTTAAGAAAAAGTTACAAAGATAGTATAATTTTTGTGTGATTTCCAAGATCTCTTTCAAAGGGGATACCATAAGTTGAAGGGTTTCCATCCATCACTAGGGAGATGAAGATAAATCTCAAAGAAGGCATGCAACCAGTTCAAAAACCTTACATAATGAATCCAAATTTTGCATCAAAGTAAAGAATGAGATTGACAACATGTTAAAGGAAAATATCATTGAGCCAATTGAAGAATCAAATGGATCAGCCCCATGGTCATAAGTATAAATAAATATGGAAGGATAAAGATATGTGTGGATTATATAGTGTTAAATTTGTCTTGTGTAATTGATCCATTCTCTACATCGATTCACTAAGGATATTCTTGAGGGTGTAGTAGGGCAAGATATATTCTTTCACATATGGTTTATCTAGACATCATCGAGTTTGAATTGCATGTGAGGATCAAGATAAAATCATGTTTTCCACAGAATGGGTTTTCTTTACATTTACAGTCATGCATTTTGGTCTAAGGAATGTGTGCAACAATATTTTCATGAATTGTTGTACAATCTTTTGAAGACTTCATCCATAAATTCCTTCAAGTCTATTTGGATGATTAGACTATGTATGGCTTGTTTAAGTATCATTGTGATTGTTTTTTCCTAACATTTTTGAACATTGTAGAAATCTCAATATATATTTGAACATCAAAAGTGCATTTTTCCCACACTTGTTTGGACATTGTTGGGACATATCATATGCAAAGAGGATCTTCTAGTTGATCTAGCTAAGATAGAAGTTATATTGGGGTTGGAATAGCCAACTAACCAAAGTGAAGTGCGTGGATTTCTTGGGCATACAAGATATTACAAGAAATTCATCAAGGGATATGCCAAGATAGTTGTGCCACTAGAAGAATAATGAAGGCAAAGGAAAATTTATTGGAAGGATGTGCAAATAATAGGCTTTTAAAACATTAAAGGACACGTTAACTATTGTTCCTATCCTTCATTTCCCTTCATGTGTTTTTCCACTCCATGTTCATGTGGATGCATCATGGACAACAATTGGAGTAATGCTAGAACAATCCTAGAGAAGGAAACATTGACCATCCAATTTTCTTTGAGATCGTAGAAGTTAACACTTGTAGAATAGAATTACACAACTACTAAATGTGGAGGATTTTCTATGGTGTACATACTTCATAAATTTAGACAATATATCTCTTAGAAACTCCATTTATATTTACACCAATCATGTGGCTCTCAAGTATTTATTCAATAAGCCATTATTGTAAGGTCGCATATGTAGATGGATTCTCTTGTTCAAGAATTTGAATTTTTAGTAATAGTGAAGCCATGCAAGAGTAATCTGGGACCCGATCACCTTTCACACATCAATTCTAGTGAGGATGCGCAGAATATATGAGATACCATTTCGAATGCTTAATTCTTTAGGTTTTAGTGTGCACTAATGAATTTAGAGGATATAGCAAATTTTTTTGCATAGGTATTGCACCACAGGAATGAAGACTATGGAGAAGAAAATATCTATTTATACACACTTTATCTTATCATTTGTTGGTGGAGATCTCTATAAAATGGGAAGAGATGAGATACTTGCACATATGCATTTTGGAACATGAGCACCAAGCAATTATGGAAGAAGCACATGGTGGCATTGTTAGAGGTCATTATGCTAGAGAATCCACCATGTGTAAGATAGTTCCTAGTTAACTTATGGTGGGAAACACTTTATAAAGATATAAAATAATTTTTCAAAGCTTGTGACCATTGTCAAAGGATTCAAAATCTAGGAAAAAGGGATGAAATTCATTTACGCCAAATAGCATATGTAGAACCTTTTGAAAAGTGGGCTATAGAATTTTTTGGGATGATTACACCAGTTGTGCAACAAATATGTGTGTAATACATTATTACTTGTATAGATTACTTGATGTGATGGGAATAAGTTACGCCCACTAAGGATTCTACAACCACACACACGCACATTTTCTATGGGAGAATATTATTATAGGTATGGCTACCCATTGAGCCTTAAAAGTGACAGGGGAACTATTTTACTTAATGAAACAATAAGAATATTGTTAGCAGAGTTCATGGTAGCTCATCACAAGACAACTCCCTATCACCCATAGATAATGGCATGAAAAGACATTAAAAAATCTTGAGCGAGAACTAGACCAAGACTTGTGATGTTGGTAAGAAAAGATTGGGATGATAAAGTTTCGTTGTATTTTGGACTTATAGAACTACCTATAAAAGGTTGAAATAAGGCCACACCCTTTCATTTAGTATTTGGTGTAAGAAGTAGAAGCGCATGTTGAGTTCATGTTACCATCCCTACACATTGCATGCACGATAGGGACTTACGGATGAATAGGCATTAGAGGAGCACATCGAGGGTTTAATAAAATTTGATGAATGGTGCACAATTGCGAGATGGAGCCAAAAGACAAAGAAGGCACAATATAAGGCTTGTCATGATTGGCACATCAAGAACTAGTCTTTTACAATTGATGGATTCTGCTTCTATATGATTCTAAGTTTGCATGCCACCTAGGTAATCTCAAATTCCATTAGTTGGGACCATTCAAAGTAACCAATATTTTAGATTTTGTGGATTTCAATTACAATTACTTGATGACACAATATTTCTTAATTACTTCAATGGGAGTAGGTTGAAACCCTACTATAAATAAGCTTCTTTTCAATTAGATTAGATTTCCCTTTTAGATTTTTTTCCATTTTTTTTGTTTTTTGTATAATCACGTTTCACACATAGAGCTAATGTATTTTTTCAAGAATGATGTGCATAGTATTACACATACTTTTAGTGTGGGTTGTAGTAGGTAAAGTGCACAAGTAAGGTGCGTGAGGATGTGAAATAGGTGAATGTGCAAGGTGTGCTATATTGAACTAATTGTAAGGTGGTGTGCAAAAGTGATGATGTAATCAAAATGAAAGTGCACATAATGGTGGATTATTTTTATCACAATGATGGATCTAAAATTATTGGTGGATTACTTGGATTAGTGCACATGGAAATGTTGGGTATAGCATGTAGGATGATGTGGGATAGGAAGCATGGGAGGAAACTACTTGTCATGTGGTGTTGAAGAAGATTGTGTGGTATATGAAGGACATGTAAGGGGATCTATAGCCTAATAAGTAGTGGTGTCCATAAGATTATGTACTTCCATGTGTGGAAGAAATATTTAGATGACCCAGGATTTGGAAAAACGGTGGGAAAAATATCGTATTAAAAGCTAGTGTTAGGTGGGGCATTAAATACACTCAAAAACTAAACACTAATTATGTGGAAAAGTAAAAATATATAAAATGGGGTGTTTTTTTCACATTCCTCACTTGTAAATTCATATCTATTACGTTTTTGTGATTCATTGAACTTTGTGATTGAACGTGTGATAAGCTAGCTTGAGAAAACCAACTTGACAACCAATAGATGTGTGTTCCTTGCACTTGGTAGAGTTAGAATCTAGAAGAGTGGAAGTAGAAATTAAATTGGGGTGATTTTTTGGAAAGTGTGAGGGAATGGGAGCTAGGGTTACAAGGTTAGTCAAGAAGCACGGTTTTGGAGTTAGGAATTAGGGGTTTAAAAGAAAAACCAAGAAAAGTGTGGTTGATAGTTGGAATCCAGGGAAAAACACCAAGAATATGTGAAGATTGGGGGTGTGAGAAGACAAGGTTTTGGATTTAGGGCACACATTTTCAAATCACATGATTTTCACATAATTTTGTAACTTGCATGATTTCAATCCAAATTGCAAAATGGCACCACCAAATAATCAACTAAGGGAAGAATCCAAGGATGTATCACCTAGCGATTGGTTTTCGAAATGCATTACTCACAGGGGATGATAGTGGGAAAAGAATTGGAATCAAAGATATGGAGTGTGAAATCAGTGAGTACAACCACCACACACCAAGTCATGAAGGTGATGTTATAAATGACACCTTGAGGGAGACGATACGAATAATGACATGACAGATGGTCAAATTGTGCTCAATGGTAAACTCTGAAAGGCCTTAGAGATTTTCAAATTTTTGAAAATATTCAAATTACCTTTCTTTAGAAAGCATGTGCACATGTATCAGTGGTTAACATCAATATTCCATGAGGAATATTTCTACTTTGCTGGGAGGAGGATGCGCATCACCACTAGTTTGATTGGCAAGGTGATAGGACTGTATATCACGCTTGATATGCATGATGATGGCATAGTGAACACCATAGGCATTAAGTTACAATACCAAATGAGGATTTTCACATTCAACATTGCAAACATTGTAGACCCCGACATAATAGTGGTTACGTGTTTGGTAAGTTATGAGTTAGGAGCTTCAGAGAGGTGGAATGAAGTGAATAATAATTTTTTACATATTACACATAAGATTGCATGGGGAAAGATATAACATTGCCTTGTATATCATGGAGATTGTCTTGGAAGAGGCCCAATCCTAGCATGATAAAAAAAAATATCAAAGGGGGTCCATTTTGTTGTTGATAGTATTCTAGGAGACTAGAGTTCCTAGATGGAATAACATGGAAGGAATAAGATTACTCGATGGAGAACTAATCACCAGGAAGAGATTCAAAAAATACACTTGTGATGGGACCATCAAAAATATATACAAGTCCTACCTATGCATATGGTATAAGCGGATGCATGACACATTTAAAAATGAGTGGCGCATACCTAGGAGTTTCCCACAGTAACTAGATGGATAGGTATAATTTTCTATTATGCAGCACTTCATGTCTCATGTGGTTCCTATTATCGAATAGAGAGATAGGGTGCCTTGGTGCAAACTATCATTTTCATTCACAAAAATATATTTTAGGAGTGCATTAAATAGGATCAAGGTATGTGCAACCATTAAGTATTAACGAGGAAAATATAGAGGTGGAGTACCACACTCTACAAAAAACCTATGGCTATGTACATAAGTAGCCTTATGTGGAAATGATGGAGTTAGATGGGATTGACCTAAATCCCATAGTAACTTTTGGTGGTCGAAGAAGGAGGCATGCAGAGTTTATATCTATCTATAAAAAATTTGAATTATGGAAAATTGGTGGAGAGGCGTGACACAAACATTACACCACCATATTTTGGGAAGACAGTCCATGAGAGAGAAAAGTGCAAGACCAAACTAGTCCATCTAGAAGATAGCAAAAAGAAGAAGATGATGAAGGAGACAAGATAAAAAAGGGTAGCTGGAACATAGGAAGGAAGAGGAGGAAGACACAACGAGAGGAAAGATTGGCATGAACCCCTCCTAGAACCCCTCAACTAGCCCAATTGAGAGTGTGAGAACAACAATATTAGAAGAAAAGAGGAAGCTCAAAGGACATGAGAGGACTCAAAGGGAGAAAGGAGTCCTCATGTGATACATATTATGGAGGAAGAAGATCTAGAGAATTCTGAGCATGAAGAGTGAGAAATACCCTTCGATACTTGGTGTATATGAGGAGCATGAGTGATAAGAGGAGTAAAAGCAAGAAGAGAATGAATGAAGAGGCTAAAACAACAAGAGGAAGAGGATATTAGTCCTTTATACTATAATGTTGTGCAAGAGTCTCTGCATGAGCAAGCAGTGCAAAAAGTAACAAGACATAAATCTTTAAAGAACATAATTCCAAGAATCTCTCACCTCCTTGCCCTTGCATGTCATATATAGATTACACATATAAAATCATCGGGTTGGGTTCCAAAGCTCCAGGATGTAGAATAATTATATCTTTTGATATGCTCAACAAATTAGAAGCCCATGTCCACACACGCAAATAATTTCTTTTGTAATTCAAACTCACATAGAGGAGCCATAGTTTTAAATAAGCAAAGGATCCATCAATGAGATGTAGGGGAAGAAAGATATAACAAAAACATTGTCAATTTTGGACTCCACATAGTTGACAATGAGTAGGCATGTAATGCCTTAATCAATATGATCAATGAAATTACATGCAGGAACATTAATAAAGGAAGCCAAGGTGTGCACATCCAAGAAAATTTTGAGGATGTAAGCAACAAGAATAAGAAGTTAGCTTCAAAATTTAATAAGGTGAAAAAGAGGTTAGCCGATGTAAATACTAAGGTGGCTGAACTAATCAGCCACATTGCATATTCATGTCTAGAAGAAGTCCTGAGCCCAATCTTGATAAAGGTAGGAAAATTGGTAACTGGAAGAATTGGTTAACTTATTACTTGATAAGGGAAAATAGAGGATATAGAACCAATAGTAGAGGAATTGCAGGGAAAATCAAGAAAATATTGATATAATAATAAAGGGGTATGAAAATATTGGTTCTAGGGTGAATGAAGCTTTCACAAAAGGCTAAGAAAATAGTCATTAGATTTTAGGATGCCTCGATTATAGATGTGCACCTAACGGAAGAGACAAAAAGGAGTCACCTTAAGGCCTACTTGTATACGAAGATAAGGTGATGCACATGAAATTTTTGTAGGAGGTGGAGGGATAAATAAAAGTATCAAAAACAAACAAGACAAAGTATAGGTGAGACTAGGAGAGTTACATGTTATGGTGATGAAAGGGGTAGATATCCTGAAGGAATGGCTTTTGAATGGGACATAATTTTAAAATAATTATAGGAGAAGGCCCATGGAATAACTTTGAGGGAATATCAAACATTTTTGAACCATTACTAGGAAGGTCAGATAGCACACTCAAAGAGTGGAAGGGATCGGAAGAAACAATCGAGTCATGAGAATTCTTGGAACTCCTACAGATACCATGAGCCTATTTTTGGTCATGAAAAGATGGAATTTCTTTATTCAAATATTCATGTGTTATTGTCCATTATTCTTTCATCCATAATTATTTATTATTTCATTCATTCAAACATTTTTGGGTTTCCAGGATAAATAATACACCTAGCGTGAGGTGATGTTGAGCGAAGGGACGAATGACATATGCAAGATGTGTACTAAACCATGAAAGAAGCATTTGAAAAGGTTGAAATATTATGCATGAAGGTATGAAGAAGGTAACATGGAAGTATGAAGGCATGCGTGGAAGTGTGAAGAAGCACACATGAAGGTTTACGCATGGTAATAGCAAAGTTAGGAAATAGTTGGATTTCCAAAGTAGGCTAAATATAGAAAAAAGTAGAAGTTGGCGTGATCATCAAGGCAAGCCGAAATGGAAAAAAATGGATAAAGCACAACTAGAAGTGGATAAATCCCATGCATTACTAATAATATACATGGGTTATACATGGATAAGATTAAAGAAGAATCTATTTATAGTGCACAAGATAGAAATAGAGATTCCAGGAATAAAGCAAATCATTTTTTGGAGAACCATAGGTTGGATTCTAAATATAGGAAAGTTTAAGTAGCATGAACATGCAAGCTATGTATAAGAATAGTCTAATTTTAGATTAAATCATGTCAAGTGATGAAGGACAAGTTCCCACCCTATATATAGTTGCATATATCTATGTAAAAGGGCGCTTAATGTATGAGGAGTGTTATGATTCTAGCGTTGTTACGAGTCTTATACAAGCGATAGAACTTGTTTGTATTTATCATTGGGATCCATATTATGATTATGATTTTATATCTTGATGAATAAAAATGATCAATATCCTTTATTTTATATCGTCTCTGCATATGTTATGAATTTTTGATGTATATCTTTTATATTACATGCGCTTATATTATAACTCTGTGAATTCATGAACTACATCATGATAGCAAAAATGAGGTGTCTAGTAGAGTTTCACTCACTTCGGTGAGAAATATATTTTTTTCTAGGTGATGTGCCGCGCATTTGACTATGTTGTGTTGAACCTAGACTATATCACGATAGTTTCCATGCATAAAGATCCAATTCTTAGTTATTTATTATCTTGTTTGGCCTCCCCGCCATTAAAGATGATTGTCACTCCCATTTGAAAATAATTTTCAAGGTATGAGTTTTTCTTTCTTATAAACTTCCAATTTGAATGAAATTGGTTATGAGTTAGTTCTATTGGGTGATATAGACATTTAGGTGTGGAAATATTTTAATTTCATTTTTATCATATCCTAAACCTACTATCAAAAAAATTTAGTTATCATTATAAGCAATGAAAATTACTAGAAAATGAAAGATAAATGAAAAACAAAACAATATACCTATCTATAAATCCATTTGTAAACCTCAAAGAAGATCATGAAGCTCTTATACTTATATGATCTTGAAGATGTTTGAAATGTGGATGCTCTTGATTATTCTCCAAAGGATGAATGCAAATGCTACAAGCTTTGATACACAAGGATGCGGATGTCAAATTGGCATAAGTTGGCTATAATTTGCATAAGCTTCCAGGGATGAGTTTACAAAGGAATGGCCAACATTTTATAGCTAAGGGTGAGGCCATGAAAAGTGGATCAAATTTTGACTAAGCTCTAGGTTAATAATTGTAATTTCCTAGAATAGAAAGTAGACTTGGTCTGTGGAATTGCATATTTGAAGGGGAAATGGACATTTGGATGGCAAAAGTTACATCCGAGAAGGTGGTTTTATGTGAAATTCATTTTTATCCACTTTTCTATGATTCTAGAATTGGAGTCCAAGTGGAATACGGAAGTGGAGTTCAAGTGGAGTTAACTAAGATAGTGAAGTGGCAGTTGACTAGGAAAATATATGTATTTTCATAATTAACTAATTTAATTAGCTACAAAGTGAAAGACCATTAATTAACCATTTATTTAATAAATTATAATTAACTTAGCTAAGGTGGTGATTAAGAACTAATTTAATTAATCCCAAGGGGTGGATGATTAATTAATTTGATTAATCAATCGTAAGGGGATATGAACTAGGATAAGATGGAAACAAGTATGTGATTTTGGGGTGTGTACATTTTCCCCTCTTTAAATTGCTATTACGAAGTAATAGCATTTTTAAGATAGTAGGTGTATGCAGATCAATGAATGGAAGATAGGAAAGAAAGGTAGATGTTTAGATTTTCTGGTGAAGCATTTATATTCCCGGTGAGTAGAGTAGTAAGGGATTTCCCCTTAAGCGGTGGGTGATGCAACAAAGCGGTGAGACAACTTCTTGATAGGAAGAAGGAAAGGGTTTGGAAGGAGGATGGGAAGGAGTGTGCTCATATCATGAGTGTCATTTAGAGTGTAAAATGTATAACAATCTTATCTTATTTATGCACAATAGAGTTTTCACCATGATTATGAAAGAATCGTGATGTGTAACCCATAGCGTAAAAAAACACACACAAAAGAAAGAAAAAGGAAAAGGAAAACAAACCCAATATATATCATAAAATTATGTACCATGGTTATGAAGAAGCCAAGATGATAATATAATACATGTAATTGAACCAAAAATTAAACATCAACAATGCAACACAACGTTGAAAAAATAAAATTATTTATGCCCCTAATGTCTGCCAAAATGATGATTAAGCATATGCAAATTCCCCCAAGTACTAAACTTATGAAATGTGTGGGAATAGGATCAGTTAAAGAGTGGAGTGATGCTTAGATACTCCAAAATATACTCTTGTTGGATCTATTTTGTAAATTTATCTAAGAGAAATTTCCCAGGCAAAGTTATATCACAAAGGAAAAACAATTGTGTGACTTGCCCCAAGCAGAGTTAGTAATCATGCAAAGGGAAGAAAGTGATAGTCGTAAGATTGGAACGATCACTAGGGTAGTAGATAAAAGTATGAATTTATCAATATTGTGTTAAAATGTTGAAATATTAATTTCATGGGTTTTCTAATTATAGGATTTCTATGATAAGTGAATGTTTGTTTGAATTTTTATAATTTCTTGTGATTTTTTTAAATTTTTATGAATATATGATTTTTTTATGGTTTTACAAAGTTTTTAGAAAAATTGATGCAAATAAGAGTGGTGTGTTTGTTACACCTAATTTATTATGGATAAATGATGATGTTGAAAACATAAAACAAGCATGTCAAACAAACCCAATATGAACAAGAAGGAACCACACCAAAGTTATATGTGAACTAAGATGTGAATAATTTTCCTGCAATTGGTCTATAATGAAAAAGTACAACAAAATAACAAACTAACAAAAGAAAAAGTATCATCACAATGTTGAAAAACTATAATAGTACAACACAATTAGCAATAATGTCTTCTAATGACACTCCTAATGTGCAGATATGAATGTCCCCAAGTAATTAATAGCTTAGAACGTGAGGGGATTGGATCGGACTCAAGAGCAGAGTGATGCTTAGATACTCCAAAGAATACTCTTGTTGAATCCCCTTGAAGTGTGATATGTATTGGATTAAAATTTTAAATCCAAATATGCCTTGAGTAAATTTATACCGTGAAAGGGGTAATTGATTGCCTCTCGCATATATAAACACCACGGGAAAGAAAAATGATTATCGGAAGATGATCTAGAATGATCATAAATAGCGTCGTAAAATGGAAAAAATTTCAAGTTGTGTTATTCATTGGCTAAAATTTGGTCAAACATTTTCTGAATGTTTTGATTTTTACCAGTTTTATATTGTTTTTGGTTTTGGAACAGTTTTACATTATTTATAGATTTTGGACAATTTCAATGTTTTGTGATTTTAAGACATATTTGAATGTTTTGGGATTTTTGAAACATATTTGAATGTTTTGTAATTTTGTGAAACATATTTGAATGTTTTTGTAATTTTGAGGAACATTTTGAATGTTTTTTTATTATTTTTGACTTGGTAAAGGGTTGTACAACCCGAACTCATGTTCAAATAATTGTAAGCATTTTGTTCCATTGGCATCAATGTAGATGGTGTAATGATAGTATGTCTCACTCCATTCATGACTCCACGCAATAAGGAAGATGCGAGGTCTCATTGCGAGATCCAAGGGGGAGAACTAGGAGAATAGTGATATGAAAATGAAGATGATGTATGCCAAGACACAAGGTGTAACAATGGTCCATGTGAGAAAATGTAACTCATCGCCAATCAAGATTGTCTAACCAATTCCAAGATGATTTTACTTTATAGATTTTGACTAGACTTAGATCCATTGATGGCCTATTGATTGGAAAAATATGGTTGAAGGAATTGTTGTCTCTCTTAACATAAGCACTAAATTACTTCTTGGGATGTTTTGATTAAGAACTTTTGATTCATATTTTCTAAAGGATGTATTTTTAATTTTTGAAATGGAACCCCTACATGTTGCCCCATGCCACTAGTAAGAGGTAATGGCTCAACATCGAAAAAAAAATGTAGGTGAGTAAGGACACCTGCCTCTATTCCCAATCTCATACTACTAGTAAGAAGTATGGGCTCATCACCAAAGACTATGAAGGATGAAAGGTGTAATGATTTATTTATATTTTGTTGTATTTAATATTGTTTGGATTTCTTTATTTAGATTGTGCTTATTGGGAAGGAACATTTTTCCCCCAAGTCTTAGCCTCACGCAACTAGTAGTGCGAAATGGTTCAAAGATCATAGACTAAAATGGGCATTCAAAAGGACTCGGTAAAGAAGCTAGAGATTTATGTAAAAGAGAGATATTTTTTGAAAGGAGGAGTTTACATTAGTATGCTTCGAGACAAAACCGTAGGTAAAAAAATATGAAATGGTATGAACCATAACAAGGATGAGACACACAATGCCCAATAGTAATAAGGTTTACTGTGTTGTAGAGATGAAGAAAGAAAAGATATGATAATTTGATGATTAAGATATATGCCAATTGATGAAATAATTAAACTGACTTTATTGTGGTAAACACTATTCATGGTAAAAAGTGAAGTTACTATGGTAAATACTATTCAGGTAAAAAGTGATTTTACCATCGTAACTACTATGCATGATAAAAACAAGGTTACCCTCCAAATGATTTCTAACTAAGTGAGAATATCTCTCCAGAAAATCCACCAACAAGGAATAGTCCGGAAATGGAACCAAAATTTCAACACCAATCCATCACGCCGATAATATTTCACCTGAACTCCTCGTCTATGATTATTTCAAAGTAATGTACAACTTTTGGTTTGGTGGTATTAATCTAGAAACACAATAGCGAGACATAACACAAGAATACCATGGACTATGACATAAAAGAATGATGACAAATCTAAAATACAATTGTAAAATATATTATTAATTACCATCTCACCCATGAATAACTCCAGTGTGTTACCAACTCCACTTGTTTTCTAGCGAATAGTTATGGGATAAACTTCACAATTACTCATCTTGATGGCTTCCTTAACACACCTTCATAATAAATCCTTTATTCATAAAATAATTATTACAACTTTATTCCATGATAAATGAGAGGGGTGGCCTCTCTATTTATATAAATTCAGGGTTTATCCACCCTATCTCTAAGATAGGATAGGAAATCTCTTCCGGCTAATCATATTCCATGCCTAAACTCTTACCTTTACATGTAGGCTTATCTTTTAAGATAAGATATACCTTATCATCTCACATGGGTTCCACCTTTATAGATATTACACAAATTTAATATACAAAATATTTATGACATCACTCCTTGTCATTATTACAAATATAATATTTCTAATTCTAAATCATGTAGACCCTATTGACTTTTGACCCTTTTAACATTACGGACCACATACAAAAAATATTTACTTTTTACCACAACATTCCTATCATACTTTGATAGTTACCATATTGTACATTATTGGTAGTGTTGTATTGGCAACACCATTATCTTATATGGGCACCACTACTAATTATACTTAAAAAAATCCTATTCCTAATACATACATTAATGAAATAGAAATTACGAAGGAAAATTTTAGTGTCGACAGGACACTTAGTGTCCTAGAAAAGAGTGTGCATCTAATTCTTTCAATGTCTGATAGTGTCATCTTCAGTTTTTGTCACATCTACTTCATTTTAGGGTTCTATTATTGTACTTGTACTATAAAACAAACCCTATCTACCTACACAATACTCAAACACGCATTAGATAAAATAAAAGATGTCTATGTTTGAGTCAGAATGACCTCAATGGTCACCCCAATGTGATTGTCACTGAGCGCTACACTACATTTCAGACTCAATGTAGTTTTGGTGTATGCGTGATAGAATATTGTCCCTTGAAGCTAGGTTTCCCTTGTGTAAGTTGCACCAAGATAAGCGAGGATAAAACTACTATTCCCCCAAGATAATGTGTGATGGAATTAAAAAAATTCCTTTCCTAAACATTGAATAATACAGCCCAAATGCATTCCTCAAGTGTTCCTTTTTCCCAAGTAGTAGATAGAAAATAGTGACCCAGTTTCCCCTTAGAATAGTTAGTAGGTTGTGTATATATATGACTCCTTTGTTTGAATTTTGACACTTAGTGACACAAAATTCTAACCCCAAACATGAAATAATAATTATAAAAGACCCAAAATCAAGTGTCAAGTGATAATTTGAAATATAAGCAAGATTGGACAAAAGTGCCAGGAAGGGACACTAACACCTAGAAGTTAGTGTCCTTATTGGGATCTATTATCTCTAGGATAGGAAACATAAACTAGACCTTGGATAAAGACATGGATCCTTGTGACACAACCATAAATCATAATTGTAGAAAGTATAAGACAATGTCACAATCAAAATCAATCAAAATCAATAGAAGGACTATGAGAGGTGTCACCAGTGTCTAATTTTCTCACTTAGGAATCATGCATATAATGACATACTAGAGGCATAATGTAATAGTAATAAGTGAATAATTTTGTGTCTATAGCTAGCATTAAGGGATGAACAATAAATTGAAAAGACTACGTAGGTCTTGAAACAAAAGAAGGAAGGATGCATTTTCCTTATTGCAAATATTGAAAACTAGGCGATAATGGTAGTTATGTGCATTTTCAGTATAAAATTGGTAGGATCCTAACGATGTGCAAATTTAAATAATAATTTCCTTCACAAAAAAAAAAATGACCAAAGAGACACGCTGATATCTCTCAATAGATTGTTGAGACCATGGTTGAGGATGTGGAGATTGTACATGCCTCGAGTGGAAAGAATATCTACAGAAAAATCCTCATCCATCTCATTTTCAATGATATCCATGTGTCAGAGAGTGATGGAGAATTAAGTGGGAGTTCTCAATGGAGAATTAAGTGGGAGTTCTCAATGGAGAACAAGTCCCCTTTCAAGACCTAAAATATCACACTTATTCGGACATCGTAACAAGGGCATATAAGGATAAGTTTGAAAATTTGTTAAGGTACTTAAAGGCATCCTTTGAGGATGAGTGGAATGTTTTAAGACTCCTTCCAAATTTATTTAAGAATCAAGTTTGATTCTTCATGATGTAACAACACTTGCTCATGCAGATTTTGTTGACTAATAAAAATATGTCCTCCGATTAAAAATATCTCATGGGTTTACAACAACTTACTTCATGGATTTAATTAATTGGATAGTCAACGTGAAGAAGGAAATATATGATGTGGAGTATGTGAAAATTGACACTCACCTATTACTCACCAAATATGTCTACCCCAAGAAGAATGCTTTTTTGAAAAGTAAGAATCTTATATTGCAATATTGATCCACATAAGACAATAGTGGTGGATAAGGAGGCTTGTAAAATTTTCTAATTTTTGAAGTCCCAAAAAGGGTTGAGAGTGGAGAGTAACGCAGCGTTGAGGATAATGAGGTTTTGCATGTTCCAAAGAAGGGGTCTTAAATTAAAATTCAACTAAGAGAAAGAGAAGGTCAATGTAGATTTCTTTAATGATCCTTGAGGAAGAATAAGATGAATTTGATGTAGAACCTTTGGTAATGTGTCGAGGGTGGAAACATTAAAAGATAAGTGATTATGCATGAAGCTATATATACACATATGTACAAACATCTAAATAACCATTTATGTCTAACTTTCTTGGCCAATGGATGTGGATCAACCAACGATTGACTTTGTTCATGTTCAAGAAAAATAAGAGCACAAAACTATGAAGGGGCATGAGGAAGAGTTTGGTAGAGAACCTAACCAAGGGAGTGTAAGCAAATTAGGGGATGGGATAAAGAGTGAGTAAATAAAAACCAACCTAGGGTAACAATATTGAAGAGATCCTGCACATTGCACTATGGAATAAGCAATGGAACTAGGCATAAAGGACACTAGTGCAAAGCCAAGATCCATCGAAGGAAACCCTAGGTCGTAAATTTAGAGGAGGAAGAGGATAAAAGTGAGGTTATGTAGGAGGGGCACATTTAAGAAAATGAAAAAGGAAAAGACAAGGAAAAAGGAAAATAAAAATAACAAGGGTAAGAAAAGGATAAGGAATAGCATGTGAGGCCGGAAGAAGAGTATACTGATGACATATTTGTGCACCGGTATCAAGAAGGAAGCATGACAAATACCTTTACCTCTAGAAGGTAATGGATCCTTAAATCGCAATAATACAATCAAAGTGGGGGTATATTTTTTATGGATGTGTACATGAAGGAACCCCATTTCAAGGTTCCACTAGCTAGCATGTGAAATCCTCCATCAAAAGAAACAATTGGGTTGGTAGTAGCTTATATGGACCCCTAACACATGAGTGAAACATAAGAAAGAGATGCAATAATCAAAATTCTTGGGGAAGTGGCTAGGAAGAATCATACAAATGGGGTAGCACTTAGGTAACAATATGACCGCACTAACAAGATGTAAAAAATATCAAGAATGATAAAGAACTCATTTAGGTTGACCAAGAAAAGCACGGGAAATTAGAGCACAAGTACACAAATGCAGACCTCAAGGATATGAATTTGTGTTTCCATATCATTAAAGAAGATCCTAACTTAGTAGTTGGAGTAAATATCAAAAAAAAGGTACAATGAGGAATCTCAAATTCTTGGTCAACTTACTCCTCAAACAACGAAAGGATGACAGAGGCACACGCACAAGAAATATTGTAGGGTGGAAAGATCTAAGGATAAGGCCCTTTATGAAGAAAACTTTATCACATGAAAGGAATTGGTGAACAAGATAAATGAAAAGGCCACCTCTATAACAAGTATTTGTGAGATACGCATAACATAATATGATTATTGAAGCAAACATTTTTTCTAAGTAGCAAAACAAAAATTTCTTGGATATGCAAGTATATGGTATTAAGGATAAAACTAGAAATACTATGTCGATGTCATAAATGGATGACTTTGGGACATAAATCAGTGCAAAAAGAAAAACTCAAGCTACACCTCATCCAAATCTAGAAGAAAACACTTGAAGAGGAGAGCCGACTTGAGGAAACAAGAAAGCATGTGGGAGAAACTAGGTACATTGAAATTAGAATCCAAGGACCCTAATAAATATGCATATATTTTAAATGAATTGTGCACATAGGTGGATAATTTGAAACCAATTATACAAATCATGCTCACTACATGGAAATTTGTAAAGACCAACTACGGAAGGATGTAGCTGAAATTTTTGAGGAAGTTGAAAAATGATTTCTAGAGGGAAGACAACTGAAGTAGCGTGGGATAATATTGAGCCCACATTATATATAAATGTGTGTGTTTGTTTATGTGTATTAGATTGATATACATTTTGGGAATAGCGTATAAAATTTTATTCAAGTCTTGAGGAGGCACAAGGCTTAGGAGTTTTGGACCCCTTGAATTGGTGTATACTGAAATAGTATGAACAAGGGATTGAAAAGTGGAATGTGGGAATACTATTTAGATAGCTGAAATTTGGCATGTATGCGGATAAAAGAAGTTGTTACACTTGTTGGGCGTGTCATAGGAAAGGCTCGACACCTGATGCATGGAAGAATAGGATAGAATTTCAAACACCTAGCACACGGGACTCTAAATGGTGGCATCAAAGACCATAGAAATATTAGAGTTCTAGTTGGAAATCAATTGCATAGAGGAAAATATATATTTGAGTGCGTTGATGGGTTGTGAAGTTTGAAAGAATATCATAGCACACCAAGAAAAAAATTGAACAATTATCATGGTGTAGGACAAGGGACATGTTAGTAGTTGAAGAAGAGATCAACATAGAACATGTTACATGTCTCTTGAAGAGATGGAAGATTTTGTAGATTCCGTGCCAAGATCATATTTTTAGGTGTATTCATGTAAGCCATTGATGGCATCCAATGAGTTTAATGATTGAGATATTGAAGGAAATTCCTATTAATATAAATACTCTTCTACTACCTCATATAGTTGGCTAATTAGAGAATTAGTTGGTTGGATGTTAGTAAGGTTGGAGAATTGGTGAATGCATGATAATTGATCCTTGTTGAGTACTTGAATTATATGGTTATTTACTTTGATGTTAGAGCTAGATTTATGTTCGATATGTTCTGCGGAACTAAGTGATTGTTATTTGAATGTCTCAAAACCATCATGATGCACGAGTCAAACCAATGGGAATATGTCTTCTCTCGCACCTTGTGTGTGCACACAACATAGTCTTATGTTATATGTTAGCATGAGGGTGTTTCTTACATAGGAGCACGTTATGCTACCTTGATATTGTTCATGCATGAATTTGATGTTGGATAAAGGATAAACTATGTCAACATGTTCTCTCCTCATATTCAGTTTTATTTGACTAGTTATAGTCGATGCCATTAACTATGGTCAATTTCATCTAGTAGACATCACATTACAATTATCGTCATAAACAATTTTCGATGACATTAGTTGATTTGTGACTCTAGTTCATTTTCCCTTATTTATGTGTCATTATTATCATTTCTCAAGGATATCATCAAATAATTTGATATACTTGTGCTTTTATATTTTTTCTAAATGTTTAAGAGGTTGTAGATTCTAGTTGAGCTTATACTTAGGAGGTCATCATTGGAGAATTGGGTTACTATGAGCATCAAAAATAGGATTTGATCCAGTGAGGTATGCGTTAGTATTTGGAATCCCAAACTTTGGTCTACTTAGGTCTTTTACCTATCCCTCTCAAAACAATATCTCACAAAGTGCTACAAACCAAGGAGGGAGTTTAATGTGCCAACAAATTCCATGCAAATGTAATTATCCTAACCTTAAACTCTTTCTTTTATTTGGTTTGATTGATTATTTTGTTGTATCATGTATTATAATAGGATAGTGTGGAATATTTTTGTCTATTATATTATTTCTCTCTTTCTAGCACATTCTTATCGACTAATTGCATTATAACCTAGAGTTTTGAATTGGACCTTGTTCATTACCTTGATCATATTAGGATGTCTTGAATATGCATAAATCTACACATGCTATATGAATAGGTGTTAGTTTTATGCATTATTGTGCAACATCAATGTGCATAGAAAGTGTGAGTATGGTTATGTGTACAAGGAATTAAACACAAGGGTATTGCATAGGTATTGTGTAATACTAAATGAACATATGTGTTCATCCTTGATTATGTGTTATGTTGCATGTGTAGGATGTGTACACATGGGAGTTACAATATAGTGCATGGTGGATTTTTTCAATATTAGAGTGCAACATATAAAGCATATAGTGATGTCAAACACCTGTCTAATTGGACTTGTTAACTGGACGTGTATAAGATACGCATCGATAATAATCGACATGTTTGGGGGTGTTATATCAAATTATAACTCTTCTCGGTGGTCAAAAAGTAATCTATAAATTATTGGGTGCATGAAGTTAATAATCATGGATGAATTAAATGTTGGAAGACTTTAAGGAGTGAAAAAAAAATAGTTGCAGCAATATGAGAGGTTTTTTTATGGTTAGATAGTTATGACTAAGCATGAAAGTGTGTTCTTTTTTAGAACATATCTAAAGATACTATTTCATGTATAATGTTACATGTATTTTATTGTGGTTTTCACATTATAGTGTATGTACTATTGCATAATTATTTGAGGGTTGCCTATTGTATTTATAAGTTAGCTTAAATTAATGTAAAAAACAAGGTTATTGTGCTTTAGGTTTTAAATCCAAAATGGTTTTCCAATGTGAAATCATGTGTACATGTCTTGTGTTTCAATTTCATGCTTTTTTAATTTTAGTTTAGTAAATCTCTCATTTGTTTAACTCATTGCACAAAGGGATAAAACTACATTTGGTATCAAAGCCATATTTGGAGCTTGGTGAGATTTAGTTTTGCCTATGAGAATTGGTTGTATTGAGTGGGAGATTTGCATTGTTGAAGTCATGCGTATAGAAAATTTCAACAAGCACAAGATTAGAGATAGACAACATTTTGAGTTATGGAATCTCAAAATGGAAAAACTCTCAACATATAGAGATTGTTGGGTTGTTGTGTCAATAGAAAACCTACGAGAATGATATAAGAATAAGAAAAATTAGATAGGAAAGCTCTGAGCTCTATCGGAATCTATTTTTATTGAATGTATATGACAAAAAGACAACGGGTTTATATGATAAAGATGGGATATTGTACAAGGCTAAATCTCTAGTCAATAAAATATTCCTACGTAAGATGTTATACTCATTAAGGATGAAAGATGACCTAACTTAGTTATAAAGAACTTGAATGCATTCAATGTTATGACTAGAGTTATTGTCTATGGATATAAAAATGGATGACAAAGAAAGGTGCATTATGTTTCTTTTCTCTTTACCAAACTCTTTGAATAATCTAGCAATGGATATTACTAGCACCTAAGTAGAAATTTTAAATGGATAAGATTGTTGTTACTTTATTTTCATAATAAATGAGGTGCAAGTCCACTAGATATCATTAAAGCAAGAATACATTAGTTGTGTGAGGTAGATCATAGGAGAAAAACAAGCATTGAGTTAGGGATAAGTGTCTGGAGTTTAGAGGCATATACAAGATTTTGAAGAGACCGCCTTTGAAGAAATGTTGCAAGTGTGGGAAAATGGGGATTTTAAAATGGATTGCAAAGGAAGGTAGAAAAGATTAAAAAATCCCCATATCCTTTATCCTCAAGTGAAAAAGGATTATTAATGAAAATGGAGATGTCTACTTGGAAGCCTTAAGTGTTTATACATGCACTAATGCATGGTTCATAAACTTTAGAGCCTTCTATCATATGAATTCCAATATGCAATGGTTATATGAATATGAGAAAATATAATATGGTAATATATTTTGGAGAGATAACTCCAGTCACCAAATTTTTCATCAAGGAAGAGTGAAGTTGAGGTTTTGAGATGGAAGCATCAGACTTTCCCCGGTATTCTACACATTCCGGTGTTGCAAAAAAATTGGTTTCAATTAGAAAGATGTGCAATGATGGTGTGTAGTTGTCATGTTGTAACGATGGTAATAAAATGGTTTTAGAGTTATGGTGTTAATAAGAGGAGTGTGTATTGGAACTTTGTTTAGACTGGATGCAAGTACAATTTATGGTTCTTGCAATGTTGGATATATTATAATGTTAGTACTCATATAGGTATGTGAGTTATTATATATAGAATATTAATATTGTATTTGTGTTGTGAGTGATTTTTACGTGAGTAAAAACACACCGAAATAAATATTATGAGTCTTCTTGTGGTTTATAGATAAGATTGACCTCCTATTATCTAAGATATATTCAATATGTATATTGTCAAATGAAATAAGTGAGTTTATTTTTGTGTTAAATCTAATTCAAAAACCGCATTTGATGTCAAAGGAGGTGTAGTATGGAGAATTAGAAGGAAACAGGGACGATTGTTTTATGTTTCACCCCTACATATGAGAAAAGAATAATTTTTTGAAGAGCTTATAGTGTAGATTAGAGTTTTGATTATTTTGTACTAGAATAGCTTTGAGATTTATTTTTTTAATTAGTTATTAGGATTGTTTTATCTTCATGCCTCGATCGAATTCATGCATTTGTGTGCCTACTAACATCGGGGCTTCAATTTCTTTCCAAATTTTTGTGCATTAACTTGTGCCTTAAAATCATTTCCACATGAATGATTTAATTGCTTCTATATTTTTAATAATTTGATTTATTATAGTCTTTAAGAATATATTTTTTTGTTTGGTAAATTCTAAAAGACAAGTTTCATTTGATGGAGAGCGAGCTAGTTTTTCCATCCTCTCGCCCTTGGGCATCCATACTTTTCTCCCTTTTCGAATAACAAGGAAGCTTCCTCTCAACAAAGCATGTTATTTCTTCTACTGTGAGGTGAACTTGGGCTTCGAGTTTACCTAGAGACTAGTGTTGCAGTTTACAAGAAAAGGGTTGTGATTTCCAAATTCTTAGGAAGAATTGGGTTTGAAAAATCGGCTCTTCTTAAAGGCCCCAAATTGGTTTCGTCACCCTATAAGAAACTTGTCTCTGCAATCCCCCATCCCCCTCATTCTCTTATTGTATATACCAAACAATTCACCGAATATTCTAAACTCTTTCTTAATCTCTTTCAAGAAGGTATAGATGTAGGCTATGGAGATTCTATTGAATCTCTCAATAGACGGGTTCTATAAAAAGAAGATATGTTCCCGATAAGTTGTGCTTTGATGAAGAGGGTAAGTCGGACAACGAGAGAGAATATCCATTCATTCCATCTAAGTCGCCTCTTACTCATTTGGTTACTTCTCATTGGTTGGTCTTGAAAGATCCCAAACTGTTTTTTGTCGAATATATATATATATATATATTTATTTATTTATTTATTTATTTATTTATTTATTTATTTTTATTTTTATATAATGCCTGGCTCATATCTCGACCGATAATATGAAAATAATTCATGAAACATCACACAAAAATGCATATATAAATTAAATACAACAAACCCCACAAACCGGGCAAATGCAGAATAGGCGCCTAGGGTTTAACTGGCAGATTTCTTTATAAATATTTCAGTTGTATATTTAATAATGATTTCTGAAGCTAAATATTACAGCAATACAAATATAAATCTGCAGAAAGATTTAATAACAACGATTGTCCAAAAACCCACAGTAAATGAACCAAAACCCTAGCCGATTTGATATATTTGCTACTGGGAATTACAATAAATATCTATCATGAAAAATACCTCTGACACAACAATAAATAACTGTAGAAGAATCCGCCCCCACTCAGATAGATGTGCAAATCCCACAGCTGCAATTTATTCTTTTCTCTAAAACTGTTGAAATGTTAAATAACTAGTGTAAACAATGAAGATTCCTGGATGGAAGCTTCTCTCACTTCTCCTGGGGTTTCCATCCATAAGAGGAATAATCCAGAGGGTTTCCATCCTTGGATTCTGTCTGCAAAAGCTCTGTGCTAACTGCTGAGTGAAAATAATAATATTCAATGCTTTACCCAGCCGCATTTTTCCTCATATAGCCAAAAAACCCTCCAAAGGCCAAATCGCACTTTTTGGCTAACACCATATAATTAATATTTAATTAATTATTTTTGCTTCACTAATCAAGTCACACTTTTGGGTATATTTGGCCATTACCCAAACAAGTCGCATTTTTGGCTAGGAAGGCAATTTAAATAATTTATTAATTTATTTAAATGCACTTTCCTAAGTCAAAATCACTCAAACAGTCTATTAATTCATTATATGTGCTTTAATGATATTTTACTTTAATTTGAGCACCATATAATAAAATAATAAATCAAAGTCACCCTTGAAAACACCCTTTTGGCCATCGGGTAGACAAAACAGGCCAAAAGGTCTTCGACCGAACTAATCGAGAAAGAGGGACATTACAGTCCTCCCTTCCCGAGATTGCTTGTCCCCAAGCAACTGTAGAGCTGGATGCTGTAATATAATCTCACCTTCCCATGTAGCATCCTCCTCTGTAATTCTTTCCACCTCACCAGGAACTCCCGAATGACCCTGTTCCTTAGTCTCCTCTCTCGGCTGTCCAAGATCTCCTCTGGCACTAGGTCTAATCTCCCTTCCTCATCCAGGGGTGGCAAATCTGTAGAGGAAATAATGTTCTGCCCCAAAGCCTTTTTCAAGCAAGACACATGAAAAACATTATGTATCTTACTCTCAGAAGGCAACTCCAGCTCATATGCCACTTCACCAACTCTCCTCAACACCCTGTATGGCCCATAAAATCATGGTTTGAGCTTTTCAACCCCACTCTTCTTGAGAGTACTTTTCCTGTAAGGCTGAAGTCATAGAAAAACCATGTCCCCTATCTCAAATGATCTCTCTACTTGGTGCCTATCTGCATACATTTTCTATTGATTCTTGGCCCACTGAATGTTTTCCTTAAGAACCTTAAGGATTTCCCGAATATCCTATAAACTCTCCTGAGCCTTGGGAGCTCTACTGTCCCCAAATGCCATATCAACAAAGGATCTCGCATCATACCCATAAAGTGCTCGGAATGGAGTCATACCAATAGACATATGGTAAGTGGTGTTATAGCAATACTCACATAAATACAACAACTTAACCCATGCCTTCTGTTGTCCTGCAATGTAGTTGCGAAGATAACCCTCTATCCATTTGTTCACAATCTCTGTCTGTCCATCCGTCTGAGGGTGATAACTAGTGCTAGGAGTCAGCTCAGTGTAAACCAGACAAAAAATCTCCTGCCAAAATATGCTCATAAACCTACTATCCCGGTCACTAACTATGTTCTTCGGAAGCCCATGCAACCTGAATATCTGACGAAAGAACAAATCAGCCACGTGAGGTGCCTTGAAGCTGGTAGGAACAGCGAAAAAGTGTGCATATTTTGTCAACCGATCCACTACCGCATAAATGCGATCATTCCCTTGCACCACGGGAAGACCTGTAATGAAATCCATTGAAATACTTTCCCACTTCTGCTCCGGAATAGGCAATGGTTGTAGCAAACCTGCTGGGAAAGTATGCTCTGACTTGTTCTGCTGACAAGTCATACACTCGCGGACATGGCGCAAGACATCATCCTTGAGACCCTTCAGAGAATCTCTCTCTAATCTACCTGTATGTTTTAAAATACCCTAGATGTCCTGCAAGTGGTGCATCATAGAAAGCATGCATAATCTTCTCCTTAAGTTCGATTCGGGAACTAGGTAAATTTTTCCCTTATACGAATCGATCAGCTATTACCTTATAACGGCCATCCCGAATTTTTCCATCCATAATGTCACATGCCCAAGTGTTTTGGAATACTCAACTAACAGTTGAGATTTCCAATCTGCTGAAATCTCACTCAAAGAACATAGGGCAGCGAGATGGGGTTTCTTGGAAAGTGCATCAGCCACTACATTCTTCGTCCCCTTGACATACTCAATGTCAAAATCATATGCCTGGATCTTGCTGACCCATTTTTGTTGCCTCTCATTGAGTTCTTTTTGTTCTAGGAAATATTTCAAACTGTTGTGGTCGGTTCTCACCACAAATTTTCCACCCACCAAATATTGTCTAAACTTTTCCAAAGCATGCATAATGGCAAGCATCTCCTTATCATAGGTGGAATACAGTCTCTCATTATCCCTCAGCTTCCGACTCTCAAAGGCAATAGGATGGCGATCCTACATAAGAACTACACCAATCCCCAATCCCAAGCATCACACTCTAAAATGAAGGGCCATGAGAAATCTGGAAGAGCCAAAACTGAACAGGTACTCATAATTACCTTGAGCCTCTCAAATACCACCTGTGCCTCATCTGACCAACTGAATGCACCTTTCCATGTAAGATCTTTCAATGGAGCTACCAATTGAGAATAACCCTTCTCGAACCTTCTGTAATAACCACATAATCCTAAGAATCCTCGCAAATCAGAGATATTCCTGGGTGGTGGCCAATCTGCGCATTGCTGTATCTTCTCCTAATGGACCTTGACCCCATTGGCCCCAATGACATGCCCCAGATACAATATCTTCGTAAGTCCAAATTCACACTTGGACATCTTAGAAAATAAAGACTGAGTCTCCATTATGCTAAGTACCTCATCAAGATGCCTCAAATGATCATCCCATGTCCTGCTATAAATCAAAATATCATCAAAAACACCAACACAAATTTCCTCAACTTCTTGTTGAAGAGACAGGTTCATACATGACTAAAATGTAGCGAGGTGCATTAGTGAGTCTGACTCCGAATGGCATCACCAAGAACTCATAGTGCCCATAGTGACACCTGAAGGCTGTCTTGTGGATATCCTCATCCCAAACTCTAATCTAGGTGGTAGCCTGATCGAAGATCAATCTTCGAGAAGTAGATAGATCCATGTAGCTCATCTAACAACTCATCAATGTGGGGAATGGGATACCTATTTTTGATGGTTTTCTTGTTCAGTGCACGATAGTCAATGCACATCCTCATGGTTCCATCCTTCTTCTTTACCAACACAACTAAAGAAGCAAAGGGACTAGAGCTAGGATGGATGTGTCCCATCTCCAAGAGCTCTCTAATGGCCTTCTCTATCTCATCCTTTTATGTCTTAGGATGGCAATAAGGCATAGTCATCACGGGTTTAGCACCCTCCTCAAGCTCTATAACATGCTCAAACCCTCTATCTGGTGGTCTACCTAGAGGAATGTCACCAAACACTGGGCCGTGCTTATCCAGTATGGACTGGATGTCAATATGATAAGGCTGCTCATTGTCTGAAGAAGATTTAGACGAAATGAAACATTGGGCTGCACATGCAACCTCTCCATGTCTCACTATAGAATCCATCCTGCATGCTGAAACAACTCTAGGCCCACCATCAGAAAGAGCCCAAGTATAATCTTCTTCTTATCCACCATAAACTCCAACTCCATCCTACGGAAATCTTGCACATATCTGCCAAGGGACTGTAACCATTGAATACCCAATACTGTATCAATCTCACCAAGTCCAATAACATAGAAGTCATCGGTCAATGTATAGTCCCCCATCTGAATACTAAGTCATGGAATCCTCTTAGTGCAACTGATAGCAAATCCATCTGCCACCCGTACACTAAACCCCTCAAATTCCTCAACCTATAATCCCCACTTTGTAGCCAACCCCTCATCAATGAAGTTGTGTGTAGCTCCATTGTCAACCAGACAAACAATCTGATGTCCCATAAGCACTCCCTTCAGCCGAAAGGGATGGTACCTAGGAATGCCTAAAAGTGTAGCAATAGTAACATCGGATGAATCCAATGCCTCGCCCTCACCAAGCTCTATTTAGGGCTGCTCCCCCTGTGCATCATGGTCACCGCCCTCATCCTCTGCATCTGTATCTGGTGAGTGATCATCCTCTCCATCTGAAATCACCTCAATGAGATGCACCTTGCCTTTACCAAGGCAACGATGTCCAGGCTCCCAATGGTCTTTGCAATGAAAGCAAAGCTTCCTCCTCCTTAACTCATTGTGAGTCTCCTAATCCACCTTAGGAGGTGGTGCACTCTTCTGTGGGGCGGTAGAGCACTAAAATGGCCTGGAGTTCGTGGGAAACTTCTTATTGGGCTGATAAGAAGTGGGCTGATAGGAAGTGGGGGATGTGTCCAAGTCCAATGCCGTCTGAATGGCATCATGCAATGTCCTAGGCTTAAGAGCCTTGACCAATCCTCTCATCCTGTCATGGAGGCCCTCTATAAATAACATCACCACCCTCTTCTCAGGCATCTCTGGAACCATAACGGCTATCCGCTGAAATTCGTTGATGTAAGAATCAACATGTCCACTCTGTCTGAGTTGTGCCAAATCCCTGTAATATAACTCCACATCCTTGCGATCAAATCTCGCAATCAATCTATCACTGAAATCCCTGTATGAATGTAGAAGCTCATGACCCTGCGTAACTAACCCATGGTGCCACCAATCATAAGCCACCCCCTCAAGGTGCAATGTAGCAAACTGTATGGCCTCCTGCTCCCTCATGGGCTTGAGGGTAAGATAGGTGTCGAGCTTGTGAATCCAAGCCCTGGCACTGATCTTTCCACTACCATCAAAAGTGGAGAGGGTTACCTTATTGGTAACCTGCTGTTAATCTCTATTTTTTTTGCTATACTCGAGGTCTCCTGTCTTGTCCAGCCCTCATGTTGTCTCTCCTCTGAGCACAATACTGTGGGAGGGGAAATGCATCCCTCACATGCTGCGGCAAACTCCTCCACTCATCGCTGACTGCCATGATAGTATCCGGAAAAGCTACTTCTTCCGGTCGTCCCTCAATCTCTGGTGTGTCACCTCTAGGCAAGAAGTTAGGCTGCATAGGCCTATCTGTAGTCTGTGTAGGTCTCCTCACCTCTGTATGAGTATGCCTCCGCTCACGGCGTGGTGATCCCCTAACACTCCCAATCTCTGAAGGTGATCTACTATGATCCCTGTGGCTACTAGCAACTGATGCGGATCTATCCCTCCTGCCGTGCCTGTCCTGCGGCCTGTCTAGTGCCAACCTGTCCAAAGTAGTGCCCATGCACTCCATGGTCTGTAATAACTACCTCTGCGTGGCTGCCATATACTAAATAAAATGCCTATCTGGATTTGCATGTTCCTCTCGAGGACTCTCAGGTCTCTCACCCAAATATTCTATTCTATCACCACCTGCAATACCAGCTTCGATTCGTGCTCATCTGTGGGTGTAGTATCTATGTGGACCATCCTCTCTGTGATGCATCCAAAGGTGATTCATGTTTTAATACCCTATCTGTTTCCTTCCCACAAAGGCTGGGAGGATACTCTACTCTGATACCATTGAAAGATCCCAAACCCATTTTTGTCTCAATATTTTATATATATAATGCCACGACTCGGATCGATCGATAATATCAAAATAATTCATGAAACATCACACTGAAACTGCATAGATAAATTAAATACAACAAACCCGGCAAACCGGGCAAATGCAGAATAGGCGCCTAGGGTTTAACTGGCAGATTTCTTTATAAATATTTCAGCTGTATATTTAATAATGATTTCTGAAGCTAAATATTACAGCAATACAAATATAAATCTGTAGAAAGATTTAATAACAAAGATTGTCCAAAAACCCACAGTAAATGAACCAAAACCCTAGCTGATTTGATATATTTGCTGCTGGGAATTACAATAAATATCTATCATGAAAAATACCTCTGACACAGCAATAAATAACTGTAGAAGAAGCCGCCCCACTCAGATAGATGTGCAAAAGCCCACAGCTGCAATTTATTCTTTTCTCTGAAACTGCTGAAATGTTGAATAACTGGTGTAAACAATGAAGATTCCTGGATGGAAGCTTCTCTCACTGCTCTTGGGGTTTCCGTCCGCAAGAGGAATAATCCAAAGGGTTTCCGTCCTTGGATTACGTGCCTCAAAAGCTCACGTAAGCTAATCGCTAAGTGAAAATTATAATATTATGAATGGTTTACCCAGCCGCATTTTTTCCTCATATAGCCAAAACCCTCCAAACGCCAAATCGCACTTTTTGGCTAACACTATATAATTAATATTTAATTAATTATTTTTGCTTCACTAATCAAGTCACACTTTTGGGTATATTTGGCCATTACCCAAACAAGTCACACCTTTGGCTAGGAAGGTAATTTAAATAATTTATTTAAATGCACTTTCCTAAGTCAAAATCACTCAAACAGTCTATTAACTCATTATATGTGCTTTAATGATATTTTACTTTAATTCGAGCACCATATAATAAAATAATAAACCGAAGTCACCCTTGAAAACACCCTTTTGGCCATCGGGTAGACAAAACAAGCCAAAAGGTCTTCGACCGAACTAATCGAGAAAGAGGGACATTATGGGGAAAACTCCTGCTTGTGGTTCCTCGTAATCTAGGAAGGATGTCTTTTTAGGATCGATCTAAGGTCGAAGTTGCAGCCGTAAACAAAATTTGATCAAGGCATTTTCTTCAAAAATAAAACCCTCAAAATCCCCCTCATTTTCTAAGTCAAATTCAAATTTTTGAGCTCACACCCTCTAGAAGTGTTCGAGTAAAGTTGGAAGCCCAAAAGATAGAGAAATTCATGCTTTGAAGTTGTTTAAACTCTCCAGTCTGCACATTTTAATGATAAATTTTCCCATTTTCCTGTCTCTGGACGCATGAAAATTTTATTGTTTTCCTCCTTTGAATGAAATTTTCAATCTTAATTTGTGTTTTTGAGCCCGCATTGAAAAAATGTAAAATTATAAAAGTGACCCGCAACTCTGTCTCCACTCAAGTGAAGCCATTGAAAGTCAAGACCTTATATCAAAAATGGGTGACCCATGCGGACCAAAATGTAAAAAAATACCAAATCTCTATAAAGTCACAAAATGTAAAAGGTAATCCTCCACGCCCGCTCTCCAATAAATTTCCCCCATATCATGGATGGCTCGGCCAAAATTAAAGTTTCAAAGGCAAGATGAATCGGTTCAAATTCAAAGTTACAAAACAAGTGTAATGGTTTCAAATTCAAAGTTACAAAACAAGTGTAATGGATGCATTGAAAAAGTCTAGTTTTTCCACCATTGGCATTTCTTCACGAATCAAGAATCTGAATGGACACAAATGATTGAAAAGATTGTAAACCGTTTCTTGCTAACAAAGAAGAAGTTGTAACCATTTCTTGCAAGATATTTAATGGCTTCTTCACGCCATTATAAAGGGTTGAAATTGATCTTGTAAACTCACGAGTGCATTGTACTTAGAGAAAGCAAAAGGAGATAGCCATTTTCTTCTACTTTCCTCCATTCTCAAATTTCTTCCATTCCCACATTATGTACAACTTATTTAAGCATCAATACAAGAAGAAGGATTTTGTAGCCTCTTTGATGAGGAGATTTTAGAAACTTTGAGTTCACAATCTTATCTCGTCTTGTTGCCATTTGCAAGGTTGTTTCTTCTCATAAATGCATGTGTTGAAATTTCTAACTAGTGCGTGCAGGAATCTAATTTTCTACCTGCAACATTAGTTCTCCTACCTCTTTTCTCACTCCCTTTCCCACCTTCATAGAAAATTCCCCCTTGCAGATAACTGCAAGCATTTTCCACAAGGTCAGTGGAGTGCCCCTGTTGGATCCCCAACGAAAGGCCACCACAAAATCCACATTTTCTCGCACATGCATATACGGCAGCTGCACACCGGTTAAGTAGAGGGACTTAGATTCCCAGAGCATTGGCAAGGAATTCACAAGTTTTTCCACCCAAAAATTTCCTCGCCAACAGTTTTTGGTGCCCACCATGGGGCAGATTTAGCAACATCTACACTTGAATGCGACCGCAAGGTCAAAAAATTCAAAATTCAAAAAAGAGAAAAAATTTCTAGAATTTGAATGGCTATATGAGCCACATGGATTCAAATCATGGCTATTCTAGAAACCCTCTTGTTGAAAGACCCAAATTGCTCTTCCACATCCAAGAAGACATTGCTTCAGATTTGAGGGAAGCTATCTGGCATAATAGACAAAGTGCCAATCACTACTTCATTACCACGAGAATTCTGGACCTTGAAGAAGAACGCGCTATTGAATTGGAGAGGCAAAGACAAATTCCAGCACCACAAAGAAGAGCATAGATTTTCAAGTTGGAGAAGATAGAAGATACACTGCAACAGAGACAAGGAGGACAAATTGATCCCATTTTTGAGGAACTTCAAAGGAGACAAGAGCTACTCGGAATCCAGAGGCCTCCTTTTCAAGAACCGGTCACGTTGGGAACTCGAGAGTGTTGCGCAATCCTTTGGATGGTGAATTTCCATACATCAACGAGAACCTTGAAGATTTCACCGACGTGGAGACCAAAAGAAGCTAGAGAAAGAGAGGCGAGAGCGAAAGAAATAAGAGCTCAACTCAAGAAATCGAGAGACTTCAAGCCGAGGCACGAAAGAGCAAAAAGAAGCCAGAAAGCCATAGCCTTAGCAAGGTTGGAAGATAGAAAAATAGAAATAGAATGGGGGATCATGATGAGCGTGAGTGTGAATGTGATCATGAGGCCCGTAGGCCTAATGTACCATGGGGAGGAAACACTAGTCCACTAGCTCTTGCTCAACCACTCCATGAGCTACCGAGAGGCTCGAGAAAAAAATTCCCAAAATTCAGAGGGGATGGTTCTCAACTCCCTAAGAGCATGTAGCAACATTTATCACTACTTGCAGTGTGTTGGGTGTTGAGGATGAAGATGTGTCAATCTGACTCTTTGTGGAGTCACTTCAAGAGAAAGCTTCCGAATGGTTCTACATGCTACCCCCCGAGGTCCATCACACACCTGTTGGGAAGATATAAGAAGTGCATTCAACACAAAGTTCAAGAGCACAAAAAAGATTGTTAGGAGATCTCTTTGTCCCTTGGTACAAATGAAAAAAGAAACCTCACCAAACCATGGGACTTTTAGTAGCAAGAGATATATTAGAGTGATAAGAAAGAATCCTCAAGATGTGGTGCCTCCTAAAAATAATTTGAAGAGATTTTTCATTAGTCTTTTAGATTTTTGTAAGTAGGTTTCTTCCTTAGAAGAACCCAACCAAGAACATTGAGGGAAGCTCAAGGATATTAAAGAAACCGATGATGATCTAATCCTTTCCTAGAAAGTGAAAAGGCCCAAATGGAAAGCAAAAGGGTCAAATTCAAACTCTGTCACCACATTCCAATGTTCCAAAAAATGGCAAATGAATGACTGGGTTTCCTTGAAGAAGTAAGCTATCTCAGATCACAATGGAAATGCTTCAAGGAAACCAAACCCTCCAGAATAGGCCAAGGATTTCTCCACCTCCTCGTTGGCTTGCTCTTGAAGCACCACCAATCAATGCCATCATTGGCACAAAGAGCCAGGGAGGAAGGTAGAAATTGATGAAACTAAAGAAAAAATATGGAAGACTATGAAACTATCTTGAGGTCGAGGAATTTGATATGCATCAATGGCCTAATTGAGTACATTGATGATGAAGATGAGAGATGATGAAGAAGCTCCAAGTTTCTCATGTGTGTGTTTTCACTCACACATAATCTATCAAGGTGTTTCATCCTCAGATATTAGAACATCGTAAAAGGATAAGAAGAATAAAGAAGATTCTCCTCTAAGGTCACATAAAATAAAATCATCAGAGAGGATCACCATTACCACCTTCTATGGAATCTAAAAAAAAAAAAACTTATTGGTTCATCAAGGATCATGCTTGCTTATGTAAGTAAGTCATCTAATTCTTCAAACCCACAAAAAGTTTTAAAAATCAATTTCTTTAAATTTAAATGTTGTTTTCAAAACATCTAAGATCAATCAAAACACCCTCATTCACAATTCACTTCAATCTGAGAAACTCATCACCAGTAAAAGTGTGGGACACCCCTTTAAATATCTCCATTTCAAGTCTCTTTGCACTCCAAATAACATTTGACTTTGTGGAACATTAAAAACCTGAAAAAATCCTTCAAATTCCTCCACCTAAAATCAAGTCATATTCACACTTCGTCCATCTCTGTTTTTACACCTTTGACACCAAGAATTCACCAATGAACCACGTATCCAAAAAGTGTACTAAATAATGGAACTTAATCTTATCTTACCTCTCGACCAATCCCGAAACTCATCCAAAACATTCATGATTACCTTTCAATCAAAGCATGGATCCTATTGCCTCTTTAGATTTGTCATTGGATTTTTTATTATATAAATAATGAGATTTTAAAATCATATCAAATTCAAATCAGGACCTTGTTTACCTCTCGCAAAACTGTGTTTGAAAATGGAATCTAACAATTCAAGGCTTAAAAATGTAATCAAAGATGTCAACTAGAATCTAATTTCACACATTAGTAGCCATTTTTCACTGGGCTATATATTCAAATGCAGCTTTTTATTTTTCTGCTCCATGGAAGTTTTAGTTTTTTACAGGCTTCCTCACTAAAAATGGAAGCTCTCTCATTCATTTATGGATCAACAATCGAAGCAAGATCTTTCCAACAATTTGAGAATCCATTTGAAAATCAAAATTGTCAATCAACCAAAACATAGGAATTCATCTTTGGCCCTTGTTCTTATCTATTTTGTCATTTGGCATTCGACCTAAAGAAAATGGTGAGGATATAAGAAGTGCATTCTCCTGACAAAAGGTTCAAGAATTATCGATCCTTCTTCTTGGTCTAATTGGTACAAATGAAGAAAGAAAACCTCCGAGTCAATGAGGGAATTTCAGTAGAAGATATGATAGAGTGATAAGAATTGGATCCTGAAATGTAGGTGCCTCCTAAAAATAATTTGAAGAGATTTTTCATCAATTTTCTTACCATCGAAGTAGGTTTCTTTCTTAAAGAAAATTTGTAACCAAGAACATTGAGGCTGAAGCTCTGGACTTTGATAAAAACTTATTTTTGATGATCTAATCCTTTTCCTAAAGTGAAAGGCCCCAATGGAAAGTGAAATGGTATCTTAGAATTCAAAAATAATCACCATAAATCCGATGTTCCAAAAATGGAAAATGACTTGGTTGCCTTTAAATAAGTAATTTATCTCATATCACAATTTGGAATGCTTCAAGAAAATAAAACCCTCCGATATAGGCCAAGGATTGTTCCACCTCCTCTTCGGCATCATTTGCATTGCTTTGAAGCATCACTTTCCCAATGCCATCTCCATTGATGCATCCAAAGAGCCAGGAGGCCGAAAGCAATTGATGAAATAGAAGAAGAAAATATATGGAAGACTATGAAAACTATCTTGAGGTCGAGGAAGTTTTATATGCACATGGCCTAATTTTAAGTACGTTGATGATGAAGATGAGGATGATGAAGAAGCTCCAAGTTTCTCATGTGTTGTTTTCACTCATGCACAATCCAGAAAGGTGCTTCATCCTCAATGGTTATAGTAAAGGATAAGAAGAATAAAGAATATTCTCCTCCGTGAGAGGTCACACAAAATAAAATCATCAAGTGGGGATCACCATTACCACCTTCTATGGAGTTTTTTCAAAGAAAAACTAGAGACTCACTTAGGTTGTCACTTAGATCATGCTTCTATGCCAAGTAAGTCATCTAATTCTTCTCCCATTTAAAAAAGTTTTAAGAAAAATTCTCCTTTAAATGTTGTTCCTGCAAAAACATCTAAGGTTCAATCAAAAGCTACACCCTCACCCCCTTCCAAGCCAATTTCTACACCCAAAAGGAGAATTCAACACCCAAAGTAGCAAAGCCTCTACCATGTAAATCTTCCTCCATTTCTAGAACCTCTTCCTCACTCACCATAACCCCATTTGACTTTGTGGAACATGCAAGCAAAACCAAAGTCCAACTCTCTCAAAATAGAATACCTACAAACACACCCTGCCCAATTTGACAGGTTCATTAATACAATTCATGGTGGTAACCTATATCCTCGAGTCCTAATTCTAAAGGCTTACTTCCCACACCATCCACACCACCTTCCCAAAACATGCTAGCCCTCAGTGCCTCCAAAACCAACAGGGTTGAACCTTTCTACCTGTCACTCCTCATTAAAGGCTTCCAACTAAATAATTGTATCATAGATTCCGAGCCTCAGACAATGTGATGCCAACCAAAGTTGTAAATGCTCTAGGCCTCACCTTGACCTAGGTAAATGGCACCTACTACTCAATGGAATCCAAACAAGTGCCATTGGTAGGAAGAATCAAAGATGCACAGTAGCACTAGCTGATTTTCCAGACAAGAAGGTGCTCCTAACCATACTTGGTAGCAGACATCCCAACATCCTTTGGTATGCTATTGAGTAGGAGTTTCTACAGAGACCTGGGTGGAGAGATAAAAATGGATTGGTCATCTACTAACTATCCTAGTAAAAGGTGAGATGAAGAAGTTGCTACCAGTAAGAAAGATGAAGTTCACAATATGAAAGTCTGATGATCCAAAGCAAACATTCTCTTTCAAGATTGTGGGCTAGGAAACTACTTCCTCACATCAAAAAAAAGAGAGAACTTGCCACTTCTCATGGAGGAAGAGGAAGATCAAATTTGGACAATGGAATTTGATGGTAGTCATTCCAGTGTGGGCTCGGGAGAGCTGGTGTAGTATTGTACTCTCCTTCCAATGAGTTGTACCCATTTGCCTACAAGCTGCAATTTGATAATACAAATAACACTACAGAGTATGAAGCACTACTCTTAGGCATGAGTGCAGCAGAGGACATGGGAATCAAGAAACTGAGATGTTGAGGTGATGCAAGAGGTTGTAGTAAAGTAGGTCCACCAACAATATCAGGTGAAGAATCCAAGACTCGGCATTACAAAAGAGTGTGGGACTGCATTGAATCTTTTGATGCATTTTCCATTGAAGCTATTCCAAGGGAACAAAATGAAAAGGTTGATTCTCTTGCAATGTCAGCTTCCTAGTGACACCTCATCCTTCTTTTGGTAAAGACAAAGTGACCATTGAAATGGTATTCAGGCCTAGTGTACTAGATAATGCAAATCATTGGCAAGTCTTCAATGATGATAACCAAATTCTAGCCTTTTTAGAGCAAAGGGATAATTTCAATAATCTCTTCTTTGAAGGAGGTGAAAATCCACACCGAGAAGCAGTCCCCAAAGAAGAGAAAGAAGGAATTGAAGGGATTGATGATGAGGGAGTAATCAAATTGAAAGGGAACAAAATTCCCAAAGGCCTAGTCTCTTTAGAAGACCTCTTTGACAAACATGACAGATTCATTCAAGAGAAAGAAAAGCAATCTTCTCGGTGCCCAGCTGATTTTGATAAAGAAAACATTGGTACCCCGGAGGAGCCAAGGATGGTCAATATTGGAAAATGTTGCTCACCTAAAGAAAAAAGAAGGTTTTGTTGCATTACTCAAGAAATACTCAGATGTCTTGGCCTACTCTTATGATGAACTCAAATCCTTCCAGCCAAAGGAAATGCATCACTCAATTCCTTTGAAGTAGGGTGTTAAGCCCTTCGGAAGAAAACAAAGGCCGTACAACCCAAAGATTGTTGATACCATCAAGGAGGAGGTAATGAAGATGCTTAATGCAAGGATCATCTTTCCCATCCACCATTCAACATGGGTGGCTAACATTGTGCCAATGCGGAAGAAGAATGGTGAAATAAGGATATGTGTAGATTTTCAACCTAACCAGGCATCACTAAAGGACAATTATCCTCTTCCTATCATGGACCATATCCTGCAAGTAAGTCACTAGATCTGAAATGCTTTCATTACTTGATGGATTCTCAGATATATAATCAAATCAAAGTGGCAGAGGAGGACCACACCAAGACAACCTTTACAACACCTTGGGGCACTTTTGCCTACAATAGAATGCCTTTTGGCCTAATCAATGCAGAGCTACATTCCAAAGGGTGATGGATTTGGCCTTCAAAGATCTGAAGCATTGCATTGTCATATATCTTGATGATCTCACAATATTTTCAAAGAAGAGGGAGATCATATCTATCACTTGGAAAGTACTTGCAAGGTGTAGGAAACATGGCATATCACTAAATCCAAAAAGTGCATTTTTGGAGTCACAGAAGGCAAGTTATTGGGGCACATTGTGAACAAACATGGAGCACACATTGATCCTGAGAGGATTAGATCCATTCAAGCATTAGCCCTACCCACAAGCAAGAAAGGAGTTCATTCATTCTTCGAAAAGGTGAACTTTCTTCGTCATTTTGTGCCTAAGTTTGTTGAGTTGATGAAGCACATCACTTCCATGATGAAACCACAAGAAAACTTCAAATGGAACAATGAAGGGAAGGAAACATTCAAGAGATCAAGAAATCCATTGCCAAGGCTCCAACTCTTGTATCTCTAGATTTTAACAAAGAATTCATCATGTATTGTTATGCATCAAAACATACACTCTCTATATTCTCATTCAAAAAATGATGAAGGCGTGGAAGCACCTATTGCTTTCATGAGTTGTCCTTTGAAAAAGCATGAGCTAAAATACAACCAATTGGAGAAGCATGCCTATGCAGTGGTCAAGGCTATAAAAAACTTCAGGTTTTACATCCTCAATTCCCATACGGTGGTGATGGTCCCCGGCAGTGCAATCAAGTCCATCTTGACACAACAAGATCCCGGAGCTAAAAGAGGAAATTGGATTGCAAAGACTCAAGAATATGACTTGGAGATTCGACCCTCCAATCTGGTAAGGGGAAATGGCTTGTGCAAGTTGATTGTTGAAGATGAAACACTCAAAGTTCAACATGGCAAGAAAATTGTGCTTGCTCAACTTGTTCAGAAGACAACCCACAGGTTCTCTTTGTCACCACTACTGATGAGTGGTATGTTGATATTTCCTATTACCTAACTTATGGAGAATTCCCTCCCCATCTTGATTACAAGAAAAGGAGAACACTCAAGCTAAAGGTAGCTAAATTTGTAATCTGGAATCATGCGCTTTACAAAAGAGGCCTGGATGGTTGTTTCCTCAAGTGCGTAGATAAAGAGCAACAAGAAAAGTTTCTTAAAGCATACCATGACCAAGCATGTGGTGGACATTTTTCAGCAATGGTCACTGCACACAAGATCCTCGAGGAAGGTATTATTGGCCCACCATCTTTGCAGATACACTCAGATTGGGTTTCTAAATGCAAAGCATGCCAACAATTTGTTGGAAGACCACAACTCATTGCATTACCACTCAAGCCTGTGGTTATTGAAGAACCATTTCAATAGTGGGGGGCTGGACTTCATTGGTGTTCTGAACCCTCACTCAAGCATGGGCACACCTATGTACTCACAACAACATGACTACTTCACCAAATGGGTGGAAGCCATTCCGGCCAAACAAGCCAACACTAAAACAATATGCAACTTCATCAAGGAGAATATCATAGTCCGTTTTGGAGTGCCACAGAAGATTGTAGTAGATAATGCTACCTATTTCTCTTCAAGAGAGTGACCAAGTTTTTCTATAGCTATGGAATCTCCCTATCTCATTCTTCTGACTACTATCCACAAGGAAATGGACAGGCCAAATCAAGCAACAAGAACATTGTGACCATTTTCCACAAGCTTGTAAACAAGAATCAAAGGAATTGGCACAAAAGGTTGTATGACGCATTGTGGGTGGATAGGATCACTCCCAAGAAGGAAATAGGTATGTCACCATTCCAACTATTGTATGGAGTCGAAGTGAAATTCCTCTCACGATCGAGATGCCAGCTCTCAAGTGCTACAAGTGAAATAGAAGATGGTCAGTACAAGGATTCCATTGACAAGAGGATCCTCTTTCTTGAGAAGATGGAAGAAAATAGACTCCAAGTGGTGGATCGCATTAAGGAGCACCAATTGAAAGTAAAGAATATTTTTGATAAGAAGGCCAAGGCAAGAGAATTCAAAGTTGGAGACTTCATCCTACTATGGGACAAGAGAAGAGAACCAAAAGGCAGCCATGGAAAGTTTGATTCATTATGGCTCGGCCCATTCCAATTCATGAAGCTTGCGGTGAGAACACTTTTTTCTTCTCTCATATTTGGATGGAACACCACTGGAATTTCCTCGGAGTGGGAATACTTGAAATTATCATCAGTGAAAGTGGGTTGTTCCCCACCTTGTACCATAGGTGTGTTTCCCTTTCCATTGTGTGGTTTTGTTTCCCCTTCATTGTGTGTCATGTGTTTCCTTCCCATTTGTGTGCTTGTGTGTTTCCTTCTTCTGATCTTTCTTTCTCAAAGTTGTATATGACTCTACAAGGCCCAATGGATAAGGCATTGGTCAATGAATTACAGGGTCTAGAGATTGAGATTCTGGATTCCCATGTCATGTCTTCACTATGCTCAGTCCATGTCATGTCCCCAAGCTAGAGCCAAGTTGTTGTCACCCTCAAAATCCCCCTCATTTTCTAAGTCAAATTTGAAATTTTGAGCTCACGCCCTCCAAGTGTTCAAGTAAAGTTGGAAGTCTAAAAGATAGAGAAATTCATGCTTTGAAGTTGTTTAAACTCTCTAGTCTGCACGTTTTGATAAATTTTCCATTTTCCTGTCTAGACGCATGTGAAAATTTTATTGTTGTCCTCATTTGAATGAAATTTTCAATATTTTTATGGCCATGGATCATCAAACCTTGTATTGTTTTCAATTCCTTGGTTCGCGAAAGAAATTTGAAAATCGGTGCGAAATGGTGGAGTTTTCTTCTTCTCTGCATTTTTCCACAGTCGTGAATGATGAGCGCATTTTCTTCCCATCAAATTTTGGCCCCATTATCCATGGGTATGTGGCATACATATCTAATTTGAGCCTTTTTAAAAGGAAAATGTTAAAAACCCGTGGGCCTATGAAAAGTGGGGAAGTAATTTGTGAGCCTTTGAGACCACATTGAAAAAAAATTTAAAATTATAAAAGTGACCCACGACTTTGTGTTTCCACTAAAATTATAAAAGTGAAGCCACTCCACTCATGCTTATAAGACCATATCAAAAGCGGGTGAGTGACCAAAAATGTAAAAAATGCCAAATCTCTATAAAGTCACAAAATGTAAAAGGCATCCTCCATGCCCGCTCTAGTAAATTTCTCCCACATGGACGGCTCTAGTTTAAAGTTTCAAAGGCAAGATGAACGGTTCAAATTCAAAGTTACAAAATGAGTGTAACGGCTTGCATTATGAAAAGTCTGGTTTTTCCGCCATTGGCGTTTCTTCACAAATCAAGAATATGAATGGACGTGAATGATTGAAAATATTGTAAACCATTTCTTGCTAATAAAGAAGAAGTTGTAACTATTTCTTGATTTTATTTAATGGCTTCTTCATGCCATTGTAAAGGGTTGGCAATTGATCTTGTAAACTCACGAGTGCATTGTACTTAGAGAAAGAAAAGGAGATAGCCATTTTCTTCTACTTTCCTCCATTCTCAAATTTCTTCCATTCCCACATTATGTACAACCTCTGTTTAAGCATCAATACAAGAAGAAGGATTTTGTAGCCTCTTTGATGAGGAGATTTTAGAAACTTTGAGTTCACAATCTTATCTCGTCTTGTTGCCATTTGCAGGGTTGTTTCTTCTCATAAATGCATGTGTTGAAGTTTCTAACTAGTGCGTGTAGGAATCTGATTTTCTACCTGCAACATTAGTTCTCCTACCTCTTTTCTCACTCCCTTTCCCACCTTCATAGCAAATTCCCCCCTTGCAAATAACTGCAAGCATTTTCCGCAGGGTCAGTGGAGTGCCCTGTTGGATCCCAGTAAAGGCCACCACGAAATCCACATTTTCTTAGCGTTGGCCAAGAATTCACAAGTTTTTCCACTCAACAAATTTCCCACCAACATTGCCTAATCTCCAAGGATTCTAATAAAATTTGGTGAAAGGTTCATATTCTTCATTCTGATTTCATTTTTCTTATCCCCAATGTCTATGGGCCAAATAGTATTATTGATAAATGTCGAGAGGGAGATAGCCTCCCATCTTAATTTTCTCATTCTCATTATTGGGGATTTTCATGCCATTCTTACTAATTGGGATAAATCTGGTGGGATTGTCATAAATCCACAGGTCTCGGTGGTACTTTCGAGATTTCATCTATCGAGCATTCTTTCTTAACATTGAACCCAAAAGTGGTTCGCCTACTTGGACTAACAACAGCGGTTGGATTTCAATAGTATCACGAAATATTAGATATATTTATCTCCAATGAAGAATGGTTGCAACATAATATTCTCTTGGATACTTCAGTCTCCCGATCTCTTTAGCTCCGATCATTTCCCTATTGCTCTTGAGTTTTGGTGGATATGGCGCCTAAGAATTCACCCTTCAAATTTGAACTAATGTGGGTGCGAGATTCTAGTCTTAAAAACTTTGTTAAAAATTGGTGGGCATCTTTTGATGTGCAAGGGACCCGAATGTTTGTCCTCTCGAGGAAGCTTTCTCTTCTCAAGATCAAGTTGAAGGCTTGGAATATCTCACATTTCAAAAATATTTTTGTTGAAAAATCTAGGGTTGAAGCGGAGCTCAAAGCCTTGAATGCTTTCATCTTTGTCAATGACATGGGTTAGGCTGAATTCGCAAGAAAGATTTTTATGGTTGAATTAGGGGAACTTCTCCTTCGAGAAGAAATTTACTGGAAGCAAAATCCCGTGAAGCTTGGCTTAAGGATGGGATAAAAATTCTAGATTCTTTCATGCTTCTGGTCAAATCCAAGCGCAACGCTAATTATATCTCGAAAATTGTAGTTGTTGATGGTAGGGAGTGCACTAATCAGAGTTTGATCCGTGAAGAAGCCATTGCCTTTTTCTCTAATCTTCTTGGTGGGGAAGCTCACTATGATCTTGTCAGTCAGAATTCTCTTCTTCATGATTGCCCTCCTATTATTGATGAGGCTTCTAATGCGAAATTGTTGGATCTTTTTCCATGGAGGAAGTTTGCATGGTGGTTTTTTCTATGGAGTGCAAGAAGGCTCTCGTGTCGGATGGGTTCCAAGCAACCTTTTTCAAGATTTCTAGGACATTGTGGGATCTGATGTGTGGGTCGTTGTTGAAGAGTCTAGGCTTACCAAGAAAATTCTTGGTGGATGAATCATACTTTCATCTGCCTGTTTCCCAAGAAAGAACAAGGCTTCTTCCTTTGATGATTTCAAGTCAATTTTGTTATGCAATACCTCCTATAAAATCATCTCTAAAGTTATAGCTCTCTGAGTTAAACCCCTTCTTGACAAGTTTAGTTTCTAAGGAGCAAAGTGGCTTCATTCCCGGGCGAAATATTACTAAAGGCATTATGTTGGCTCATGAGCTCATGTGTTCTCTTTCAAGTAATAGGTAACTTATGCTTATCAAGCTCGATTACAATAAAGCTTACGATAGGATCAATTGGCGGTGCTGATCCACTCCCTTCTCAAAATGGGCTTCTATAAAGATTTTTGTAGTTGGGTCTTCAGCTGCATCTCTTCTCCTCGCTTCTCGGTTCTCATTAATGGTTTTTTGGAAGGATTTTTCAAGAGCAACTATGGTATCCACCAAGGGGATCCACTTTCTTCCTTCCTGTTTATTTTGGTTGTTGAAGCTCTTAGTAGGTCTATCAAATCTGCTAGAGCTAGGGGTGTTATTTGTGGTCTGGTGGCTGCGGATGGTGTTGATCCTCTTTCTCACCAATAGTTCACCAACAATATACCTTATTTTTTAAGTCCCTCTCTTGTCTAAAGCTAGATCTTTCCATTCTTTTTGGATACCTACAAAATTTTTGGTTAGGTGATCAATCTGCATAAATCTGTGATCTTCTTCTTTAACACCTCTCTCTGTTTGCATAGATGTATTCATAATTTTCTTGGTTTTGAGCTAGGCTCTCTGCCCAAAAATACCTTGGTATCCCCCTCTTTGTGGGTCAAGGTCATTCTTCTCTTTGGGATTCTCTGGTTTCCTCTTTCGAGAAGTGTTTGCTTTCTTGGAAAGGCAAGTGGCTCTCTTAGTCAGGTCTCCTCCTCCTTATTCGATCTATTCTTAGTGCTTTGCCCATCTACATGTTCTCCATTTCTCCTGGGTTCCATGTATGGTGCTTCTGAAAATTGAAAAGCTTCTTCAAACTTTCTTATGGCAGGGTACTTCAAAAGACAAAAGGTCATCTGGTCAAATGAAATGTTTTTAAAACTCCCAAATCTCTTGGTGGTGCTGGTATCTTGGATCTCAGCCTCCAAAATATAGCTTTGGGAGCTAAACACATTTGGAATTTGTTGTGCAATCCTAGCAACATTCTAAACCAAATCTTAATCAAGAAATACCTGGGTAACGGTTTTCTGCATCTTATTCTCACTGCCACTTGATCTTCCCAAAGGCTCCCATATGTGGAACTTTATCTCCTCATGCCGCTTGCTCTTCTCCAACCTTGTCTCTTGGAAAATTGGCAATGGTGTCTCTGCCAATTTCTGGGAGGATTCTAGAATGGAAACACCCCTTTACAAGATTCATAAGCTCGCTCCCATCTCGTGATCTTCACACATGTTTCTTAGGGTACTAGATTCAGGGACTACGAATTCCAAGTAGTTGGTGGTTCTCCCACTCTTTCTTAGAAAGACATTAGTGAATTGAATTTTCCTGAAGCTACTAAAGATCTTTTTCAAATCGGAACTGGGTAAGAGAGTGGTTTCCCTCACCCCAGGAGGATCATATTTTGTGGATGGGTTCCAAATCTGGCCAATTCTCATCTAAGTTTGATATCAGTGCTTTGTTGTCGGGAAGAAAATGGTTCTTCCTCCTAGACGGGTTGTTGGGATTTTTCCTGCCTTCCTAAGGTGGGTGACTTTTGTTGGCTTATTTTTAAAGGTAAAATTCATACCTAGGACCAAAGGAAAAAATGGGGTGTTGGTCCTTCACGTTGTGTTCTTTGTCTTAATGCAAAGGAGGATGGTAATCACCTTTTGTTACATTGCCCCTTCGCTTTGCATTGTTGGTATTGGCTTTGCAGTTGGTTAAACCTTGCTTGGGCACCTAGAGAATCCATCTCCAGTACCATTTCTTCTTGGCCTAGGGCGGGTATAGGTATTGCTCTGAGCTCGATCTGGATCTGTGGTCCTATCCTCTTGTTGTGGCACCTATGGTGGGAACGCAACCTGAGGAATCTTTCGCGAGGAATTCTTCTGATCTTTCCATCTTCCTTAATAAGTTGGAAGTAGCCATTTCAAAATGTCAGTTCGAATTGTAAAGTTCTCTCTAATTTTTCCAACAGGGACATTGAGATTCAGCAGGCCTGGCCTCTCATTCGTCTCCCTCCTCCCTATGTTATTATAAAGCATGAGATGTCCAAGTTGGAAAATTTTCTTAAAAGGAATAATGTGAAATGGCTCCCACCCCCTTGGGTTTTGCAAACTTAACTTTGACGGGGCCTCTAAAGGCAATCCGAGGCATATCGGGAGGGTAGGGTGTATTATCCGAGATGTAAAGGGATTATTGATCAAAGTTGGATCCTTTAGGCTTCCGATCGGTTTGAGTAATGTGGTGGAGGCTAATGCTCTCCTCTTCGGCATCAAGATGGTCGTTGATATCGGTTGTTCCAAGCTCGTCATTGAAGGGGACTCTCAGGTTATTATTCAAGCAATTAGAAAAGGTAAAGCGGAGGCTTGACATCTTCACTATCTCCTTACTCAAATTCTTCATTGGCTCTCCTTGATTGATGAATGGTCTATTCATCATGCTTATCGTGAAACAAACTTAGAACATATGCCCTTGCTAATCATGGCACTTTCCAAACCGATGATGCCTTGATTAATGGAAAGGGTGAGCATTGGATCTTTCTCGACGTCATTCTTCTTCATGATGGATCGAGCTTTATTTCATACAAGGTAGAGTTTTTTTGAACCATGTGGGCATTATTTTTATTAGGAAGAGCTGCATCGCATTATTCATTTTGTTTTCTCCTTCTTGTGAGTAGGGTGGCTTTCCTCCCCTTCCAAATCCTACATCTACGTGGAGAGAAGCGTGAAATGGCTTTCTTCTCCTCTATTTCCTCATGTCATCTACATAAGGTGTTTCGTGTGGGCTCTTCCTCTATTATGAACGCCATCGAGTGCATCATTGGGTCTATCTATCTCGCACTAGTCGGAAGGGCGTGTATCATTAGAGTAGGTATTTACCTTAGCTCATGTTCACCTAGGTACTTTATTTACCTTTATTGTATTTATCCTCACCCACTTATGTGTGTGAATATTTCTTTATCTTATTTAGATATTAGGAGATATTATCTAGTTGTTAGGTATAGTTCTTTCCTTGATCTATGGTATTGACTAGTTCTTTCTCTTATCTATGGTATTGACTAAATCTTGATGTCTAGTTCTCTCTTAAATCTAGGGTCTTGACTAGTTCTTTAATGACTAGTTATTTCCTTGTTTTATGGCTTGATCTACGACCTTGACCGGGTTCTTAGATTGTTATTCTTTGCCTATTTAAGTAAGGCCCATTCTCAATGTATCGCATTGAGTTCCATTATAATATATGATATTGCTTTGCTCATTTGTTTGAAAAGGTTTTATGTAAAGCTATTCGCTCGCGAATTGCTTTCATCTTATTGATCATGGTATTTGATTAGGATCTATGTTCTTGGCGTACAATTTGGTTATCGCTCCTTTCATGTATCGTAGCTGAAATTGTTGTTGACATTCATCTGTAAGTTTTATTTTACAAATAAATTCTTTGTATATTCATATATTTGGGATTTTGTCATATTTTGTTGTTGTGTGCATTTTTATGCATAATGGAGGCTTCTATTGGATCCGGAAGGTGGGAAAACCCTAAGATCGACTGTAAACTCAACCATTTTGCAGTAGCAATCGGTTTTTCAATTTTTTGTTGTTGCGAGAAAACATATTGGTTCACCTCGGGATTCATGCCCACCAGAAAAGAAAAACACGGGATTATTTTTTGGGTCTGTTGGGTTTCTCGGGATCTGCACAAGAAATTTTTATTTTGTGGCATAGCTGTTTCGGTTTGTGTGCGGGCGTTTTTCGGATCTTTCCTTTTTTGGCGGGTGTGCACGTTTTTACTATTTCGGGCAAATCCATGTTTGCTATTTTGGAAAACAAAGGTCACCGTTGTCATGCATGCTAGGAATAGTAATTTTTACCAGAAGAGGCAGTTAGATGTGACTTTCTCGAAAACACGCGACACTCCCTAGAATAGTAAGTTGTGCAAACACCCATTAAAATCCTTAGCCCTTGGTCATATGAGGGCTTAAAGCTTGTGATTCCTACTAGTAGGTGCTTAACTTCAGCCCCCTTTAATTTTATTTGTGTGGTGAAGGCAACAACAATTTATTTTGTTTTAGTGGCAACTAAAATAAATAAGAGAGCAAAATATTTAAAAGCTTGTAACTTTTGATCGGTAACTCGGTTTTGAGTGTCATTTTTTGCAAAAGTGCTTGTTTTTCCATACTCTTTCCATTAGAAATATTTATTTTGAGATTTTCACTATAAATATAAAGTGCTACATATGGAGGAGTGTTATAATCAATTGTGGATGCAATTTCGGCTGAGCCCGATGTCCTAAACTTTTGGGAGTTACATTCTTCTCTATCATGGATTCTGAGAATGATATGTTTTTCTCTAAAGTATGTGGACTTCAAGAGGATATTGTAAAATTTGTGGAAGAAAATAGATCACTCAAGAAGTGAAATTCTCTTCTACAATCACTCATTCATGATAAGGATACAATAATCCACTCCCTGCAACAACAACTTGCTAGCCTACAACATCACCATGATATTGTGGACAACCATATCCATGCTCCTAGTCCACTTGCAGCTATTGCTCCTATACCCACTGACATTGATTTGTTAGTCTTTGAGCCTGTTCCTACTCTTGATGCTTCTAAACCTGTGAGGCTTATTACTGCATGCTCTTCCACATTTGTGGCTATTACAGATTTCAGATGTTGTGTATCTCTATTTTTACTCAACTGCATGGCCTTTTTGAGAAGCGTACCACTACCTTCAGTTCTCACATGCTCCATTTTATGGGTTTCACTGGCGGAGGTATTGCAGACACTCACAGGGTATTGTTTCCTCTATTCCACATGTTAAGTGGAATTCTCGTCATGACATTGGTTTTCGAGTAGATACTTCATTAGGATCACACATTGACAGAGCTCATTTTTTTGTTCACTCGACTCTTTCTAAGGATCATGAGCAACACATGAGTTATGCACCTTCACTCAAGCTTGAGAAACATGAGATTTCAGCTTATCGACATGATCAACCTGACACACATTCTGATGTTCTTTTGCATGCACCCATTGTGCATTTTACACCAAGTCATATGCAGGCATCTTCTTCATCCATCCGTGTTGATTTGGGGTGGATATCTGATCACTCGTGGCGGCGACATAGGCATTCATTGAGAGGACTCTACAGGCATGGCTCCTCCACCATTCGGCCTCTTGCTCCACTTTCTATACCTTATGCATTGTGATGCTTCTTGTTTTGAGCATTTTTCTTTAGCAGGTGTAGTGTATCTCTCTTGTTTGTTGAGAGATTTTGTATCTGTATTTTTGACACTTTTGGCATGTTGACAGTATCTCTTGTGGGGATCTATTCTGGTGAAGTCTAGTGTTATTTTTCAGTGTTCGAGTAGTTGATTTTGGGCAACTCATACAGATTTGTAGTGTCACTCCACCCATTCAGCAGTATGGGAGGGTGTGGTGTTGATCCTGCTTCTTCAAGTTTCGTGTCATTGCCTTGTTACCTTGGCTTTTCTTGGATCGTGACACTCTGGAGTTTGTGTCCTTGCTTGTTGCTTTGGTTATTGTTCTTGGATCGTGGCACACACCTATTTGCAACAATGCTTGATCAAATTATGTTTGGTGTTTTTTTTACACTTTCAACATCACTTCGTTGTGAGTCTCAGATGGAGCTATTCTCGTGAAACCCGGTGTCAGTTGTTTTTGAATTTTGTGATCAAAACAGTGGATTCAAACCAAAGTGCACACCAAACTTCTTCAACATTATACGATTTTTTTTGAGCCGAGCTTCTTGGGATGCCTCGGAGCGGGTCTTTACTCTCTTTACTTTGTTGTTCTTGGTTTTAGGTACCTTATGGTGTCCCTTTTTCCCAGTTATTATACATGAGTACCTCATCAAGCCTAGTTGTCGGACTCATATTGTGGACATGCCACTTCTATTTTGGCCCCTAGCTTCACTTGAGGGGGTGTTAAAGTAGGTATTTACCTTAGCTCATATTCACCTAGGTACTTTATTTACCTTTATTGTATTTATCCTCACCCACTTATGTGTGTGGATATTTCTTTTATCTTATTTAGATATTAGGAGATATTATCTAGTTGTTAGGTATAGTTCTTTCATTAATCTATGGTATTAACTAGTTCTTTCCTTGATCTATGGTATTGACTAGATCCTTGATGTCTAGTTCTCTCATAAATATAGGGTCTTGACTAGTTCTTTGATGACTAGTTATTTCCTTGTTTTATGGCTTCATCTACGAACTTGATTGGTTCTTAGATTGTTATTTCTTGCCTATTTAAGAAAGGCCCATTCTCAATGTATCGTGCATTGAGTTCCATTATAATATATGATATTGTTGCTCATTTGTTTGAAAAGGTTTTATGTAAAGCTATTCGCGAATTGCTTTCATCTTATTGATCATGGTGTTTGATTAGAATCTGTTTTTTGGCTTGGTACGATCTAGTTATCGTTCCTTTCAAAATTATTAATTCGAAATTGAAGGGTTTTCGTCTCTAATATGCTCCTCACTAACCCGAGAAAAGAATGTGATGTGACTATTGTCAAACATTTCATTCTCGCCTCGCCATATAGAATCGGGTTAGAAGAAGTAGTCAAGCAAGTGTGTTTGGTTTCGATCTTCTTCTCGGAAGGGGTTTTTGCCTCTTCTCAGTGGGTCGATCCTAGGGCATGTGAAGAATTAGAAAGGAGGAATATTCTCCTGTTGAAGTTCACCGAGTCAGTGCACAAGATTTCTCTCTCTCAAAGGGGCGACATTCTCTAGTACCTCATCTCAACCTAGCCAAGTTGGTTGAGCCTGTTGGGCCTATCCCCAATCGAGTAATGAACTTCGAGCGTCAATTGGTTCTTCATATGCTTTCCTTGTGAAGATTGTCAAGGTTGGGAACTAGTGGCAAGCTCGGCGGCATGAAGATCAAGGGCAAGGTGGCCCAACAACTGGATATTATTGAAATTTCTAATGGTTAGTTTTTGGTCTTCCATGCTTGTCTATAAAAAGCTCTTTTTGTTGTCTCTTAGGCTTAACGCTTATTCTCACCTGTGTTTCTGTTATCGTTTCTATCATGTTTTTTGTGGTCTATAGACCATTGTTTTTGTTGGTTTGTATCATTGCTTTCATTCTCTTTTGTAAGGGTGGGACCCCATCAATCCCCCGGTTCATAGCTCCGGTCAAAAGCATTTTCCTATCTAAAAAAAAGAATATATATTTTTAATTATCATTAGTTATTATAGTATTTAGTTTGGTTTGTCATTGTATGTGGTTTATAGTGTTATAGGTTATAGTTTGAAAATTTTAGGCAGTTCATTATTTTAGTAAATAGATTTTGTTATGTAGTTGTGTAACTTAATGTAGTTTATCAATTTGTTATTTTGAGTCAAAAGTTTATTTGTTTTAGGTAGTCTATTGTGTTTTTAATGAGTTTTTGAGCATATAAGTTTGTAAGTCTTCATCAATATAATTTATTTAGTTTGTATAATATAGGTTGTTAAGAGTCGCTTTAGAGTCTATAGTTCATTGTCAATTGTAGGTGTCTACAAAGCATGTATGTTTGCTTTATAATCTATATAGTGTCGTATGCCATTTATAAGTCAATGTATGTCATAAGTATTAAAATTCAAAAGCTCTTCTAGTATAGATGTATTATGGGGTGAACTTGACTTGACATCCATATTTTGGGGTTTATGTTATTAAGGATATATGAGCTTCACAATTCCATTCAAATTTAGTGAGAAGCAATCCTATTGGATGTGGAAGGCAATGGAGGGAGGCCAAACAAGCTTCATATTTTCTATTAACAACGAGGTCGTACAACGTGATAGTAACACATCTAACTATGCCACATGTTCCTACTATGAACTAAGTGTATGCCTATATGGAGTGAAGGATGAACAAGCAGATCATTTAATTATGTAGCCACATGTTACAATGTTCGTACAAGGGGGATGTTCGATATATTATTGTGTTAGTAATAACGTAAGTTAGTGAGTGGGTATATTTAGAATATTAATATTGTGTGTGTTGTGAGTGATAGTTAAGTGAGTAACAATCACACTAGAAATAGAGATTATGAGTGATCTTAGGGATTCTAGATCATATTGGCATCTTATTATCTAGGAGATGTTCAGGTCTATAAATCATAATCATTATCGAATGAAATCAGTGAGTTATGTTTTTGAATTAAATCTTATCCAAAAACTTTGAATGGCATTATTGTTCCTAATGCACTTAAAACATGAGAAAACCACCATACTTGTAATTGAGTGTTAGAATATGTTGCATATTTTGCATATTGTATACCTAGGAGTACTAACCCATGACTTATGGGGAACCGTTATGGGTTGTTTTGTTAGCCCATGGTTTTGGTACCCATTGTATTGTAAAATCACTTTGATGGTTTCCTATTGATGTGCTTACATATAGTTGGACATGCAATAGGGTAGAGCAAAACTTGGAAGTACATTATTGTATTGTAAACAATTAAGTTAATACAATAAGAGAGAAGTTGTTGCGTTGGGGTTTTTCCCAAAAGGGTTTCCTAGGATAAATCTTATGTATATCATTTTGATTTCACTATTTATCTCAAATGTTTTGTTACGTATAGCTTCTTGTTTATATTTGATCAATTATCTTCATTTAGAAGACAATATTTTAGTGTGAAAGGTTGGGTCATATTAGCGAGAAGGGATTGTGTTCGTTATAATCTAAAGAATGGAAAAATGGATCATTGATGATCCTTTGTACTTTTACCCCTGTCAACATTGTGTGTATGGAAATCAAAGTCAAATCAAGTTCCCCACAAATGTTGTGCATGCAAACAGGGTCTTACAAGTAATACATAATGATGTGTAGGTCAAGATTGTGTCACTAGGGAAAGTCATGTACTATGTGTCTTTCAAAAATGACTTTTCTAGGAAGACTTGGATATGCTTTCATTAGAAGAAGTTTGAAGTTGTCAAGAAATTTGAGTTCAAAGCTCTTGTAGAGAATTAGAAGGAGAATAATATAAAGGTCTTGCATAAAATAATGGGGGCAAATTATGTTCAAAATAATTTGAGTAATTATGCGAGCAATGCATAATTGAAAGATAACATATGTCTTTATACGCATTGTAGCAAATGGAGTTGTGAAACGAATGAATAGGATGTTAATGTATAAAGCCTTGAGTATGTTAAGCGTTGTGCACTTATAGTAGAAGTTTTGGTTGAAGTAATAATTACTACTTATTACTTGGTGAATCACTCACCATCATCATCTCAAAAGACATGGCTTCACATGAAGCTTGACCGGTAAGAAAATATCCCAAACACCTAAGAATTTTTATTGTGATGCATATGTACACATTCCAAAGGAAAAAGGGTAAAGGTTGACTACAAGTCTGAGAAGTGTGTCTTCATTGGATATGAAAATGGTGTTAAGGGGTACAAGTTGTGGAATCCTAAAACAGAGAAGTAAACTATATCTAGAATGTGGTCTTCAAAGAGTTGAAGAGGATTCGTGCACAAAAGGTTGTGCACGGTGGTAAAGTTGTGTAGGAACAACCAAAGAAGCAACCAAAATAAGAGTCAAAAATAGTTTGGGTTGCCTTGAGTCTAAAGAGCATGTATTTGAGTATGAGGTTGCTCATGAAGTTGCAAAAGAGGAGGAAGAATTTAAAACCCCTACACAAAGGATATCAAAATAGGCACACAAAGTTCCTAAAAGGTATAGCTAACCAAATTATTCTTATTCATTCTTACTTTCAAATAACAAATGGTGATGACCCCAAGACATTAAAAGAGGGTCTTCATTCAAAGGAGAAAGGCTTTGAAGAAAGACATGAAGGAGGAGATTGCCCCTAGATAAGAGTGAGACTTGGGATATGGTAAGATTATCTCCTAGAAGATTTCAAGAAGTGCAATGCATAAGGAAAATTGGAGAAATACAAGGCTCCCTTGGTTGCGAAAGGACTTTCTCAGTTGTAGAAATTGACTTTGGTGAGGTCATCTCTCCTATTCAAAATTGAATTCTATTAGAGATCTTTTAGTCATTAATATTGCATTTGATCTGGAGATAGATCAAATGGATGCTAAAACAATGTTTTTACATGGAGACCTTGAAGAGGAAATATACATCACAAAGCAAGAAAGTCTCAAAGTGAAGGGACAAGAGGACTTGGTTTGTTGCTTGAAGAAGTCCTTGTATGGCTTGAAACAATCATCAAGGATGTGGAATCAAAACTTTGACAACTACATGTTGAAACTTGGCCTTGTGCGCAACAAAGAAAATCCTTACATGTACTTCAAAGAAGGGGAAAACTTTGTCATCATAGTTCTCTATGTGGATTATATGTTAATTGGAAATTGCAAGACAATGATCGAGCAAATAAAGCCTCTAATATTGCCAATTTAACATGAAAGATTTGTGTTGTAAAATCAATTTAGGCATGGAAATCAAGTGACATCATGCAAACATAAAGTTCTAGTTGGACCAAAGGAAATTTGTCGAGACAATGTTATAAAGGTTCAAGAGGCAAGATAAACAACCTATAAGCACACTTTTCCCAATTGGCCAAAAACTTTTTGTTGTGCGAGGCACAAAGACACAAGAGGAGTTGCACGACATGGCTCAGTTTTTGTAAGTGAGTGTGGTTAGAAACATGATGCAAGCAATGGTTTGCACAAAACTTGATATTGTACATGCAATGGGCATAGTTAGCAAATACAAGTCCAATCTATGCAAGGAGCATTGGAATGTGGTGATGAGGATCTTCATGTATATACATGGAACTTCTAACCATCCAATTTACTACCAAGGCAATCCTAGTGCATGCAAGAATGTGAGTCTACATGGCTTTGTAGACTTTGACTAGGTGGAGATCTTAACTCTCTAAGGTCTACCAAAGCATACATATTCAACTTGTTTGGTAGTTGTAAGCTTGATCATCAAGCGTCAAACAAGAGTTGTGATATCCACCATAAAAATTGAGCATGTGGCGATTACTCACACTTGCAATGAACAATTTTGCTTCAAAGATTGTGTTTTTAGTTATTCAAAAGGTTGTCAAGATAGATCACAATTCTCATAGTGCAATTTTGTGGCAAAGATCCCCGAGTATCGGTATGTCACAAAGCATATTGATGTGCACTATTATTTTGTAAGGAAATTGTGGGAGAGAAGCGATGCTTCTAGAAAATGTGGAAACTAATATGAATGTTACATATTCATTGACCAAGGTAATGAGTATTGAGAAGTTCTCTTCGTGCAAGAAATGAACTAGCGTGGTTGCCAACAAAATGGTTGAAAAAATAGTTTATACTCCCTTTATGCAAAGTTTTCAACAAGTAGAGAATGTTGAGAATGTTTGAACTTTGCAAAGATTTGGGCAAGGTTGTATGCACAAGTGTTAGTCTCACACGGGCCTACACAACACCGATGTGCATGGAAAGCGTATGCATGGGAATATGGGCAAGGAATTGGTCATATGTGTATTGTGCAATGATTACGCAATACAAAATGAACACGTGCACATCCTTCACTCTTCATTGGACTATGTGCAAAGGATATGTGTGCAAGGGAGTTGCTTTGTGGTACACAAAGAAGCTACACAACATTGGAGTGCAATGCATGAAACATACAATGCATTATCATCTACTTGTTTGATAAGACTTGTTGGCTAGAGGTGTAAGCAATGTGTTGATAATACTCCGACATGCTTGGTGGAGCATTATAAAATGATTAATCTACTCAATAGTCAACGGAGTTTGTGGATGGTCTAGTGTATGAAATTAACAAAGTCATGTGCTAGCTTAAATAATGACAGGCCCTAAGGGGTGAAAATAGGTAACTATGCAACAATCTAATAAGTTTTTGGTTATGGTTAGACAAAAAGTCTAAAAGCATTAATGTGTGTTCAAGTTGGCACGAATCTAAAGATATTGTTGCAAAAATGTGTGTTCATGTTAGCATGAATCTAAAGATATTGTTGCAAGATCTAATGCATGAACAATATTGCTTGTATTGTATTGTAGTTGCACAATGTAGTGCATGGGCTACTATATAATTATTATAGTGCCTCAAATGTTGTTTATTGTTATTGTAAGTTGATAAGTTCATGTTTGTAGTTTTCCAATGTGAAACTGTGTCAATTTCATGTATTGTTTAGATTGCATGTTGTAATGAAACTCCCTTTGTTATCTTATTGCACGAAGGACCAAAACCCAACACTCACAACCCTTAGTAAAACCCCATATCTCCATATCTTTCAATAAGGCTTTGGACTCCCATGTCTTTGAGATTGAGCATGGATTGCCCTCTTTTAGATCCGCAACTATTTATGCCAATTTCCTATATTATTGCTTGTGTGTTGGCTATAATAAGAGGATCATTATATTGACAATCTTAATCGACATGCACTTTTTGATAGTTATGTTACATAGGAACATGAGCCCTCATCCATTAAATCCTCTCCCTTAGTTTATTTAAGATACTTCAAGATTGTATATGTCAAACTCTTGAAACCATGCATAAGATTCCATCTTGTATGACTTATGACTTCTTACCATTAAGGGTGATTGACATCAGTGAACCAAAATTCCCTACTACTACACACACACACACACGATATCAAGACAATCAAATAAACACACATGGCATTTATTCCGTATAACATAGCTTATACGTAAGCGATTCTCCAAAATGGTCAACAATATAACCAAGAAGATTGATACATGGGATGTCCTTAAATATGTTAGGGAACACAAAAGTATGATCCCAAATATGTTTCGATTGGACAAAAACCTGTCATATCAATCACAAATAGTAAACTGCAACAACCCAACCAAAATTAATATTGACCTATTATCACAAATTTGGAAATGGGCCCTCAACCAAACCAGAAAATAAACGTAAAATATATCTAAAAGTTGGAATGTACGCACTAGTCAATTTATTCATGTAACAAGCATAGCATTTACAAAAAGAGATTCTCCAAACAGGAAAACAAAAGAACCATGGAGAATACGCTCCAGCCCCATATTCAAAAGACTCCAAAAATAAACAATAGAACAATAGAGAATACACTCAAGTGCTCCTTCACCATGAGTCAGAACACAACAAAAACATGGAGGCACCAAAAAGGTATCAATTGGACTCCAACCTCAACACAAACACCCTCAACTAACTAAAACAATAAATATTTTTGGCCATTGGCACACAGTTGAAATCCATGTGTGATAATCATCATTCATTCTCTTACTCAAGTACACCAAAATTACTCTGAGGTAAGTAGAGAACATTTTTAAAAACATGGTAAATTATATGAAATCAAGAGCATACGAAGCATTCCAACTTTTTTTTCCCATTTTTTCCAATCTTAACTTTTATAAGATTGCACTTTGTAGCTTCACATGCAACCTCATTAAATCCAATTAATTGGCAGTCTAAAAATCACTAAATTTATTTCAAAATAAATGCATGGTATCATATGACAAGTGAGTATGTATGTCTATGATTTGTAATTTCAATTCTCAGAGCAGGTGTGTGGACATTTGGCAGAGGTTAAAAGGTGACAAGTGAGATAGTATGTCTATGTTTTGTAATTTCAATTCTCAAAGCAGGTGTGTGGACATTTGGCAGGGGTTAAAAGGTGGGTAGGGCAAATCTAACTTCCAAATGTGCAGCATGAATGGCGAACAACAAATCATATCCAGAAGTTCTCAAATAAAGACAATTAAAATTATATTACCAACAATTTTGGATCGTTTGCACAGGATACCATGAAAATGCTAGATCCCAGACTTCTTCAAAACATCTCCTAGTGCCTTGAAAATAACCATGATTCAGTGCGTAAAATTTTACACACTCAAATAATCAATGAACTAATGTTTGGGCAGACTACCACTGCATTATTCCATTTGCAATTGAAAACAAATTGCAAAAACCACTATAAATAATCAATGAACTAATGTGTGGGCAGACTACCACTTCATGAAGACATTTACAATGGAAAACAAATTGTAAAACCCCATACAAAAGACACTATGAATAAGACCACGAGAAAAAGTGACAATCTGAAATTTCATGAGGCTCTCAATTTGAAACAATGTTCTCAAACACCTGATAGGGTTTACAGAGCTTAAATTGTATGGCATACTATGCAATAGCTTGAAAAATCCCGAAGAGTCCTTCCAATTAATCTAGAGAAAAATATCCTGTTTACTTTAACCAGTGCAATATGCAAATAAAAATCTTTTCAACTAACCTGGTGTTCTCAACTAAAGACTTATAAAAAATTGCAAACAGAATATGTTAAGGATTGGCAATTCAAATGCCTGTGAGGGGCAACCATAAAATGGTGCAGGGCTTAAACTTCTTCAAAACATCTCTCTTAGTACCTTGAAAGTAACAACAATTCATTGCATGCATGCTCTTCCACTAAAAGGATTTGTACCAACACTCACAAATAATCAATAAAGTAATAATGTATTTTGAACAGTTTACAGCTTCATAGTGCCATTTACAAAAGGAGAAAACCAGTGGCAGAATCCCATATCAAAAACACTATGAAGAAAATCTGAAGCAGGCAAAAATGAATCTGAAATATCATATGATTGTCAATTTAAACTAATGTTCTCAAAAGCGTAGGTTGAATTTACAAATACTAATAGTAATAATCTGTTTTAAATGGTCTACAACTTTGTCAAGCCATTTACAAAAGAAGAAAAACCAGTTGCAGAATCCCAATTCATTGCATGCATGCTCTTCCACTAAAAGGATTTGTACAGATACTCACAAATAATCGATGGAGTAAAAGTGTTTTTTTAACGGTTTACAACTTCATAGTGCCATTTACAAAAGGGGTCAAACCAGTTGCAGAATTCCATACCAAAAACACTATAAATAAAATCCTAAGCAAAAAAATGAATGTGAAATATCATATGATTCTCAATTCAAACTAATGTTCTCAAAAGCTTAATTTGGATATACAAATATTAATAATAATCATCTATTTTATACGGTTTACAACTTTGTAGAACCATTTACAAAAGGGTAAAAACAGTTGCAGAATCCTATACCAAAAACTTTATAAATAAAATCCTAAGCAGAAAAAGTGAATCTAAAATATCATATGATTCTCAAATTGAACTAATGTTCTCAAAAGCTTAAGGTTGGATTTACAAATATTAAATTGTCAGTTATATTATGCCATAGATTGATAACAGCTTTCCTATTAATCAATCTTGTGAAAATAAAAGTCATATCGGCAATTCCATTTTGTGTGCATGGGTAATCAAAATGCTACAGACAATCGTTTTTTCCCGCGCCTGCATGGTTGGCATCCTATGATTGGAAGCAGCTTAATCACGGAGAAATGTTCAAATTTATGGGCATTCCTTTCACCTAACAAATATTAAATTGTCAGTTATATTATGCCATAGATTGATAACAGCTTTCCCAATTAATCAATCTTGTGAAAATAAAAGTCATATCGGCAATTCCATTTTGTGTGCATGGGTAATCAAAATGCACAGACAATCGTTTCTTCCCGCGCCTGCATGGTTGGCATCCTATGATTGGAAACGGCTTAATCACAAAGAAATGTTCAAATTTGTGGGCATTCCTTTCACCTTCCAAGCCTCTCCCGCTGATTTATGGCAATATGTCATTCAGCGCATAGCCCGAAAATTGGATTAGTGGATCACCAAGCCGTTTTCTTTGGCTGGCAAATTCCAGAATTGCTCTAAAGTTCTGGAAGCCACACATGTGTACTACTTATGTTGGGTCCCCTCTAAGAAGAGGGGTGCACAAGCTTGAAGCATTGCTTAAGGACTCCCTTTGGGCCAATCCCACCTCAAGCAAAGGGTTTCACAGAGTTGCTTGAGAATTCTTTTGTCTGCCCAAGGACTCTGGTGGCTCAGGCCTTATCGACATTCTGCGGTAGGGTCAAGCACTTTGTGCTAAATGGATCATTCGGGCCATTGACGGCAAGGAAGCTTGGAAGGTGCTCTTGCGACATGGCATAGCAGAAGGCACCCCCTATGGCCGCTTTGCATGGAAAGGCATTGGCTTCACCAACCTTCTCATTGCCCCTATCCCAGTCAAAGTGGTGGGCACCTTTGTCATTAAAAGCATCTAGAAAGCTTGGGAGCAAATTAAACCATGGCTTTTGTGGAATGGCAATGGCTTTCAATGGCTTTCCCGGAGGCCTTACCTTCAATCTCCACTCTCTATGTTGGTCCCCCTTGTTCCAATGCCAAGATCGTTGTTTGGCTGAGGTGCCCTAGATTCCTACTCTTCACTTTTTCAAACACAAAATCCGCACTATCCAAGATCTTTTCTGCAAGCACACTCAATCTTGGTTGCCCTGGCAAGCGCTCAAGGCCAAGTTCAAGTTGGCCCTGAGAGACAAAACTCTCATTGAAGATATCATTTCCTTTATGCTATAGATCACATGATTTATAAGATTGTTGTTCTCATGGCTCGCCCACGGTGGACAAACTAGAAGTGGTATGTGGACACCCCTTTTCTGAATTACTCAGCCAGTTAAGGCTATGTGTGGCTTTCGCCACATCTGCCCATGGTGGATAAGCTTAATGCTCGATGGGGAATTCAGTCCTCACGATCTATCTGGCGAAGGAGATTTCATACGGTTTGATTCGCCTGTGGAACCCAAAATTGCACACTTTTTGTGGTGTGTGCTTCATCAAGGCCCCCGCTTGGAACGCATCTGGTTCAACTGGGAGTGGTTGCGCCAAAATGCCCCTTTTGTGGGCATCTGGAAACCCTCTCACACCTCTTTTGGTACTATCACAAAGCCCGGGTGCTTGGGGTTGGATTCACTCCTTTTAGCCTTTTCTCCATGAGTGTTTCACTTGGCATCATGTTTTACTAGGAGACAATCCTAAAATGCCGCACAAATTTACCCAAATTTGGCATGCTTTCAAAGGGGAAATTTTATTCGCTATGGAAAGAAAGGAATGCTTGTTTGTTTTCTAGTGCTGATGTTGATCATCACTTCTCTATTTATAACAAGTCTATGGTTATCGCTAACGTCTTGCTAAAGATTCAAGTTCAAGCCAATAAGGTGGTGCTGGAGGTGGAGCATCTACAGACGCTCTTGCATGACTAGGGTGATGCCCCCGTAATGTTGTGTGTGTTTTGTCGTCCCCTTCTCACCACTCCCCCACATGGCAATGCCAACGGTCGGCAAAGAGGTGGCGGCCACCGGAGCCATTCCCAACACCACTCATTCGGGCCGTGCTCGCTTGGTCCCCTCGTAGCCAACCCCCACGAAGGAGCTTCTCTCCTCCACCTTTAGCTCGCCACCGGGGTTGGGATATCCCCCTCCTCCTAATCAACAAGGTTGGGGCTCGTTGCCTCACGCCCAAAACTTGCACTCATGACAGGTGGAGCCTTCCTCCACCACCGGACAAGTTTCCAAGGTTGGCGCTTGCCATCTCGCCCTCTCGGGCCCTTGTTGAAGATACTAAAGAAGAAAGCCATCATGGATCGGGTTGGGATGTGCCAAACTCCGACAAAGACCTGCCTGGCTCTGGCTGGCATGATCAGGATCCGCCCCAACAATTTGCAGCGACAGCTTAATTTCTTTGCTTTTGATGTTCTGTGTTGAATTATCTTGTATCATTTTACTTGTTAATTTAATATAAGGTATCATTCATCAAAAGAAAATGCTACAGTACCTAAACTTCTTCAAAACATATTTCCTAGTGCCAAGGAACTTGGAAGTACCAACAATTTATTGCATGCATGCTTTTCCACTAAACGGATTTATACTAAAACAAGAAAATTCATATAATCGATAACCTAATTAATTGTAAACAAGTTACCACTTCATGAAGCCATTTACAACAGGGGAAACCCTGTTACAGAAGCCTATATCTAAACCCTGTGCAAGAATAAGTGACAATCTGAAATATCGTGAGATTCTCAATTTAATACAAAGTTATCAAAAGCCAGATTGATTTTGCTAAGATAATTGACTGATATATCATGCCATGGCTTGAAATGAGTTTTCTTGTGAAATTGATTTTCCTTTACCCGTAAACCGTGCAATATGCCTTGTAAGATATCCTTAAAAGAGTAGAATAGCAGCCATGCCCTATAAGTCTGATTTGACAACCAAACCTTACAGTTCTCTTAATAGCTGGATAATTTGTTTCACTATTACAAAATTTGAACTGCAAACTGTAAGCCTCTTCCTGCTCTGTTCTTCAGCCAAACACAACCCCATAATACAGAGTAACCTTGGAAGCAAAGATTGTACAATTATGCTAGCAATTAAAACAAGCCATTTCCAAGAGTGCTTACACACTTGATTTGACATTCATGAACATGTCTACCTTCAATAAACTATTGACAAGTAAAACGAATACCATGAAAAACAACATATATTGAAATTCCAACAAACATCCTGAAACAACTCAATCGATAGAGGCTAATTTTTTTATTTTTGCTCCCATGCATTAAAAAAACAAAAACATCAGCTTTTGGAATTGATTTTGTGAAAGCTTTGGATAGGACTCAAAAATATTTGGGATATAAAATTCCAGGAAAGGAAGATTAAAATCGCAATAAAAGAGTGCATGGGAACACCTTATGGCCGATCTGACAATGTGCCAGATTCATGTGATAACCTCAAGTCTTGCCTCGGAAAAGACATTGGAGGGTGCTACAACTTGACTGCTTCTATGAAAGTGTTTTCTGAATCTCAGAAGTAACTTCCTTAGCAGGTTTATCTGCATGAAGTTTACTAACAACGCCCTTTTTCACATAATAATCAATAACCTGTAGTCCAAACAAAAAGAGCTTTATTTTCTCATAAAATTAAAATATTAAAGCTTGTATATATGAGAAAGAAATCCTCTGTAGAATTTCTGCAAGAAATGTAATTTAGACATTTATTTTTCAAAAAACAACATAGTAAATAGTATAAACACATTTTTGGTTCAATCCAGCATGTGCAATTGTATGATAGAGAATATATTATGCAGAAACTGGAATCATACTTCCTAGCTACCCAAATCTAAACACAATGATTTAGATACTTATTTTTCAAAATGCATTTTTAAAAAAAAAACAAAGCATTTTCAATAATAACATAAAAGTGACAACATAACCTAAAAGTGTAAACAAGAGGTATAAATGGGCATTTTTGTCTTCAATAACACAGTAAACAGTATAAACACATTTTTGGTTCAGTCTAGCATAAAGAATATAATAGAGAAAATATTATGCAGAAACTGGATTCATACTTCCTAGCTACCCATATCTAAACACAATGATTTAGAGACTTATTTTTCAAAAACAAACATAGTAAACAATATAAACACATTTTTGGTTCAGTCTAGCATAAAGAATTGTATAATAGAGAAAATATTATGCAGAAACTGGATTCATACTTCCTAGCTACTCATATTTAAACACTGATTGGCCCACAGGTACTTCCACTTGATACTGACAATGGGCTTTAACAATTCATCACTACTCATGCAAAATGTACACCAATTAAACTTCTGATAAGGATTATCGATCCAAGTGGAAGCCCTGAACCTATAGCCTACTTCAACACAAAAATAGTTTCCTAGTCCTACATATTTGAGACCTATATGGTCTTGCATCTATTGCTGCACCAATATTACGATTGCAAATGATGACAAGGATGCTAGATCTCCTCAAACTCAACTTTGTCACGATACTTTGTGGGGCAGTGCACCACATATGGCTCGCAAGAATTCCCTTGCAGAGTCAAGGAGCAGTGCCCCACAGGCCAAGACTGACGCTTTTGATGCAGTGCATTTATTACCCATAGAAGACGAAGAGTCACATGTGAATGAGCAACCGTTCTTGATGCAGCATTAATAATCAACAGAAGATGTGGAGCCACCTGTAGAAGAGCACCCATAATGGTTCCTTCAACTTTTATATCACCAGTTACAAATGTACATTGTACATATATAGATTGAGTTAGATAGGGAAGAGAGACAAATATTCATCTCCTTTAAAAGACTGCCATGCACAGAACATTCACGATAAAACTCCGATACAGTTCCATATACATCTTATGGAATAATGTTATTTCTGTGTCCAATTTTTTTTATTGTAACTCGTTTTTACATGTAACACGTAAGAATCCTAGCAATATAGTGTTTAAATGCATATACAATTTCTATTATTCAATGCACCTCTACCAAATATCTTGTGGCATCCAGATCAACTATCATTCATTGCAGCTCTTCCCAGGAGAATAAGTTGGAACTGGGTTAGAGTTACAGCAAGGAATTTGTGTTATAAAATGCCTTACAATGTCAAGGGAAACACCCATCCAGTCAAAATCGAGGCCAAAAACCACCTTTTATCTTCCATCACTCCACTCTACTGCCTTGGTTTAATAGCAAAATTTAGCACATTGATTCTAAAGAGAACCTTTGGAAATATATGCAATGTGCATGATGTCATGTTAACAATGGATCGCCTTGGCAAAGAAAGCAAACACAACCCATGAACGACAGAAGTACTAAACATCAGGAACGAAAATTTGCAAGTTCATGCAGTATCAACAAACAAAGAACCTATCAAAAATAAGGTGTTGCCCTACAAAAAAGTCACATCAAGAACCAACTCTTGTACAACAAAGGTTGGTTCATCTATGGGTAGGATCTATCATTCTTATTAATGGGAAAGTTTATTATGTATGTGCCCTAAAGAAACATGTAGAAGCCAGATACACAGTAAAGTAGGATTAAGCAATCAGGTATCACTTGCGTCTTTATAGTTGCCCATTTCAAAAACATTGAAATGACTAACTAATATCTCTGATGTATTGGTTGACATTTTAAACTCAATCAAAAGATTGACAATAACTGCCAAAAAAGCCTCCAAACAACAAACAGCTGTACAACTTCCCACCAAGCATTTCCAAAAGAGCCCTCTTAACTCTTAGATAGAACTCTCTACGACCAAGCTCCTTGAGTATCATGCTTTACATATGTATTTGAAAAGTTGCTTGCAGAGAGATAACACCTCAAACAAAGTCGTCTACAAATTATCTCACTTGGCCTATAATATGCTAGATATTTAAGTTGTACTCAGTCTGGGCAAAATTATTTCCTAGCATTTAGCTAGCTCATGACGACATCCAACTAAAGGTTGTTCATCTATGGGTAGGATCTATCATTCTTATTAACGGGAAAGTTTAATATGTATGTGCCCTAAAGAAACATGTAGAATCCAGATACACAGTAAAGTAGGATTAAGCAATCAGGTATCACTTGTGTCTTGATAGTTGTCCATTTCAAAAACATTAAAATGACTAACTAATATCTCTGATGTATTGGTTGACATTTTAAACTCGATTAAAAAGATCAACAATAACTGCCAAAAAGCCTCCAAACAACCAACAGCTGTACAGCTTCCCACCAAACATTTCCAAAAGAGCCCTCTTAACTCTTGGATACAACTCTCTACGACCAATCTCCTTGAGTATTATGCTTTACATATGTATTTGAAAAGTTGCTTGCAGAGAGATAACACCTCATACATAGTCGTCTACAATTTAACTCACTTGGCCTATAATATGCTACATATTTAAGTCGTACTCAGTCCAACCAAAATTATTTCCTAGCATTTAGCTAGCTCATGATGACATCCAACTCAAATGTGCCAACAAGTTGAGAGTTAACACTTGGACTGCCCTGTTTTAAGAAGCTAGATTAGCTGAAGCAACAAGTTTTTCTATCAAGATTCATTGTAGAAGTTCCAGACTCAAAAAGACAATGGATATATCACAAAATTAATTGGACAACCCTTGTCTCAAGTGCATAGAAGCAAGCAGCCATTTCAACCATTGGTATTTTCCTTCGCATTTGGCCATCCATTAAAACTTCAATCCCATCTTTAGAAGAATGTTGTCTAGGTGGGCGATTTGGAAAATCTTGTATACAAATCTTTGATAGCACCCAATAAGTTCTAGGACTTATCTTATTTTGTTAAAAACAAATCGAAGTAGACATTTCTATTATGGCTTTGATCTTTTATGAATCCACAAAGATGCCTCTTTAGCAATGACACCACCTAAGTATTGGTCCTTTAGAATTCACACTTGCTGACTTGGCATGGAATTGGTTCCCTATCAATTATTGGAGAAAATGTTGCAGCTGTTCCCCATGGTCTTCTTTGGGTTTCACATAAATTAAAAAGGATAGCACTTTCTGACAGATGCATGACTAAGCTGCCTTTTAAACATTAACTAATAACAACCTATGTGTAACATGCTTCTTTCTAACAAATATGACCGAGGCTCCACACAGTGAGCCACATAGTTTGATGAAATCTCTGTCTAACATTTCCTTGAGTCCCATCTTCAATTCTAGCAACTCTGGTGTAAACATTCTAAGTCCCATTAAAAAGAACTAAGTCGATAGCATGGAAAGCATTTATTTTTGGCCACTAACTACGCAACTCTTTAAGGATCATAGCCTTGCAATCTTGTAAGATCGGATCTCTTCAGGCTTAGGTATTTTAACATCAAATATTCCATGACGTGGGTGTTGCAACTCTGGTAAATATGACTTTCATAGCATACTGAGATTTAGGAAACAGTTTTTGAGTTGCATCTTCAAATCTAGCAACTCTGGCATGAAAATGTTATCAAGTCCCCTCTATAAGAAACAAGTCAAAATCATAGACAGCATTTCATCTAGGCCGCTAACTTAGCAAAACTTTTAATGAACACAACTACAAAATCTTGTAAGATAGGATGCTCTTCAAGCTTTGGTCATTTACCTTCATACTTTCAGTAACATGGTGATGCAACTCTCATAAACGCCTCTTTGATTGCAAAGGGAGATCTAGGAAAGAGTGAGTAGTACAGATATCTTGAAGTTATCTATCTGCAAAATGCAGAGATGTATAGTTCTCGAGGCACCTATCTTGGTTTTGGCATGTAGTTTTTCCCATTGAAGGGTTCCATATTGATGGACTCCCATCACCTCCTCCACCAATTTACCATTGACTGGCAACAGATGGCCTCAATATAGATGCAACACTGCATAAAGCTCAAAAAAATCTCTGTTAATAAGAAACTCCAAACTCCTATGTATGCCCAAGATATTGTGATATATCAATCATCTTCTCCAAATTAGAAGAAAAACTGCCCTATCATAGTCAAATAGCTGTCAAATTTGTGATTGGCTATTTTTATTGACATCTCACACTATTCCTCCCTCGGCCAATCCCTAGGTTGCCATTGTCGGCTATACCTATTGGCATAATTGGCATTCAAATACACTAGATTACTATTACACTTCCCTTGTCCTCAAAAAAATCAGGTTTTCATAGATATAAATATTTTATTGGTGGGGACTCAATCATTCCAACCCAGTGATGGCATCCAAGAGGTTAATCTTTGAAGTTATCTTCATTGAAGATTCCATCTAAAATTTAACTCCAATGTATGCCCAAGATATCGAGATTTATTAATCACCTTCTCCAAATTAGAAGAAAAACTACCCTATGATAGTCAAATGAATGTCAAATTCATGATTGGCTATTTTTATTGACATCTTGCACTGTTACTCCCCACCAACAATCCCTAGGCTGCCATTATAGGCTATGCCTATTGCCGTAATTGACATTCGAATACATTGGATTACTATTAAACTTCCCTTGTCCTCAACAAAATCAGATTTTCTTAGTAATCAATATAGGTGGGGACTCAATCATTCCAGCCCAGTGATGGCATCCAAGAGGTTAATCCTTAAAGTTATCTGCATTGACGATTCCATCTAAAATCCATCTCACAATTTAGAACCAATCATTCAACTCTCCCCATATCATTTTACATCTTTCCTCGCCAAGAACTTTGAAATCTTCGAGCTGCAACCAAAGTTTTTCCCACTCAGCCAAAATAATTAAACAGTGACTTGTCTCAAACCAATCAACACAAAGACACCTTGCACTTCCATCATGCTCACTTGATCTACTGCTTACTGCTCCTCAAGTGCTGCATATATTATTATATTGCCAAAATTCAGATATCGTCTACAACAATCAATACCCTCAATAATTTTCTATAACCTCAACAGGTTGCTTCCTCCTTGGAAATCTCTAGCATGGTGCCCCTTGCCTTCAACTTTCCCTATGCCATTTTCTAGCTATACTCGCCACAATTTTTGAAATCTTCTAGCACGTAATAATTTTTTAATACTTGCCAAAATTAAGCCTGCTTCTAATATCTTCTAGAAGCATATAATTTTCAGCAGAATCCTGAAATTTTATGCTAAGAATGACTTAATTTCTGCATCTACAGGAAACATAGAAACTTAAACAGACTTAGCTGCATATAGGTACCCTGAAAGGCTGAAAGTCCAATAAAATGTATGCAGACTGCAAAGCATTGTAGTACCCGAAATTTAGTCGTGTAGCACTTGGCAGTAATCCTTTGACATTTATTCCAATATTATCTCCTTTACACATTTATTGGCTAAAGTTAATGCATCCTGCTCAATCCTACACCATAAATCCACAAGGTTGTGACTTGTTCTTTAGCTTAGCACCTTGGGAATTAATGCACTTTATGCAAAACACATTGTCAGAGTCTCTGCAATCTATATCAGGTCTCAGATCAGATTCCATCCTAAGCCTGAACAGGATTGTGGGTCCAGGACAAGTTCGTTGACGAGTCTGTCTCAAGGCCAACAAACTTGTCTGTTGCACTTGCAATGGTCATATTTTTAACGCATAAGTTACCTTAGCTAGCTTAGGGTCAGTTGGGTGGGAAATCATTCACACAAGTCATCTATATAAACATGCACACCCTAACCTATTAGGGGCATCTAGGGATCCCATATCCAAGCACACTCTAAGAAAGTCTTTGAGCCCAACATTGAAGCATCTCTCCCTTGGAGCACATTACAGGCTATGCAAATCTGAACACATCCATCCTTTGCTGCCCTAGATCACATCATGCACTAAAAATCAAGCCAAGCATCATTGCCAAGTGTTGAGGGCCGAATTAGGGCTCCATCTTTATTTGCACTTTTCTAACCTCCACTCCACCCTAGGATTTGGGGAGCTGCGTGTGGCTTGATCCCGTTTGGGTGTATTGGTATGTAGTACAGCGCTCCTCGTGTCAGTGGGGGCACAGTGAGTTCAGTCCAACACATATGATGAGTCAGGTCAATAGATCTAGAAGACAAAAGAGAAGATATCTGCAAGAATAAAAGAGTTATTGCGAAGATCCAAACATAGATCCCAGATGTAGAGACACGAAAAAACAGGTGCCAGTGGCAAATTGCATATCATAGTTGTAGAGGAAGCATTTGTCAGCCCTAGGACACTTTCGCCTGCCGAACTTGTCCACACACGGACAAACATATCTTCCACTCATTTCCGGGCTCCCAGATTTCACAGACATTTATGACAGACTGCACAGCATCCTCATCCAATTTCAGATCATTTTCACACAGCCTGAGCCCGTCTTTGGACGAATATGTTCGAACCCTAACCCTAGTTTCTATACTCTACTTTCTAGGAGTGTGTTTGATCATTATATATCATCCTTTCATAATCTATGACTATTATATTTAATATATCTTTGTATTTACTGTTCGCGATTATCTTATTACACATTCATGCAATATCTTAATTGGATTAACCCTGGTTTTTATATTACAATTGTGTAACAGCTATGGGGCACTGACCTCAACTAAAAAAATATACATTTTTAGTTTTTCTTCTCAAAAATAGAAGTTTGTTCCTCGTTTTCAAAAGAGAAAGCCTGATATGTGGCTAGAAAATAAGTATATATGTGAATCAGGATCGCATGTAGTTACACTCGCTAAACACTGAAGCCTGTGATAAGAAATCATCCAATCACCCATATTTGGGTTGCAATTATAAAGTGGATCTTAGAATATTCCTAGTGTGCAAAACTGGAAAGAGGAGGGATAACCTACTTTTTAAATTACAGGAAGTTTGAGGATCATCAACTGCAAATAATACAAAATGAGACACAGAAAGCGGAATAGAAATGTAAAAACTGCATTCCAGATTTTATATTTTCAGCTAAAATCGATTTCCTATACAAAGAAACAAGAAGGTTCAACACAGAACATACAGGCTGCGTTTGTCTGTGAAATGCTTCCAGCCTTGACTTGAGAACTTCTGCATTATCGTCCTTTCGTTGAATCAGCGGCTCCCCAGTGACCTGTCACTAGAAAATATCTCTTAGAAATACACATAGATTTAGTTTATGAGATCTTTGTCATCATCTATCCTTCAAAAAAACATATCATGCATGTTTGAATAATTATAGCCTATTAGTGGTAAATTAAGTAGCAGCAGTCGAAATAAATTATAACAATAAACCATGTCACAAAAGATGGACCCAACGCAAGATGCATTAACTCCAAAGAAATCAAATAATTTGACCAAATAGACGAGACAATTTTACAACTATGAAGAAATAGAAAATAAAATACAAATCTGTAGAAATCCCTTGTGTATCAACTATCAACTAAAGTTACTTTTGCATGCACATTTGTTTTCAATTGAAAAGGACAAAGAACTAAGCTTCCTACCCTTTAAATGAAAACTCCATGAATTAAAAATTAACCATAAAACAGAGGTCTAGAATCAGCAATAAAGTCGAAAAGAAATTACATACTAAAACAGCAAATCTCATTTTGGAGTATCTATATGAATATCTATATTAAATTATTGAAGTTACTTTTGCATGCACATTGGTTTTCAAGTGAAAAGGACAAACAAGTAAACTTCTTACCTTTTTAATGAACACTCCATGAATTAAAAATTAACAATAACACAGAGGTCTAAAATCAGCAATAAAATGAAAAAGAAATTACATATTAAAACAGCGAATCTCATTTTGTAGTATCTATATCTAAATAAGGTGTCAAGTCATGCCATTCTTTACTAAGATAACTGAAAGACAAAACAGACCAATAAAATAATTGTGTTAAACAGTATTGCTCACGTTAATCATTGCAAATATCCTGTTTCTAATTATTTGTTAATGTCCCAAACCTCAAACACTCTACTATAAGTCTATAAATATCAGACAGTCATTTTATTTTCTTCAAAATCTCCACAACATGAAATTGGCACAACCATAGCATGTCACAAATAGGGAAGCTCTCCAGATTGAGAATCCTAATGACAGAAATAACACTCATACAAAACATTTATTTCAGATTTTTAAACCACAGATATTTGCGGCTGGTGAAAAGCACCATCTCATCAGAACAAGTATTTCACAAAATAACTACTCAAAAAAGAAACAAAAACATAATATTCAAACATCATAGTAGAATTGCAAGTAAAATTATATATTAACTTCCAAATTTCTAACAAATGTATTGCCTGCTAAATTAACTTTAACTGCCCTCAATCAGTAGTCCTAATTACCATATGTCATGAATTTCCTATCGCTGTTCAAGTTATTTCAGCCCAGCTAACCAGCAATAATTCAGAATTAAAAACACTATCATCCAAATGATGAATTAAATAAATGTATAAAACTTTTCTGGACATATACACACATTCTAAATGGGAATAAATTCCTTTGTGTCAGACAATCAATATTCACAGGCTAGTAACAACTACACAAGTCAAGTGTTGGAATCAAAAAAATGCCCCATACCTATTTTAGTGTTATGAATTATGTATGAGATAGCGTATGAAGAGAGGATGGTGAGAATCTGCATATAAGCATTTTCCTACTTCGCCAAGGAAGGAAGAAAAAGTTTGAAGGACATTCTTTACCAGAAGTTATAGATAAAGGGGATGCAAAGGGTAGTGGAGGACAATGAGTGAACCACATGAGAAAGCAAGTCAAAGAAAAAACATTGATCAAGGTTCTGAAAAAGTTTCCACAATGTAAAGCATAGCTTAATGCTCGTAAGCATCACCAGGATGAAGAGCCTATCAGCAGCCAGGCAACTTCAATGGAGTAATCAGAGAGTAATAAAAGACTACGAAAGAGACCCTGCATACCAAGAAGGTCGCTAAATTTGTATTTGTGCTAGTGTCTGATTTCTTGTTTTAGGAGGAGAAACTGAAGTTCTAGGTTTACATATCTAGGATCTGTTTCCAGGCCAGATACTGGACATTCATACACACTGATAAGATTGCTTTCCCATCTATAAAATTCTTTCATTGCCTATATTATCATTAAGATCTGTAAAATAATGACTGAATGATGTGTAAAATAATAACTGAATAATGTGACGAATTTGGAAAATCTTTACTGCTCCATTACTTGCATTGCTTTCTTTACTTGAAAAAGCAAATTTGCATCGCTTCTGATATAAGATTTTGCAAAATGAAACCTTCAAATAAGTTGGAAAACATGTTCCACAAGTAATACATCTGAATGGTAAGATACATACATTGAACAAACATCCACAGAAACATGAGGCATATTCTAAACACAAATTTCAAAATAGAGAGTACCAATCAGTTAAGAAGAAGATTAGGGTTTTACATCATCAACACCAGGAACTTTTGGAGGGGCAAATTTAGTGTGATATGATCGTCCACTGGCTGGATGCATCCAGCGACCAGTTATCCTCTCCTCTAGAATAGAATCTTTAATTTCAAAGTCCAGCACTTTATCAATTTTAGTCCCTTGTTTTTCAAGCATCTCATCAAGCTATACCAATAATAGAATGCCTTAGAAAAGGTATAAGTAATAGATGATTAAATCCCAATGAATGAAAGGAAATTATAAATAAAAATCATCTAAAAAAGAAATACAGCAACATTTTTAGTTTTTCGTATGTGGGTAGCATATACTGTTCACATGAAGACAGAGACAAAACTCCATACCTTCTGAGCTTGAACTACTGTACGAGGAAAACCGTCCAGAATAAATCCCTTTTGGCATGAAGGCTTTTAATAGCTTCATCAATAATACCAATGACCAAGTCATCAGATACAAGCTCCCCTGTACGATCAATGCAAATTTGTTTGTTGCAGTTAAACCAAAAAAATTCAAAATGAACGGAACTACCATAAAGCATTTGAATATCTGAAACTAAATCAATCAATGAAGGAAAAAAATCCTAATTTTCACTATCATATACTCAATTCTTTTACACCTCAATGCCAATTTTAAACTTAACCTTATCCATGGCCTCCTTAGCTTTTACACCCAAAGGAGTTCTGGCAGACACAGCTGCTCTTAGCATATCTCCAGTCGCCAAGTGGCATAAGCAATACTCATCCTTAATAAATGGCGATTGAGTACCTTTCCCTGAACCTGGGGGCCTGCACCAAACATAAAAGGCTATCAACCAATTGCACGGTACACATAGTTAGCAAAATCACTAACCCCACTTGTAAAAACTTCAGGCACCAGCTAATAATAGGGAAACAGAAAAAACGTAGGTAGTGCTTACAAAATATTAAATGGCTGACATAACAAATCATAATCCAATCATTGGCAATAACCACACTGTTTTCAGTATGCACACAAATAAAATTTAAAATGTTGACAACAAAGACACGTATTAAAGCATAAATTTTTTAGTAAACAGGATTTCTCCTACTTTTCATTAGTCTACGAATAACATTTATTCCACACATAATTGAAAATTAGCTTGCATGACGCAGTCGAATACTGCTGCAAGTGCTACTAACTAAAGTGGTTTGCCCATTTTCTGTTAGATATACATCTTTGGCTACTAAATGGCCTCTCCTTACAATGTAAAAGGTGCAAAAACCTTGGTTAGTCACCACAGGAGCATACAACAGTGGAAAATGCTCCAGTTTCGAGTAGCATGAGGGGTTTCACTTTCGATTTACTATTGCTATGTTCCATCAGCTCTAATCACCTGGTTGTTCTTGGAAGCTGCATTGTCTGGCTGAGAAACTCTTCATTTTCCTGGAGAAAAGAATTGAGAATTCTTTCCAATGTCCATGTACACAGGTGTTAGGAGCCTCTCCCCTGTACCTATACTTATGCTGGTTACATTTATCACCACAAGCATGTCTAAAATGAGATGCTACTCAAACGTTGGAGATACAACAATGAGCAAAGAACCAAAACAGGAGCTGATTTCAACCAAAAACATAATCCAGAAGCTGCTGCCCTTATATTGACAGCGCAATCATTTTTCACAACAAGTAATCATTTCTCTTGCAAAATTTTAGACATAGGTGCATTTGTGATAAGGGATCCACATTCTATTTGCAGAAACATAAAAAAATCTACTTTTCCCAAACGCAACCAAAAACATCTGTCCTGGGACAAGACCGCAGCAATGCAGAACATAGTCACTGCAAATAAAATGACAACATGGAAGGCAATCGTGTCTTGAGGATGGTCACCCAGGATTTCAAATTACCCATTATTTTAAAATGATAAGCAAATAAACTTCAATTATTATAAGCATTATACCCTGCCTACAAAGTGCTGGCACTGGCGACAAAAAGTAGGAAATTGTCAGTGCACTCATTACAGAAAAAACTAATATGGTTGTTTTAAACAGCAACTTAGAATGTTATATTGCCAAACTTAGAAAAAAACATAAAATGATACCACCCTGCGGAAGGTAATGTATTAAGGATTAGAAGGTAGGTATCATACACCAGCCAGTATCATACATCAGCCGCATAACTTTGGTACAGGGCTGTCCTCATGTCTACATCTGTGCTATATATATATATATATATATATATATATATATATATACACACACAGAAAAAACATACACACATATATAATACTCTGTGTGTGTATATACATATGCCTGTGCACATCGTATATGGCATCCCCGTACCCGTGACCCATGTTTCTGCCAGTAGCTAAGTTTTATATGAAATTGGGAAGGCTAAATTTGGGCATCAAACAGTATAACAACACGGCAGGATTGTAAGTTAATAACAGGCCTGCCATTAAGGCATAATATTCATGAAATTGGAAACAATTGCAACTGCAGCATTAGAGGCAGGCCCTTACAACATCTAGGTTTATCAGATAGCCTAAAAATGCATCTTGAGAACAGGCATTGATCTGTAGATGGCAACCAAAACTCAATAATGATTGGAATTAAGAAATCCACAATCATTTAGTACGCATAGATCTACTAATATCCAAAAAGAGAGCACCTCGAGTACATATAAACATTGCTCTGGGGATGACATCTGAGGGCAGACAAAAACATTGGTGGGATTTCTAACCACATATGAAACTAAGATTGAGAGATCCAAAGTGGGCATCTGGCCAATGAATATGCAAATCCAATCTAAACTTTAAAAAAACCAACCGTAATTAGGCCCAAAACACTGTGCCCATCTCAAACCCCTCCAAAGCCCTACAGGCAGGACCCACTAACAATATAAAAATCAAAAGAAGTTCTGGGTGCATTGAACCCATGTCATGGATCCAAGTAAACTGATCTGTTATTTAACAGAAGACATGTTCTCAAATGTAAATACCAAAAGGGTTTACAACCGAATTTTATTTGTTTTAAGAGTGCAAACATACCAACTAGAATTAGTCGTTTCTCAGGCTTGCTGGCACACTTCATTCGGTGGAGCAGCTCGGTCATGAGATCAAGGAGAGGCACATTGCCCAGATCCACACTGTTTGTGCTCGCCATTTTAATCTCTCTTCAGCTCCTACAACGAACACACCGAAATAGCCACCAACGAATAAACACTGAAAAGGGAAAAGCCCAAATAGATATAAGCGAATATATATACCGGCGATTCCCACGTTGCCCAAGACTTCTGTGATATCTTACACTACTCCATTTTTTTAGATTATTTTTTTATACTATCGCAAAATATTTGTTTGAAATTAATTGCAGTCCAAAGTGAGGTGAGAGGCACTATTTCCCTGGTTGGTAGATTCACCTACCTACCTGCTTGCCTAACTTATTCCACCTGGCACCATCCCTTGTTCTTTGAATTTGTTTAACTATCCTGAGTACTTATTGTTTAAAAGATTTGAATTTTGTGATAATACGGTCCACAAATCCTTTCTGAAGTCGGGCAATATTTTAGTGGATTGCTTTTTGGGTTTGGTACTTAGTTTATTGTATTTTGTAAAACAGGAATTTGTCGCTAAGCGATGGTATCTTTAGGAGTCCTAGGTTTGCTTTTTAGGCATAGGACACATGGCATAAAGTACCTACTCTTTCATGACAAAGTTTATGAAACAAGGTTTTTTGAATTAGTTATAGGCTTTTGCGGAAGCGATTGTTTACTCCCTAGTTTTGTAGGCATTATTCAAAATGGAAGGTGTTATGTTGAAGTCGTTTGGCAATGGAGTCCGATGTTTGTAAGTGTGGAAACCGTTGTTCAGTGGAGGCGGTGGACAAGTTGCGGTAGCTAAGTTTCGATGATTACTTGTGGAAAGCAATGCAATCGAAGAAGTGGTACTCTATTTCTGATTGTTTGTTGAGTGCAGGAGTTATTGTTCATTTGGTTGTGATGTTGTCTTACTTTCGTGGAGGAAACATGTTTGTACATGTACAGTTGAACTTGAACGAACGATACATGTTGTTTGGGGCGGTACCTGAATCTGCTATGGAATTTGAGAGAACTATCAACATCCAATTTCTTTTGTACGATTAAAGCATATTGTGAATTTGGTGACAATTTTGTGTAGATCGATAAACTTTGTTTAGTGTGTTTGAAATATTATATTCTAAAAATGGGAAGAGGAAACATAAAAAAATTGAAAATGGCACATAGACTATTTTCATTGTTTTGTGGTGAATATTGATATGATGGTAATGAAGAGTAAATTGAATTTGAAATGCATAAAGAACTTGAACGCGTGCCATGTTTTGTGCAAGTGTCAATTGTTTAAAGCGACATGTGTCGTGTGGCTTGCATTGGAAATTTATTTCTGTTGGTTTATGTAGTTCAACTGATAAGGCAGACACAAATTGGAGTAGTTTCACTGGCGTGAAATGCAAAACCTGCGGAATGTGTTGGATTCATTGTGCATTAAGTTGGAGGCGTGAATGGTGCAGGAGCATGGCGTGAAGAACAAGTTTTAGTCAGGGTAAGGTAAGTTCGGTTTCCTATAATTGCAATGTTTTATTAAAGAGCATATCAAATAGAGGAATAAGCCATGTTTGGTCAAAGAGAGAAGAAAAAGAATAACTCATCGAATTTACTAAGATAAAGCAAAGTTTGAATCCCTTCAGTTTCACCGTGCAGATGAGAGGCTCTATTTCTCCTCTGTTTGGAAAATGCAAAGTTCGTTGATAATAGTATTGTTATCTCTTTCCTGTTACATCGATGTAACTGTTTGAACAAATGAAGAGAAGAAGGTAGCTTTACAACAAATATATGGAAATAGATCTACATTGTTCTATAGTAAAGATATTCCAGTCTAGGTAGTCTGCTCCATCGGCCTGCCTTTAGATTAGGGACCAAATTTCACCCATATAATAGGCCTGAAATCTATGTGTATTAGTTTTGTTTTTAAGCTGGTGACATTTAAGACTCAACGTTTGTGCAGGTTTGTTCTTTTAATCATTCCCCAGATAATATGGATCACAGAGGTCACAAACATAAAGATGAGACTAATTTGAAATTGTCTAACCTTGGCAATACAACCCAACTGTATAGAACAATTTGTCAGTTTCAAAATTTGGATATGAATGGTACAAACTAGAACTTGAAATCCAATTAAAAAATATAGTATGATGCTTAAATTTCAAGTGGGTATAGGCTATATGAATCCAAGAATTTAAAACTCACCTTGATGGTACCTTGAAGAGTAGGGAATATATTGTTCTAGTTGTGTTCATTGCTTGTAGTGGCGATTGGCTTGGACATAGATCACTCCAAAGTGATCGAAACTACTAAAAAAAGCAGACTTACAATCCAACAAAATGAGTGGCAGGTAGAGATGCATAACTAGTTAAACAGACTTACATTCTGTTAACACCTTTGTGATTGCAGGCTTTTTTGTGCCCCCTGGTTTTCTATTGTCAAAACACTAGAAATTTTTTCTCCTTAGAAGGATTTCATCATGCCTCTCGGATTTTAAGTCCGTGTCATGATGAAGTATAGAGGTACTTTTCCATAACCAAAAAAACTAAAGCAATTAAGAATTGTGAGGAAGGTCAAATTCCCATTAAAACCTGGGAGACACTCTTGGATACAGGTATGCGGAGCAATCCTGCTTCAACGTCTCAAATTTATAAGCTTTTACATAATTGAAGATTAGACTTGAATTTGTGGAAGACCCTCTCAGATGTCGGTAACAGGATGAATCCTACATAAACATCGTTAATTTAGCAGAATTTGATCGGAAATATATGTGTTGATGAATTCAATGAGACATATATAGACATATATAATAAGTTGGCTGAGTAAATAGAATAGAATTATTACTTCATTGTTGTCATTGAGCATGAACTTTATGGACAATGGCTCATGAACTGGTGATAATATTAAAAGCATTTTTCTTATGCACGAGAATGAATTTAGAAATAATGTAGCACATTATGAGCACTACCATAAAGAGTGTATGCAATCTCCAATAGAAAAAACTATTCGACAACCAATGAACAGTTTAAATGATTGGATTGCATTTATGTAAATTTACTCAAATAGTCATGCATCTTCGACATACAACAAATCTGTAACAAATAGCAAACAGTTGTAATTGACACAAAAAAAAAAATAGGCCACAACAATTAATGTCTTAATATAAAAAAACAAAGTCAGAGATATTAGATCCATGTTTTTAAATGTTGCCAAAAACAAGGTTTGTTGTGGTTGTTTGTTGAGTTTTAAGTTTAGTCTATTTTAAAAACTAGTTATAATAATATAGAAAAAATACACAGCGAAGTAATAGTTAGATATGTAAGCAAATGGCAGGAAAGTAAAAAGTAATTAAAGTAGACACAAGAAGAGAATAATTGTTGCCAATATTTCTTTCGGATTATGATTTCATTGTATTAGTCGTCTGAGAATAACATAATTACAAAAAGGCTGAAACAAAAGCAAGGCCAAAAATATGTAACAAGTAGGCTGGTGGGAAAGAGAGATGTATGTAGTCATTGCAAAATCTGTTTAACATAGGCAATTGTTTGTTTTCTCTGTGACTGTTATGCTTTGCAAGTGTGCTTTGCCTTTTTTTAATATTGCCAAAAACATAGACGATAATAATGGATTGTTCCTGGTCATACGGGGAGCCCGTCATGAAATTTGTTCGTGTAGGTGCATGGGTTGCAAAATCATTCCAGGAATCTGAAAGAACATGACGGGTATGTTAGACTAGAAACAAAGAATTAAACTGAAATGTAATGAATAGAGCTGGAAAATGGAGATGCTTACCAGAGAAGAGAGAAAGCTACGTTTCTTTGATTGTGGATATTGAGTTGTCAACCGTCAAAGTGAATGTACCCTTGATTTGGAATTGACGGAGAAGAAATACAACCTTTGAGATGTCCTGTTGATATTCTTCATATTGTGTTTGACAAAGGTGAGGGAAGACTTTTCCCAGTAATGGCTCTCGCAGTGTGCAGTGGAGGGAGTCATCTCTTGTTTGCAAAGTGCAATGGAGAAAGTGCTTATACTTGTATGGTTTTGATGTATTGCAAGTTGCACAAAGGGAAATTTGTTTCAGTTCAGCTGGATCAGGTTCTCATGAGATGGTCACATTCTACACAGAATGCTTGGAAAGGAGAAAGGTATATGTTCTTTGCGCGAAGTACGCCTGCAATCTGCACAAGGGAGATGAAGTTGTTAGAGGGATGTATTGTTAATAGGCATATTTGATAGATGACAAATTGTTGATGCAAGATAACTTAAAAAGAGAAATTGCAGTGTACTTGCCTCTGTGTTTGTGTTTATGAGAGATTGTAAAAATGTTTTTGTAGGTTCATCATTTAAAGGGTCAATGAAGGATGAATGGCCTGCATGTACAACACGCGAACCCTTTAATCCTTTTCTGATGAAGTTTTTGAAAAGCAATAGTGGTATGTTCCCTTCTGTAATGTTGTCTCTTATTGTATGACATAGTGAAATGTGAAAGTTTCCCAAATGTACCTGCAAGGACAAAGTATCATGTTTGGTTAAAATTGAAGGCAATAATGCAGTGCAATGTATATTAAAATGAAAGAAGGGAGAGTGTTTGATACTATTGCTTTTGCATTTTCAGCGTCAGAGTCTTTAACGTAGAGGGTGAACAGGTCGTTGGTGTGGTGGATTCCTATCACAATTGCAGCAAATGACCCGACGAGAGAATGTTGCATTTGAATCAACAAGCTCTTGTATTGTCATGTCGGGTGTCAATTTTCATGTTTTGCAAACTGTTGGTATGTTTTCCATGGTGGTTGTTGCATTTGCGGACAAAGAACAATTTGCATCTCCTCATTCGTACTTTGTTTTTTCTTTGACAATGAAACCAGTCACACGCAGACCGCAGCCAACAACTACAATGGATGCAAATTTGTGCACGAAGGTGTTGCTCATGTTCAAAGTGATTGTCATTTGACCATTTTTGTCAACCAAATCAGCATGGAGGATTTCAGCTTTTGAGGGGGAGATGTTGGTTGCATGTGCTGGTCCATAGACGACCAGGACATCACCTTCAAAGACAGTTGCAACTTTGCCTGCACAAATGTCAAGTATGGAGGATGGTTGTTGTGTTGCTTGGTTTTGGGCTGCATTTTGAATGGTATTAGGATGCTTTTATTGAAAGGATAAGTATGATAATAAATGAATGATGAGAAGAAAGTATAGAAATGTTAGAAAGAGATTACCGTTTAGAGGATTCTTGGAAAAGATCATTGGTAGCAATGTCCTTGTTCTTGGAGGGGTGTTCCATGTCTTTGTTCTATAACTATCTGCAAAGCATTCAAATATGTAAATAGTTGTTATAGAGTGTCAAATGAAAAGGAAAGAAAAGAATCAACAAACTAGATGTTAGTTTTGGTGAATCAATAGAACAACGTATGTGCACTTACAATTGTGCAGTGTTGTTGATGGTGTTTTTCAAGACAACAAAAATTGTTGGGTGGTCAGTCCAATATGCAAATCTTTCAAATGTATTACAGGTTTGATGTATTGTGTTTGACCATATATGGTCGATCATGTTTTTAGTGAAGACACTTGGATGTTGAATATAGAAGCTGAAATTGTTTTTTTGCATAAATGCTAAAAGCATTGTTGTTTTCCTATTTTTGTTGTGCATGTCGATGTTAAAGTCTCCAAAAATGTAGGTGGGAATGGTTAAATCAAGGGATCGGAACACATTGTCGAGAACAATGAAGATGTTTTCCAGATGTGCATTTGGCGCAACGTAGACATTTACAATTGTTATGCATTGATGTTGCAGTAATATCTTTGCGAGTAGCGACTCTACGTGTGTGCTTTGAAAGTAATGTTTTTCTAGGAAAGCTATATTGTTTGCAATAAAAATTGCTAGACCATGTACATGGTGTGCAGAAAAGCATTGGTATCCGTCAAGGTAGTCAATTGCAATGGGGCAAGCAATGTGAGTTTCTTGTAAATAGAGAATGTGAGATTGCATTAATTCATGGTCATGGAGAATGGCTTCTCTGTGAGCATGAAGACTTCGGGTATTTAGCGAAGCAACTATAATAGAGGAAGAAATATCAGCTATGGACAAGGCATGTTGAATATTCCATTTAGCTTCATTTCGGAGTCGTTCCATTTCTATGTGTTGATTGTTTGTTTAATGCTGAAATTCTTTTTCGTAAGCGGGGATAGCAAGTAAAGGTTGGAAATGGTTCTCACTCGTGATAGAGTATATGCTAAGCCATGTGACGATACGCCAAGGGGGCTGAAAGCAAGCCATTCTAGTGTGAGGCCTTGTGCTCTGTGTATTGTGCGTGCGGAACAAAGTTGTACGGGGAATTGTTTTCTTATTGTAACCGGTGTCTTGTATGATGTTCTACGCAAGGGTCTAGCCACACGAACAATTGGAGTCCAATCAAGTTCTGTTCTCGTTGTTGACAATTGCGGATGTTTAGATCTTTGTTGTTTTCCAATACAGGATCATTGAATTTTATCCATATGGCATCGAAGTCATTTGTTGTTGTATATGTTTTGAAAACTCCGTCAGAACCATTGACCAATCCGTCTTGGATGTCGTAGTTCCCAGCGAAAAGTTCAATTAGCATGTTAACTTTGAGCTCTATATGTTGTGGCAATTCTATAGTTTTAGAGTAGGCTTCCATTTGTTCGATTGTTGTATCTTGTTCATCGATAGAGTTGATGACAATTTTCTGGCCTGGAGCAAGAGCAAGCATTTTTTTATTGTGTTGAAGAACATCTATGTTTTTGTAGAAAAGGAATGGAAGTGTTGGATCAACTGGGATTGGCCGAATACAGGTATGATTGAGGTATGCAAGATCAGATTCTGAATGTTGTCCAATGTGAATTCTGTTCAGACGGAGACAAAGGCAACATCTTTTTGATGCATTGTTTCAGTCAATTCAAATATTTTTACATGTGTATTCCAGAAGTCATAGCTAATCAATTCTCTAGAAATTTTGGGGTTTTTAAATACAAGACAGTCATTGACTGGTTGTGCTTGGTAGAAGTCTCCATGAGAAGATCATGTCAATTCCTCCAAACCAAGTTGTGGGCATGTGTTTTATTTGACGAAGTCGTTGGTCTGTGAAGTATAGAAGTTGACCTCCGACCAAGGATATTTCATCTATTAGAGCAAGTTGTAATTGTTGGTAGTGCTTTGCCAAGGAATCCAATCGTTCATTGGTTAATGGGCGTAGTTCAGATCGATTGAAAGGCAAGAGGAAAGCAAAATGAAGTGTTATTCCACCGGCATTGTAAGCAACTTTTCCCGTGAATGCCAAGATCAAGCCTTTGATTTTCAAGGGGTCGTTATGCATGGAGCTATCGTAAATACGAGCCAATGTTTCAAATATCAATTTTGCAACAAATGTTTTACCTGTGCCGGCGCCTCCTGTTAGGAAAAGGTAGATAGCAATTGATGGGTCTTTATTTTTCTTAAAGGAGATGTCTTTCACAATGGCTTGTTGTTTCTTATTGAGAAGTTGCATTTGTTTGAAATATGTTGTGTTGTCTTGGATGCTTGGGTGTTTTTCTAGTTGAAATTGTTTCTTTGCAATGTCTGAATGTTGTTGTTGATTATGGAAAGGCAAATCATGCTCTATGTCGTAGTCTTCAAAGGGGAGGTGTTCATGTGTAGTTATCGTTGTTGTTTTCTCAGAGGATTGGAGAGACAATTGTACATCGTGAATTGTTGTGTCCATGTCACCCCATTTGTTGTTGGTAGCGTAGTGGAATTTGGATTCATTGGAATGGATGGTGTGTTCGTGAAATGCATATGCATCTTTCCAAGTTGCAAATTTTGTTTTCAGGGTGTGTTCATTTTCTGTAAAAGGGATGTAAAGCAAAAGCTTTTCACGGCAATAGTTGTTTATGTCAAGATGTTTGCTATAGTTGATAGACCTGATGATGAGTGGCTTGTTTCGAGGTTTTTATTTTTACTAGCATTGTGAATGGAAACAAAGTCAGCTAAGCAAATGGAATGCAAAGAATGAGGTCATGCTATGTAGTGATCTATGATAGAGTCGGCACATGATGTTCGTTGATTCATCTGGTTCTTGTTGAAGTAGACTTGGAGGTTTTAGAATGAATGTACGGTCTTCGGGATTTGAAGTGTTTATGAAAACACATTTTCGTGATGTATTGTTTAAAGGGATGGAAAGGACTATGTGGACTTGCTTGTTGTGCAGACATTTGGTGGGTATTTAGCATTGCATTGCCTAGGCTTCGAATCATCTGAATGGCATCGAGATGCATTTTTTGGTGCTCAACCCGAATTCTAGTGAATGCTTTCATCATTGTTCGGTCAATCTTAGTCATGTAGGAGCAGCAATATGTTGCCACTGCATAAGCATTTAGCACATATTGAGCATCGGTATTTGCTTGCCAAATCATGGGCATTTTCTTGAAAAGCTATTATTCCATGCGTGAGCTGGTTTTCTTTTCAAGAGCAATGTTGGTTGTTTGAGTGTTGATTGTATTGCTTCTATGTATGTTATTTCATTGAGACCTAGTTCTTGGAGGAACATATCATGTGTAATGCAAGTATCGTATCGTTTGCTCTCTAGAATAGAGAAAATGGAATGTGCAAGTGCAATAGCAGATTGTGTTGGCTGTTCTATAGGTTCAAGTATTTTTGTACACTTCATTGGAGGTTGGGGGAAATTGTATCTGCACTTGGATTGTTTTTTTTTTTGCAGCTTTGCGTGTGGTGATGGCATTGCAATTGAGCGATATGTTGAGGGAATGAACTAGTATCACATGTAATGTAGCGATCAACGTATGACTCTATAATGTCATTGGCATCGTTTCCAAAGACCGGTGCATTTTTTGTCCAAATTAGCCAATGGCTATGAGCATTCCCCTGTTTTGGAATTCCGTGACCCAAAAGTAATCTTCTATATGGCCAAAGAAGGATTTGTCTTTGCAAAGTAATTGTTTCAATGCATAGAGTCTATGCTTGTAGTAACGAGTGCATGTAATGGGATCGTTTTTTACAAAAAGTTAGAGTCATTGTAATCTGAACGTCTTGGCTTCTCTAAAGGGATAGTATTCTATATATGGTGTATAAATTATTGAGGGTCTCGGTTAGTTAGTGGCAACCAACAATGTTCTACACTCGAGAATGTCGCAAGAAGGTAGCGCGGGTGATTTGTTGAATCATGGCAAAAAGGTTTTTCCTTGTTTGTTGCATATAGTCCGGGGAAATGCGTATTCTTTTGAAATCGATGTACCCGATATCAGATCTCAAGATGTTTTCTAGATTTGGTTTGTATTTGACATCTTTTGCAAATAGTGTTCGACCTTTTAATTGTCCCTTTCTGATTCTGAGCCATATTGAACGACCCACTTGGTCAATTAGTATTTTTATTGCTTTGAAAAATATATTCGTTATGTGATAAGAAAATCTATGATCTGAGTGCATTAACTCCCATTGCGCTATTTTTTGATATGGAATTGTTTTTGTAGTTGTTTCATTGCGAGGTTGGCCAAAAAACAAAGTTGGGAAATTCATCTCTTCTGAGAATTTGTCTTGAAAAATACCCAATGGTGTAAAGCCCTCTGAAGGAGCGATATTTATGATCTTGTCTTTAAGATAGTGGATAGTTGAGGAGTCAGTGAAACCATGAATTAGTGTGTCGTGCACATTGTCATTATCGATGTCGTCATCAGAAGAGTTGTTCTCGGAGGGGATATGTTCGTGTTCTTCATTGTTAATCGTTTCAAGTTCAACGTGTGTAGAAAGTGTTTGATCCTAGTCATGGTTTAGTTTGATTTCATGCATAAGATATAATGTTGTTGCACATAATTGTTTAAGAGCAGCCATAGTGATTATGGGGCGCACATTTCCCAAATGGTATGCTTTTATGTATTCAAGACGTCGTTTAAGCGCCACAACAATTGTTTTTGTTTCTTCTGGGTATCTTGGCAATGCTTGTTGGATTATATCAATATTTGTTGGAACATTTATAATTGCTCCCTTTAACGTGTATTGAGGATGTTTATGGCTTTGGCACCTTATTTGACCAAATGCGAGTCGAAGAGACACGAGTCTTTCTTCAAGGTCAGAAAGCATTGCAACTGTTGGAAGCATTGGAATCAGTTGGATTCATTGAGGGCATGCTAATCTTGGCAACTTGGCATTTAATAAGCTTGTTGAGCATGGGCGACAAATTTTATTGGATTTGGGCATTGTTTTCGTTGATGTGAGTTGAAGATATGTTTTTTTTGTTGCATTTGTAAAAGATGTCAGGTTGTGCTTGAAGTGGAGCTGGTTACAAATTTTGCATGTATGGATTGGTGTGTCATTTGTTCGGGCATGAAAACGGGCAATACATTGTGCAGAGTTGGTTGTTTGTTGTGTATGTTTACGTATAGTTGTTTTTAGCTTTCGTAGAGACAATTTCGGCATTGTTGGATCGCATTGTTTTATGTTGGTTGACATTTGTGGTTGCAAAGAGTCGTTTGCTTTTTGCTTGAGTGTTTTAGTGGAGAGAACGTCATCTGTTCCAGCTTCAAGTGATGTGGACATGAAAGTTGTTTTGGCAGTGAAGAAATTGGTACATGAATGGCCTTTGAGTAGCAGGGAATGTATAACATTGGAATCTGTTATAGCTCTTTGATGTGTCTGTTTTCGTATATGCTTTTTTATTGAGCGAACAGAAAATGTCAACGGTTTTTCATTCTGATTGTGCACAATGGTTTTTTGCACATGTTTCCGAAGATATGCTTTGAATTTCTGTATGCATTTGGGTGGTTGTATTTTCAGATGTATACGCAGCAGTGAGTATCGGAACATAGTGAGAATTTGTAGCCAATAGTTCATAATGAAAATGTCCTTCGGGAAGTGAAAATCGTATGAGATTGTATGTTTTTTCAAGCGGTGCATTACTAGAATAAATCTTAAAAACTTGGAAAGGATGTGAATGCCACAATTGAATATTTATTTCAAAAGTAGGCATAACCAATGGATGATGAAGTCATCTGCGTGTATATTGTTGTGGTCATGGAACGTGGCTATGTTTACTACAAGGCCTTGCCACGTGCCAATGTGCGGTATGTTTGTTATTGGGTTCTGGTCAAGCCAGGTATGGAGAAAGCGAACAGTTGTATGGTCTTCTCGAAGAATAGAACTACAAAAAGCCTGAGCAGCATACCTGCGCAGGCAACGAGGGTCAAATTCATTGTTGTGAATGCGGCAAATAGAAGTGAAAAGGCTATCAGCAGCATAGATATTGTCACTTGTTTGCAGCCTAACAAGGCGTAGTTGTTGTAGTTGATCGGATAAGCCCCTCCAAAGCATTTCTACATAACTTTGAAGGGATAATAGATGAGCATTGTTTGTTGGTTCAGGGCATTGCACATACTTTTTCCAGAATAAGGGTTCATAATGCCCACTAAGAGGGTTGGAATCATGGAAAAGAATACAATATGGCAGTATCTGACTATTTGGAGTGAATTGAAGATAATTTGTGCCTCTTGTTGCAGACCAAACCCATATCGGCAAGTCAAGCCATTTGGAAAGCCATTTTATGCAAAAGATGTCGCCCCATAGGCCTTGTTCGGTACCTTCGGGTGAGTACACTGCAGATAGTTTCATGCGATGTAAATATGTTTCCCAGCTATGAACACCTGTGCAAAAGAAAAAGGCTTTCAGGATCTAGTTCTAACTGTAGAGAAGCCAATGCTACAGGATCAGATAGAGAGAGCAAAGTCTGAAAGTGTTCAATGACACCGCTTCTAAGTTCAAGAGATGTGTATCGAAATGGAACAACACCGAAGGAATCAAACAAGCAATCACCCACTCCGTATTTGAAAGCATAGTCTCGAAAAGGTTGAACCTATGCAACACATTGTCTATGCATTCTATGACGCGGTTTGATAATGTATATTGCTCAACATCAACAAGTGTGGTTGCCATGGATGTTTTTTTGCATTTGGTTTGTTCTTTTTGTTACAAAAAAGGTTTCCTCAACAGAATATAGAAGAGAAGACTAATGTTTATACCTTTTCCAATGGAGCATGAGCAATCCAAACAAGCAGCAATGAAATATCTCTGGTTCTCTGATTTTGCTTTTGTCACGAATCTGAAATGTACACAATAGATGTTATGCATTTAGTCAGTATTGCAAACAGGAGTAGGTAGGAAAAGAATCTTTGTACATACAATAAAGCAAGTAGTACAATGAAATACACAAGAAAGAGCAGTCATTTAAAGTAGCAGTCATTTAAAATCAACGAAAGTTATATTGTGCTTGAGAGAAATACGTAATCAATGTGGGGAAAACATGGATTTCAATAAAGTCAGGTGAGCGTTAAAAATAGGAAGGAGAAATTACAATAGTTATAACAACATATTCAAATGTGGAAAGCAAAGGACTTACAACCTTTCATTTTAAAATGTTGTAGGGCGTGTGCTTTGGAGCATATAATCAAATTAGTTAAACAGAAACGGTTTTTTTACAGATGCCCATTTTTCGATAACTGATTTGAGTGGGCATAATAGATCTACCCATTCATCCAGTTAAGTCTACTTGTTTTCCGCTAGAGTAGTCAAACTTGCTCACCCATAAGATCATTCTTGATTATGATACAAACAGAAGTAAGATCTTTTTTCATCACAGGAGGCATTAGCAAATAAGGCGATCCAATGGTGGAAATTCCAAGGACCTAAATGCAAGAGTTACCCAAGCACAAGCTAAAAAAGTTCTACATATGCTAAAATGTTCTACAGTCATGTTGACAACTGATTTGAGTCAGCCAGAAACATCCTTCATGTGAATTAATTGATTAAGCAATCCACTAAGAATGTTTAAGCAAGTGCCCATTTCTTTGCTCAGTCTTTCTGACAAGATTCTATCCACAATTGTGGTGTGTGTTTAACTTCAAAGAAAGCATCAGGAAAACATCTCTTGCTAGCAGCACACTAAGGCATGCACTTATGTTGTCATTTTCTTTCAAGAAGAATAATGATTTGATGGCTCTTATCCTGTGTAGGTGGCAGAAACAATTTTCATAGTATACATGTCCATGCTGCAATGTACGGTATTGCTCGCTTGCATGCTACAAGGTATCCTTCTTCATGACTTGTGTCAAAAAGTTAAGACTAGATGAAATGAAAAGCAACTTAATAGTTTGTTTCTATAATGGAATTCAGGTTACATTTACAGAGGACTGCATAAGTTAAGACTAGATGAAATGAAAAGCAACTTAATAGTTTGTTTCTATAATGGAATTCAGGTTACATTTACAGAGGACTGCATTTGAGGTATTAAGAGCTATACAAAAGGAATTTTTATCCTTGATACGATTGTGCTTGTCTATAAGAGACTCCTGCTATGATACGATTGTGCTCGTGTATAAGAGACTCCTGCTATGCTAAATATTTCTTTAATTTTATTAATAGGCGATGAGTTATAAATTCTTTAAAACTATATCTCTTGATTCTTGAAGATATCATATGCCCGGTGCATATATTAAGTAAAAGATTAGAAATCCTGACATTGTAATTGGAATGAGTTTAATACCAAGTCTTTTGGGTCATTTTAATACTTAGTCAGTATGGCAATCTTATGAAACCAACAACACCAATTTGCATCCAGGTTAAGAGATGGAGAGTGTAGCATGTATGGATATCTTATATTGCATATATAAAGCATTAATCAAGGAAGAGCCTGATCATTGCCCATACACAAATTGCTGAAAGTTTTCCCTTGAACCCGAGAAAGGGACTGTCTGACTAAAAACACAAAAAACCCTTTCAAAGTCAAGGTCAACCATCTTTGTTGCAGGGATATCTTCCACTTAGGATAGGATAAAGGTTGTAAAGTATAAAATTTAGTCTTCCAATGCCAACACTTAATGCAACTGAGGCACTTATAATGCACGTGACAAATACAACCTCCATGGATACACTTAAACACCCCAAAAACACTTAATTCGACCAAGTCCAACACTTATGGATAACTAACGAAGACATAAATGCATACCTAAGTAAACTTGCAACAAAACATCAAACAATTGACCCCTTTGCAAAAAGAGGAACAATCTTGAGTCATTTCAGCTCGGCATGACGTTCAGTATAAACCCTAGTCATTCAAGCTATGTAATGTGAAACAAGAAACTTTCCTTTTCTATAATATTTGATCTACTATCCCTTTAAAGTACGGTCCCGAGGAGAGCATTACAAAGCAAAAATGGATGGTAATTTCTCATAATTTATTTAATTAAAAAGGGCATCTTAGAACAGTCGTGGGAAGCAGGAGGAAAAGTTGTCCAGGATTCTAAAAGGAAATATTGTGAACTGCAGTGTTCAATAAGGAGATGCAATGAAGCCAAATTTGTGGGTTAATTATTCGTCTCAAACTTGTTGAAGTATGGACCAGAGAGGGGACTCTTTTTGGCAGTGTATGTTATCAAAGGTTTATGTAGTTGGAGAATATGGTTTCCAGTCAAGTGAGAAAATTATATGTCGTCCAATTTTTTTAATATAAATTAAAAGACACGAGAAAATAGAAATCTGTTGGCTGCCTAATTAGTTAATTCTAGAGTTGAATTAACAGATTATTAGATTGTAAATGAGGAGGACGATATCATCAATCATGAAACTTAGATATGCAATGGATAGAAAGACCTTAAATTATATGCTATGATTTCCACTTTAATTGACAGAATGTTTTGCTATCTATTGTTTCTTTTGCACCATACTTTGTGCAGCTTTCTTAGTTTAGCTTAGAGTGTGTGGGGATAATGATGACAAAGTCAAATCTATATGAGCTCAAGAAAAGTTACAAAAAGGGCAAAGAATTCCTGGCGAAGAAAATCAAATGGCCCTTTGCATACTATTAAAAGATATCAACAGATGTAGGGAATGTTTCAAATGGCATATTCCATAAGCATAGTACTAGTCGGTGATATGCACAATTGTTCACAATAATTAATAGACACTTTCACTACCCTCTCTCTATGGCTTCCTCTCGTAACCATCACCGCTCTCCATCTGAATACACTTTAGCTTCAGGATAGTATTGTGGATGAATATCCTTCTTCTTACAAGTTATACGCAGTCCTCTATTCACCTATATCATAAATCATATTGAATCATAAAAAGATGAAACATGAACTTAGCGAAATCATCTGGGCACCTAATATTTGTGATTTCAGGAGAGCAAAGACAATTTAAAGCTCTCAAATAGAAGTTTTGAGTGCAAATTTTGAGTGCAGGTCAACATCACATCATCACATGATGATGGCATGGAAATTTTGAGTGCGTAGTGAACAACAAAATTTTGAAGGTGACTTTTGAATGACTTCAAGCAGCAGATGCTTGAAGAAAACCGAGAAATCATGGATGATTTTGAGTATCAAACGAAGAAGTTTGTGAGAGCAGTAGTTCAAGGTTACTTAAACGCCAGGACAGATGGTAACCTTGAGTTCCCGCCTTCATGTGAGTGGTCTTTCGGGAGCGACTACCAAGGGTTTTAGAATGCTTACAAAGAATCATGTTTTGGATTTAAGCGTAGGTTATTTCCTAGTAGCTCTTTTTTGCTCTTCTGTGTTGTTTTTTGTAGGCATGTTTTTGTATTTCTCTGTCCGCTTAGTTTTGTTTATCAGGGCTCACATTTGGGAGAGGCCTTCGCCAAAATATAGTCAAGCAGCTACAATATCTTGCAAAATATCCATAGCAAAGTAAAATCGTTCATAATGTAGAGGCAACTTCAAATCGTAAGAAACATAAACACAGAAAAACACAAAAAAATTAACATAAACAAAATCGTTGAACTTAAATTGCACTGGCATGAAAATTCACCTTGCTCTTCAGATTGCTTTACCTCCTGGCGGGTAGATGAAAATGGCAAGGTAAACAACCTGAAAGCAAGAAACATATTTCCCCTCAAGCCACTCAAAACTGACCTAATTTGTACGTATTACAGTCAATGCATTAATGTTTTACAATTGATGCGCTTTCCCTGAACAATGCTACATAAAGGCAATGACCAATAAAATGTTGCCACCATAAAAAAATCAAAACCTAAAACTTTAGTTGAGCCCCATTTAAATACAGATGTCACAATCCGATTGAAAACAATGCAAATGTTTAATTGGTAAGGTGAAGACAATATCCATGCCTTCGGTAGGATAATAAAGTAGGTAATGCACTTCGGTTTTCTTCATTTCCATAACAAGTTTAGTTTAGTTAGGAGCCTTCACACCCAAATAGAATTTAAAGGGTGGAAGATATATATTAATCATAACTAATAATCGTATTTGAAATGTACGATGTGAATGTCGAAAGGGATGTAGTAAAAATAAATATTAGATGAAGAGGAATAAAGGGAGAGGAAGGGGATTGTAGAAAATGACATATGATGGTGGAGAAGTGGAAGGGAAATGAAAGAGGAAACATGGAAACAATGTGAAACTATATCATCTACGGATTACAGGACTTGTTTGTCAATCGAATGAAGGCGTAAACTCGTGTTGTGGAAGATGACGAAGACACTATAGAGGGAGATATGGTTCGGTCAATGTTCTAAGTCACTTATAGTCAACTAATAACCGACCACACAATTTCCATGTCATCACATTTCGATGGACTCTGATTGACAGTTAAGATTCGTTAGATGACATTGATACATTCCTCCACATCTACAACCTACATTTTCTCGTGTAACTTGACTCTATCATGGGGCAAGCAAGCTTTCCCTTTGTAAAATACCTTTTAATGTAAAAAGACAAAATTTAGTCAAATTTTTAAAATGATTTTTGTATTTCTTATATGAGAGTCAAAAATGAAATGTAGACATGGAATTGGTTGCTTTCCTGATTGTGATTTTCCTCAACTAGGATTTCTAGATACCTATATATGTTGGTTCAGTACGAGCCTCCATAATTCATATAGATAGGAAAAGCTTCAAATAAATATTCACTTGGCATGTGATAGTTAAGTTTATTGAATTGTGAATTGTGTCACTCTCTGTGAAATGCTTTACATTCGTAAGATGTTTGAAATGCATGCCAACTATCCCATGTGTAATCTTCTATTGGAATTGCACAATTTACACCAACACTACATCGACCTGCAATGTCATCCCAATTTCATCTAGGTACTCGACATTAACACATAAACCAAACTATATTTGTTTGTACACGCTTCCCCTAAGCCAATTAAGCCAAAGTATGAGTGTTTTCTTGGGCATATTCAAGCCCATCGAGGGTAGGCTTCATTTTCATATGCAATGCCTCACATGGGAGTGGCAATGGGAATGGGAGTGGGAGTGGGAATGGGAATGGGAGTGTGAAGTCATGAATGAGATGAGAAAGAAGGTGGTGGTAGTGGTGGATGGCTCTCCATAGTCGAAGACAACAATGTTGTGGGCTCTGTCATACCTTGTGAATAAGGTGGACACGCTCATATTGTTGCATGTTTTGGACACCAAGTCTGAGTGCCTCCCCTATAAATGAAAACTTGAGCACCTCTTCCTTCATGGGTGCCACATTCTTGACTCCATGTGAGCCTTGTGTAGGTCACGTAGGCCTCAAGTAGATGTTGAAGTCGTAATGATGCAAGCATGTGGAAAGGCTATAAGCATAATTTTCTAGGTTGTAAAGGTGTTAACTGACAATAACAATTTTGTTGGAAAGGACATCGATGGTGAATATGCATCTGTGCGATGCGACGATGCGCGTGTGCATTAAATTTGTAGTCGTCGATTGCTGAGGCATGTCAATGGCAAGAGGTGGTAATCCCTTTTGGAAAATGCCTTTCGGCATAATAAAATATATTTTATCATGACTAAAGTAGCATTCAGTTGTGGTTACAATTTGTTGTCTTAGTATTGTCATGGAGGGGTAAAATGGTTTGGTCATTCCAACATTTCCAAGGACACTTTAAATTTATGTTGACACAACCAAAAATCTTCCTTTCGCTTTTTTATACGATATATATGTCAACAACAGGGATAAAAACCCCAATGTATTTTCATCCTTCATTTTGAAATCGATGCAACTGTAGCGCCCCTTGAGATTTAAGAAAATTGCAGGAAGTCTAGGCAGATTCTCATAGAGAGTTTACCTGCAAACTTCAATCTTTGTATCAACTTCGTCTGCAACTTGTTGAGTTGATTTACACTTGCAATTCCAGACACAAAAAGATGAGGAAATTTGTAAAGAATAAGATCATTTGTTTGCCTCGACCTCACATGCTTACAAAAACCATTTCAAGGGCTTGTCCAACACACTCCCTCTTCACACGGTGATTATTTTGTTCTGATCTACTAGTTCTTTACATTTATTAACCGACGACGGTATCAAAGTTTGATCCAGTGACCTTCACTTATTTATCTGTATTTTCTTCTCCATACCAAAAACCGAACCTAGAAATGTTGCGACAAAATACTATAATTCCTCTCTTTGCCTTGTGAAGTTGAATTGCTTTGCTTGACGTTGATCGTTTGTTGAAATTTGCAGCCTTCAAAATGATTCCACCTACAAAGTTTTTAATCATTATAAATGAAAAGATCATTATCAACAATTTTCAAATTTTCTTAGTTTTTAGTGATCTATTCATTTAAATCAGTGAAGATCAAAATGTTACAGTATCACGAAAGATTAAATATAAAGCTTTGAAGTTTATGTTTCGTTTTCCTCAAGCATTTAAGAATTGTATATAAATTTCAAAAGTAAAGCGAAATCTTAACATCTCTAGTTTTATAGTCTTTGTTGAATAACATTAGAAGAAATGTTAATTTTGAATTTATTGAATAAGGAGACAGTAGAAAGTCCTCTTACAAAAACCATTTCAAGGGCTTGTCCAGCACACTCTCGCTTCACATGGTGATTATTTTGTTCATATATATTGGTTCTTTATATTTATTAATCGATTTACGGTATGAAATTTTGATCTAGTGACCTTCACTTATTTATCCATACTTTCTTCTCCATACCGTAAAATTAGACCTAGAAATGTTTGCGATAAAATACTATAATTCCTCTCACTTTGCCTTGCAAGTTGAATTGCTTTGCTTGACGTTGATCATTTGTTGAACTTTGCAGCCTTCAAAATGATTCCACCTGTAAAGTTTTTAATCATTATAAATGAAAAGCTCATTATCACCAATTTTCAAATTTTCTTAGTTTTTAATGATCTATTCGTTTAAATATGTGAAGATGGAAATGTTACAGTATCACGAAAGATTAAATTTAAAGCTTTGAATTTTATGTTTCATTTTCCTCAAGCATTTAAGAATTGTATATAAATTTCAAAAGTAAAGTGAAATCTGAACATCTGTATGTTTTACAGTCTTTGTCGAATAACATAAGAAGAAATTTTATTTTCAAATTTATTAAATAAGGAGCCAATAGAAAGTCCTCTCCAAGTCATTCACGACAAAACCTCTTTGAAAAATGATGGTGAAGATGCATATGTGCGATGACAACATAGGTTACATTCTTAGTCATCGATTTCTACATACACACATATATGTGGATTATAAAATCATATAAAAGAAATTGATATATGGATTATAAAATCATATAAAAGAAATTGAAACACCGAAATGTATTTTATATGCTAACCATAATTTTGTTTTTCATAAAATCTACTTATTTCCCATAATATAAAGAGACATAGAGGAACGAAGAGTTTTTAAAGTCTGGTCCAAATCAAACTGAACGACTCTTTTATTTAGTTGGCTTTGGAAAATGACAAGATTAATTATGTGGAACAATTTGCTTTGCTTTTTTTGAATGCGCTCCACCGTTTGTATCGTGTGTCATTAATGTTATACTTTACTTACGAAGCTTGTATGCATCTTTAGGGGTGTACTCCACAAGAATTAATGTGACCAACCCGATTTTGTTGAAGGGGGTGGTGACGACACCACATAACCAAGCATGGGTTTGAGGCATACACCGCCACAGAGGAGGAGGGTCCGTTGTGGAAACTTGTGGGTATTCTGTGTAGATCGTTGCACTTCCAAATAATGTGAATGCTTGATCCGACATGTCCGATTCCACTTCCCACGTAGTTCTTGTTATTGTGAAATTATAGCACCCCAGAATGGTTAGCTTGTGAAACCGGGGCATTTGGTGTAATATGCATAACATGGGGTTATCCCTCAAGCTGTGGGACTTGCATGGGCTTGAGATAACCCTTCAGAGAAGGCCGACTCCTTTCTAATCCTACCTACCACAACTACTCCTAATGCAAGAAAACAACTAACTACACCTAATCTAACAATCCAAGGAGATAGGGAGAGAGATCCATAAAAGGAAATCTACACTACAAGTGGTGATACACCAAGAAAAGGAGTGTTAATCACTTCCCAGCCTACAAAAAAATGAAAGAAATGAACCTAGAGAGGGTGGTCCTACACCACAAACTAGATCACATTCAATCCACCATTCCTATATAAGCACAAAACACCAAATCTGCAATGAACAAGAAAGTATGCATAGATCCTGCAAGCACAATGAGAGGCAAGTGAAAGTAACACAAATGATGTAGAGGATAGACAAAAGAATCACATAACACCATTATATTACTCCATAGATATACATAGTACATTGATTTAGCAAGAGGCGGCAAGAAATGCCATTACAGATTTTAGAGAAAGGCTTGAAGCCCCATAAGAGGGGATCATGGGGGAGAAAAATGACCAACAACCTCTACAATGCATCCCCTTTACAATTTATATGAAATCGGACACCTTTATTCACACTCAAATTCAACTACAAATGTGAAATCCCACCCACTCCCTCATACTCTTGTTTATAGAAGAAGAAAATGGCACCCATGCTCTATTAATGACGGTGGTTATCACATCACAGCATTAAAGTGAAGAATTAATGAAATTTTTTGACAACCTTATTTCCACCAAATATAAAATTTGAAGATGCAAGTGCGTAGAGGACTTTGATACCTTTCCGAAAGGTCCAAAACGCATGAAACGAGCTCCGAGCATAAAGTTATGGCCATTTAAAGTTCTATAATTTTTTCCTATTCATTGCGGTGATTTGACCCCTTACCACTTTGCCCTTGTCATCACTCATCTCCAACTGCTTTAATTTTCTTATTTTAAAAGAAGTAAAGTATTTTGTGTTTATCGCATGACTCTACTTTTCATTTTCCTTTCATTGCGTTGATCTGAGGTTGTTTTACTTCATTTTTCGCTTCTAGTTCTACGACCTTTTGATATTACTTTACTTTTCTTACTTTAAGAGAAGTGAAGTAGTTTTACTTTCCCATGTAACTCTCTTTGCATTAGCCTTCATTGTGGTGAATTAGAGGTGCACTAATTTCATTGGGGAATGGGCCAACTTTCCCTTTAACTCATCATTTAGCTCACTTGTGAACTCACTTTCAAGTTCGGTCGGGTTCCTTTGGCAACTCGATGGTCGACTATAATTGTGTCCGGGCGTGCAATATAAGAAACACCATTTTTGACCATTGTTCCTTCATCAAATTTGATATCTAAATTTTCTAGTACGTAGAGGGCTCTAAGACCTTTCGGAAAGTCCAAGAATGCGTGAAACAAAGCTCTAAGTAGAAAGTTATGGATGTTTGAATTTCGTAATTTTTCCTATTCATTACGGTGATTTCAATGTGTTGCATTACTTTTACTTAAAAATAAGTAAAGTAGTTTCAATTTGCCACATTACTTTACTTCTTCATTTCCTTTATTAGGTGGTGATTTTAACTCGCTTTCTTGATTTTTCCAAAATAAGTAAAGTAGTTTCACCACTTTACTCTACTTTGCTCCCAAACATGCGTTGATTTCACTTTACTTTAGTGCTTTTCTAAAAATAAGTAAAGTGCTTCTTCTAATTCAACACAATACACTACTTTTCCATTCCTTTGTATTGTGGATTTTCCAATGTGCTTTACTACTTTTACAAAAGACTTAAGTCGAAAGCGATTCCAATTCTCCACTTTACACTGCTTTTCCATTCCTTTGTATTGCAGCTTTTCCAATGTGCTTTACTACTTTTACAAAAGACTTAAGTAAAGCAGTTCCAATTCACCACTTTACTAAGGAAAGCAGTAATGGGCCATAACTTTTGACCAGATGCTCCATTTTTCGAGATCTTAGACTTTCTCGGAAATCTCTCACCTCCTCTTCATGTTGGTATTATGAAAATCTAGTTTTGATGGGGTTTAAGAGGGAGAAAATGGTGAAAACACTTCCAAGCATAGGGACTTAGAAAATTTTGCAGTAAAGTGCCCCCAAGTCCATTTTTCTCAAGTTGTCCATTTTTACCAAGGGTAAAAATGGATAATAATTCCCTCAACTTTGGCTCAACTTGTAATAAAATTTACATGATCAAATGCCTTCATTGTCTAATTACATACCCATTTGTCTATGATGTGCCAAGTTGAAATATGTAAATATATACCTAGTCCGATGCATCAACAAATTCTTTATTGTTTCTACATTTCGAAGCCAAAAAGGTGATTTCCATCACATGAAACCAATATTTTCTCTTACTCCCACACAAATTTTGCCTCAGATTCAAGTTTGTGGAGCATTCTGAGAAAAAAATGAGCTCGTGGTCCTGGTTGACGGTTTTGGTCATGGTCGCAGTTCGTAGAGCCATGCCGTATTTACTGATAGGGGAAAAATCGGAGGAAAAACCACTTCTACAAAACCGACGGTGAAGATGCATCCATGTGATGATGACATACATCACATTCCTAGCCATTGATTACTCTTACACATGTCAATGGCAAGAGTTGCCAATCCAATTTAGAAACACCTTTCAGCCAGTAATTATGTTGGGGTTTTTTTGTGGGAGAGTTTGTTAAAAAGTGTTGTGTTTTTTTCTCTTAATTTTCTTGGTTAAATTTATTGGGAGTTAGATGATCATTTGTGTCATTTCCACCTTCTTTTTGTTAGATGTGTAATTGTTTGTCTCAACAATTTCATCCTCTACATTTCTCTTCTTACAAATTATGTCTATTAGGTCATCCAATATCTTTTTGTCTAGGCACACGACTATATAATAGTTTTTAAACTTTTTATTATGGTTGCATATATTTTACAATGTTTAGTAGGCATATATTTTAAATTTAGTGAGATGTAGATATTTTTCAATTAGAATGATTAATGTTGGCATTTAATGCATAAAATATCAAAATGGTGATCAGCTTTCTATAAATACGCACATCATCCAACAACATATAATATACAATACAATCATGTTAGGATCAAACTACAATGAGCTTATCAATTTATCGGGAAAAAGTTTCAATCAGACAATTATTTTCTACGAAAGTGTTGTCTTGTGTGGAATTCCACCCACTCAAAGGGTAGAAGAACCAATTACAATGTCTATAATACGAAAAAAATTGAAGGTGTCGCTAAGTATAAACAATTGGTTTTAAAGAGTGAAATTATAATAAACCGTGAAGATGTAAATAGACTAAGTAAAAATGAGATGGAAAGATTTTTAATTGATGTGTATTGATTCAAATCATAAGATGGGGAATCGAAAAAGATTTAATGCTCATCAAAGAGCTTCTAGATCATGCATATAAAATGAGAGAAAGGGTGAGGAAGAGAAGGTAAAGATAGAAAATTTTTATAACGTTGTTAACAAAACCTTTGCTTGGATGGACAAAAATTCAAGAGCTTCAACTTACTAGTTTGAGCAGAAATTTAATTCCAAGAAGATTTATTTTTACATGTTTTCAAAACATGGTTTGTTGTGCATAAATTTGCTTTGCAAAGACCTTTTAATTTTAATCAATGTTAGAATAACTTCATCCAAACATTATATTTATTGATTCAAAATTTGTGATTTGATTTAAAAGGCTTCTATTTTATTCAAAGTATAGAGAAATGAGACACTAAAAAAATCTAATGACATATTTTTGGCAACCTCGTGTTTGGCTAGAATGAAATGTGAGCAAACGGCTTATAATCAATCCAATGCTTGTAGATGATGAAGAGAGTGTCTATTGATATTCTTTACTCCAATTTTTGTCATTTTGTATGCTCCTTGTATCCAAATTAATTGTAAATTATATTATAATTACGTTAGGTCTATTGTTTGGGATTTAATTAAACATGCACGATTATGTATGCAAATTTATATATACTTGTGTGTTTTTTCTCATTTATGGTTAGAGATGTAAGTTTTTACAAAATGACAATCTCTTCTAAATTTTCATTACTAGAGACACAAATTGATGTGAATTATGAAATATATAAAATTAATTGATGCATGAGCATCCAAGGTTCAAAGTAGTCCCGCACAATTTCCATAAGTGTGTGTGCACACAAGGATGGAGAGCATGAGGAGTTAGGAGGGTGTAAACACAAAATAACGCACTTGGGTATATTTCTAGGTCCTAAAAGCATGCTAGCATTTACATGATTCCTAAGCAAGAAACAAGTGGTTGACAACTATCTTTGGCCTCTTCTATGTGTTTCTTATTTTCTATTTGGTCTTGCATTCCCCACAACCCAATCGAAACTTTACTTGTTTATCTTACATGGCTTCGAGACATCAACACCTAGCTATGATAGAACAAGCAGCGCACAGCACTCATGTCCCCTCTGGGCACCCCCGACCCTTTTTCACCTTACTCACTCTTTTTGGGTCTGCTTTTATCTTTTGGACATCTTTTTCTCTTATAGGTCGACCTTCTAATTGCTAATTACAAAATTCAAACAAGGGAATCATATAAATACATAGTCATGTGTTTAAAATGAAGGACCAAGTACTAAGCATTTATATCATCACTTAAACTTGCATTCAAAAGGCACCTAAAGCACTCTAAGGTATTCATCTAGCATCCATTCAAGGGATAAGGGATTGCATACTTTGCATACACAACATAGGAAGGGAAGTTCATTCTATTCCATCCACACATTCTACTACATTGCTACATTCTAGCTATAACCCGCTATCAAGTGTAACATGCACAAGGGCATCCTAAGGAAAAATTTCAACACACACTCGCAAGAACTATATGGATTCTAAGATGTAGTGCAACACTCGGTCATAAGTTCACTCTCTGGGTGACCAATGGGGTCAATTTGATTCCCTATTCTACATTTTCCTTTTTATGTTTGATGTGGTTTATACACTTGTGCAGCGAACTTCTTTCTTCGCAAGTTATAAGTACCTTCAGTGATCATAGTGCGAACATCAAGAGATCAATAAAAACAATCACTGCGACACTCTTGCACACAAAAAAAAACTAGATCTAGAGTTTTTCCCGAACCACGGTGCCCAGATCCAGTCATCAACACCTGTGCACCCTTGTTTGTCATTGTTCATGAGTTACATAATTTACAGAGATCAATAATGAAGTTATTTACATCTTGTTCATCACTTCTCCTTACACATATCAGTTCCAAATAGGAGGGATATCAACTAAGTCATCCTTTCTATATCTCTTGCTTAGGGTTTCATATTTTAAATCTTAGTTTATTTGTGTCATTATTTTACTTTATTATTTATACACCATTTATTTCAACAGTGACTCTGCAATTAGATATAATTCAAATTTAATTAAATCATTTGGTGAACCCCACTCGTGATAATACAGTTGGATCCTCATTTTTCTTATTTTATCCAATCTTCTTTCATGGCTCCTCAAATTCCTACTTCAAATGCATCCACCTTGCAAGGTTGTTCTCCAAAAATCCCTAGACACTATATATCTCCCTCACAATACGCCATCCACTCAAGTAAGTGCCATTTTCGGTCGCCTAAGTAATGACTTTATTATTCCTAATCCTCCATCCAATCAACCCATCTTAGAGTCAATTCAAGATTTATATTGTTTATTTTAAAACAAAATTCAAGCTATGGAAACAACGATTTAATCTCTTAAAGTGACATCCAACATATCGAAGAATGCTTCTCAAGCCCATGTTAGTTCTCCTTCTACATCTCATTCTACTTCTATGTCTTCTACATGTGCTCATGTCAGTGAACCCCAAGTCTTACCACTACCCACACCTCTCAAGTTTGATTCAAATGCTAAGCAACATGATATTCTTCCTGAGCTCCTTAATCACCAATTCATTAGCTTACCACCTACTCATTATTATCCTCCTTATCGGCTTGCAAAATACCAAGGTCTCCCATTTTACAATTATCATAGAATTAATGGACATAATGACAATGATTGCTATGTTTTAAAACAAATAATTAAGAACCTTGAGCATCATGGTTTTATTTCATTTGATTCACAACAGCTTGCTACATCTTCAATTGCTAAATCCCAACCTAAATTTGATCCATCTATGTCTAATGAACATCATTCCATAATCACTAATGTTCCTTCTTTGGTAAGTCAAGAGTTGCCTATCCAACCCATTCCAACTAAGCAACCTCCTCTAAAAATCAATCCATCCCCTCCTCCTCTCAAGTCTTCTACAACACTACCCATTCCGACGAAGAAACCTCCTTCCTCTAAAAATCAGTCCATCCCATCTTCCTTTTAATTCTTCTTCAATGTTACTCATTCCAAATCTATAACCAATCTCTAAGCAAGACCAAAAACTCTAGATCACCTCTTTAGGCCTTCTCCTATCAACCCGAAGTCCAACCCTAGTCTTACTCTTGCTCCTACCTACCATTGTGACGACCATATGTTTTCTTCTGACACATTTCAAACTCCACCACCTTGCAAGGTCTCTCCCACATCATCACATAGATCCCCATTCCTCGCACACTTGGGGGCATCGTATTCCCCCTCTATTATATCACTAGTAGTTATCTCTAACACCTACTATCATACTTCACACTCCATGCTTCATGTCTAATCTTTCTAAGCACTTTCAACCCCTTTGATACATGCATTATATCATCATTACCCTATGATGCACTCTAGTTCCATGATTCATACTCGATTATTGAGGGTTTAAATCTAAAATGAACCTCACCACATTCACTTTTCATGCTCTATTCTTCATGATCTATCTTTCTAGCACACATTCTCAAACCCTTTCCCTATGACGCACTCTAGTTCCATGGTTCATACTCGACTATTGAGGGTCTAAATCTGAAATAAACCTCACCGCATTCGCTTTTCACGCTCTATGTTGCATGATCTATCTTTCTAACACACATTCTCAAACCATTACCCGAGACACACTCTTGTTTTATGGTTCATTATTGTATGTTGAGGGGGCATTTATAAATGAACCTCATTTCATACACATCCGTTGGGGGGCACTTTGTTCCTTCCACCTTCACACTTTGCATTCCATTCCATCACACTCATACATTGACTTTACATATCTTAGTTGCATGTACTCTTGCTTGTTTATACTACTTGATGATGCACTTTGCTTATTATGTTAGTCAAATACTCGATATGTCATTATCTTTCTATATACACACATGTGCGTTCATTTGGTCTTTTAGAGTGAATGGAATTCTCTTACAGATTTTTACATGCTTTGCAATGATGCTCGGTATTGTATCCTTTTCTAGTCCCACCAAGGCTCCTAGGGGCATATACCATTCCTACTCTCACACATCACAGGTGCCATTATTTCATCATTTACTACTTCTTATTCTTACTAGCACATTACTTTCTATTGATACATAATTGTCTTAACAGACTTTTTATCTTTCTAACATGCTAATGGGTGCTTTATGTGCAACATTTGCCTTGTAGGACTATATGCCACCATGGTTATCTGATACACTTTGCTTTCCATTGTTTGCTATTGTATGTTATTATTTGTGGGCTATGCCCTATGTCTCGTTTGCACATTATATGCTTTTGGCCTCTTCGACCCTAATTATCTTGTGACATTGTGAGCGACGTCGCATGTTTGAAACCCACTTTTCATGGTCTATCTTGTATATACACTTGCTTGTTACATTGTCATCTTTTACATGCTAGCTACTTTTTCTACTAGCACATGTTACTAGCCACTTTGTTTGCATGTGCCTTAGTTTCTACCATGCACATTCCCTACCCATCGCAGAATTAGCTTCATATCGGCATCAAGTCCTCTCTTTTGGGCCGCATACTCCTACACAATCATCGCATGCACTACAAATCATCACATGCACCCCAAACGAGGGGGCATACATTGGGTGAACAAATAACCCCTATAACATCTCATTACTATAGTAAAGATATGTGTAGTACATAAACAACACAGAAAGCAGTCACATAATGACCTAGAATCGACTTGGGTGTTAGGTTGTGGAGCTAAATAGCTTCACTGGAGCATGCATTACAAAGTGACTAGGTTACATAGTGACCAACATCAGTCATATAAGAATCGGCATTAGTCATGAAGGGACTGACATTGGTCACCTATGACCAACATCGGTCAGGAAAGTAGGAACCATCATCAGTTAGGGATAACCGACATCGGTTACCTGTGCATGAGTGTTTTATTTAACTCACGGGAATTAGATCTATATTTAGTATTAAAGCAAGATCTATTGATTGTAATTGCATGGCTAAGTGCCCTAAGTTTGTATATGCCTATATAAGCATGAAAGATAGGGTTAGAAGGTGAATTAAGAGAAGGATTGAATTAGATCCTTGATTATCCTAGATTGAGAGGATGAAGAAGAAGAGAAAGAAAGAATAGGTTACATGAAGACAAAGCTTCCATGGAGAGGAGTTAGACAGAAGGAAATAATAGGTACATCTAAATGGTGAGAAGAGGGTAACATCTTCTACTGTATTTCCTTTGTATAGTTATTGTCTCATTGTAATGGCTTGCATAGTATGCAAAACACATAGAGTTTCTTCTTGTAGATCCACATGTTGGTGAGATCTTGTATTATAGATCCATGAGATCATATTGTATTGTTGATCCATGTAGATCTAGATATTGTAGAGGAGGTTGTCTTCATGTTTGCACATGTTATGTAGTGATGGAGAGACAAACTTACTTCTTGGTGCATAATTATAGTTGCACATATGGTAGACCCATGTGAGAGGTCTTGTTTGTAGATCCACAGAGAACTTGGTAGCAGTTCAAAGATGTAGTAGTTCCTAGTTATGTGAGATCTGTTGGTGGTGTTTGGAGGCACGATTGTAGTGCACTTATGTAGATCCGTTTAGAGATATGGAGGAGAGGAGATACTCTTGGAGAGATGCATTGTAATCTTGTATTGAAGAGTTGGTTTGTACTCTTGTTATATTATATATATGAGATATCTATCTTTGGTGGATGTATCCCACATTGGGTGAACCATAGTACATGTTGTGTTATGTGTGTGTACTTTGTCTTGATTTGGATTATTCTAGTTTATACTTCCACTCTTTGTAGATTTTGGGGAATTGTTTAGATCTTGTGTGCATGATTGAGTTTGTTATTAAATCATAGCACTATTCCGTAGTCCCAATTCCCAACAACTGGTATCAGAGCTTGGTTAGCTTGGTTATTTCAGAGCAAGGTTTTGCTTCAGTATATTGTTAGTGGTTTATTGACATGTGTATGAGAGCAAGGTTTGTTTTACCTGATGTGAATATCACAAGAAGAGATTCAATCTCAAGTGGGAGCTAAGAGTAAGGTTACTGGAAACTACAATGACTAGCGTCGGCGTGGCCAAGTGGCAACCGGACGTCGGCATAGGGTGATAACTGGTCGGTCATGGTCATGGGTGACCGTGGTCGATTACTGGACAACCTAGTTTTAAATAGAAAATCACATATCTGAAGATTTAAGAAGATGCATGGAATGTATCTTGTTTGCTGAGGTGTCCTCGTTCTTGGAGGCACAAACATGTTGGTCAAATTACAGATCCGGTTATTGAGGTATGGTTTTATCTTGGTATTGTAGTGCTTATATTATTTTAGTTACACATGCATGTTTAGGATTGTAGATCTAGATCTGAGAATGAGATAAAGGAGCAATTATGCATCCTTGGTGCAGTTAGATGCATGGGCTTCTTAGAGAGGTAGAATATAATAACACAAAATGAAGATGGGGTTTCCATCAGAGAAGCATGTTCTTCAGTTGAAGATGTGGTTGAGTATCTTGGTGCTTTGGTAAGGTGATGTATTTCATCTTGGTGCAATTTTATTGCATGTATTATTGTTGTTAAGTTTTTGTGCAAGGTTGGGTGCTTCTTGAAATGACTGGCTCAACACAACTATCGGCTTTGGTCGAGTAGGCACCTAGTTTGGTGACCTATGTCAATATTGTGGCATTTTGTTCACTCCAAAGCAACAACACGACGCCGATCGTGGAACCGACATCAGGTCACGAGAGGGTAACCGATCACTTGGTTAGCAATGCAAAAACCATGGTCGATCTCTATGACAACAAGTTTGCACAGGGTTTCTTACAGTAGAAGAGGGCATGGATGGTTCAGTGTCTTATTTTGGAGGATTAGGTTTCTTACACAGTGTGTACAGGAAGAAATAGTCCAGATCACTTCAATGTTTGGATCAGAAAGAGGATGGAGTTGGCTCGGTTAGTCCAGTGAGACTTTGAGTCAGGTATCTCTATATGATTCATGTTTTATTTCTTTTGTTTGGAGAAACTGATATTATGATTGGATAGTGTGCACATGATTTACACCATGTTTTTTGGTGTTGTTTGAATTTTATTCCTCGGTTGTGTGGAATCTTGAGGATAAGGGTTTCTAGTCTAAGGATGAGATCCTCAATGAAAAGTCATGGTTAGACACAATTACAAGTAATGAGAGATGTTGAGTACACACGGATGGAAAGAAGGTGATTCACCTACTTCACAAGAAGTCCAAACTTCTGTGATGTAGAAGTATTATTGGTTAAGAATGGAATCAAGTTTATATTTCTTTCATCTATTTTATTTCTCATTGACATATATATAGCTTTTGAGCTTGGTTATTAGAAGTAGTGCAGGGGAGTTCAGGTTAAGTGGGAGCAAGTCATGGTTGATGGCATTACAAGTTGGACATAGTTACACGTGCAGAGTGAGAGGAGATTGTTACTATTTAGAGTGGCATGAGGCACTAGTTGGTTTTGGAGGGCAGTCACAGATTTGTAGGTATCTTGAGTTTATTGCTTTGTGATGTCACTTCTTGGTTTATTTTGTGGTGCTTGGATATTCCTTAGGGATGAAAATTGATGGTTGATTCAACTGGTTTTAGATGATAGAGAAATTTTTCAAATTTTTAAGGGTTAAAGAAGGAAACTTGACTATTATAGAGATTGATGTTGGTTAGAAGCTAACCATGGTTGGTCATATATATGGTCGGTAACCGTGTTTTGGTTTGGTCATGTTTAACAACAATGTTTATTTACCATTTTTAGATGGTGCCCTTGTTTTGCTTTCATCTTGGTTGGTTTGTGTAGTATGTTGATGACATGTTTTCTAGTATTTGCACTATTTATTAGTAACATGGTTTAACATGGTTGTTGTTATTGACATTGATGAGCACATGATTCATATATGGCTTTGGAGTTAGTTGGTGAGAGACTTGGAGCTTCTAGAGAGCCTAAAGATATGGATGGATGTATAGGTGAGTTTATACATGTGGATAGATTCAGTTTTGTGAGTCTATGATGATGTAGATGTTTGATTTGCACATGGATGCCTATGAGCACGGTTTAGATGCCTTGAGCATGAGTAGGGGATGTTTGTATTTCCTCTTGATTACTATGTTATTCCATGGGAGATGTTATCTACAAATGATTGTCTTGGACATGCTAGTTGTTTATGCAGGGTTGGATTTGTAGATTGCAGTGTTTGGATTTCTTTGAGTTATGCAGGTGTTTGTGGATTGATCACCCACTGTTACATGTAGAACTCATTCAGGGTTGTTTTTACCCGTGGATCTTGTTTTGCTTTTGCATATTCTAGTTTGACTTGTCTTTGGACAATTGCATTGGTGGTTGCATGGAGACATGGATAGATGGATGGAGAACATGGTTGGTTTTACAGGTATGGCTATGGTTGCAGTTGAAGCTCAAGTACTTTAGTTTGAGTGGGATCTCTTGCAGTGTGTTAGTCATGATGGCTTGGTTGCATGAGAGGCTTGGTGTTATGATTTAGTGGGAGCTTGATGTATGGATAGCTCGGTTATCATGGATCAATAGTAGCTTCATGTACAAGTCTATGGTAAGTCACGGGTTTGTTATCTTCATTTTAGAAGATGGTTTGATCTTCCTGGTTTATTTTTTGAGAGAATTGTTGAAGGAAAGAATAGATGTTCTTCATGGTGTGTAGAGGATGGTGATGTATAGTATAGGTACAAAGGTTCAACAATTTATCTCCAAGTGGGAGATTATTAGGTTATGGAGCTAAATAGCTTCACTAGAGCATGCATTATAAAGTGACTGGGTTATAAAAGTGGTAACCGACATCGGTCATGACCATCGACATCCGAATCGGTCGAGAAAGTAGGAACCGTCATCTTAGGGATACACCGCATCGGTTACGTGTGAGTGTTTTATTTAACTCATAAGAATTAAATCTATATTTAGTATTAAAGTAAGATATATTGATTGTAATTATATGGATAAGTGCCCTAAGTTTGTATATGCCTATATAAACATGAAAGCTAGGGTTATAAGGTGAATTAAGAGAAGGATTGAATTAGATCCTTGATTATCCTAGATTGAGAGGATGAATAAGAAGAGAAAGAAAGAATATTTTACATGAAGACATAACTTCCATGGAGAGGAGCTAGATCTGACAGAAAGAAATAACATGTACATCTCGAATGGTGAGAAGAGGGGTAAATCTTCTACTCGTATTTCCTTTGTATAGTTATTGTATTATTATAATGGCTTGCATAGTATGCAAAGCACATAGAGTTTCTTCTCGTAGATCCACATGTTGGTGAGATCTTGCATTATAGATCCATGAGATCATATTGTATTGTTGATCCATGTAGATCTAGATATTGTAGAGGAGGTTTTCTTCATGTTTGCATAGGTTATGTAGTGATGGAGAGACAAACTTACTTCTTGGTGCACAATTATAGTTGCACATATGGTAGACCCATGTGAGAGGTCTTGTTTGCAGATCCACAAAGAACTTGGTAGCAGTTCAAAGATGCAGTAGTTCCTGGTTATGTGAGATATGTTGGTGGTGTTTGGAGGCATAGTTGTAGTGCACTTATGTAGATCCATTTAGAGATATGGAGGAGAGGATATAATCTCTTGAGAGATGCATTGTACTCTTGTATTGAAGAGTTGGTTTGTACTCTTATTATATTATATATATGATATCTCTATCTTTGGTGGATGTAGCCCACATTGGGTGAACCACTATACATGATGTGTTATGTGTGTGTACTTTGTCTTGATTTAGATTATTCTATTTTATACTTCCACTATTGTAGATTTTGGGGAATTGCTTAGATCTTGTGTGCATGATTGAGTTTGTTATTAAATCATAACACTATTTTGCAAGTCATGAATTCCCAACATCGGTCCTCAACACAACATAGACACAAGCACCCAACATCGACAAGAAGCTTGGGTGCCTGTGTCCTCCCCTGGGTGCTAATGTCCTGGGGCACATACAATCACTTATTAGATCAACACAGTTCATAGAAGTCTTCAGAGCAGCTTCTACGATTACATGTGCATAGCGCTTTAGTCACATAATGCATTTTATCTCCTTCAATCGGTACAACTCAAAACTAATTCGGAACAATTGGGATAGTAGGAATAAATCAAGGACGTACCATCTACAATGGTGCTTATCGAGAAAAGTCATGAAAGGAGAGTAACACTAGACCTCTCTCCCCAACACTTGTTCTTTAGCGTGAGATCACCCAAAACTCGCATTTGGTGTGAGATCACCCAAAAACTTACTATCAACATGAGATCGTCCAAAAACTCACTCTTCATAGCATTTTAGGACACATTTCTATCCTTTACACTCTTTTACATCAAGTGCACACTTTCCTTTACTACTAATTTTAAACACTTTTACATACTTTTGCATATTTTTCTTAGATTTCTCATATACAAGATTTGACTACTCTTTCAATCTTCTCATTACAGTCCATGATTAATACACAAATAAGAAGCAAACTACAACAACAAGAACAAGCACAACAATAAGTACAATGCAATGTACGCCTCACCCCTAAGGTCACTTTCCTTTCCTAGTCTCCACGCTTCACTTTGCATCATTCCACACTTTATTTTTTGACTCTAAGACGCTATTCGTCGCATTATCTACAGGATCATAAGGTATGCATCTCTTATCTACTTTATGTTATCAAGTATTCACTCAACAACATAAAGTGGGGGAAAATGTAAACATAAAATTACGCACTTAGGTACATTTCTAGGTCCTAAAAACATGTTAGCATTTACATGATTCCTAAGCAAGAAAAATATTGGTTGGCAAATATATTTGGCATCTTTTATGTGTTTCTTTTTTCTATTTGGTCTTGCAAACCACACATCCCATTCAAAACTTTCCTTGTTTATCTTTCACGGCTTTAAATAGCAAAGACTTAGCCAAGAGAACAACAATGCATAGGTGCCCCTAACCCTTTTCAACTTACTCTCTTTTTGGGTCTCTTTTATCTTTTGGGAATCTTTTTACTTATAGGTTGGCCTTCCAATTGTCAATTATGAAATTTAAACAAGGGAATTGTTATCCAAAATGTGCCCCCGCTCATTTTGTGGCTAACTCCTCTCATTCTTCCTCTCTTGTGCCTCAGTCACAAAATTTTGCTTTTCAGGCACTCAAAACCTTCTGAGAAATGGCACCATTGGATAGAGCTCTTTCTCAGCTTTCCAGAAAGGTAAAGTTTTCCTCCTAACTCCATGTATTTTTGAAGTTATGGCTTGGCGGAGTTTTTGGAAAAATTTCCCTGAAAGGCCCATGGCCAATGAGATGCCGCCACATGGCACCTAGAGTGGTGGAGCGCGGGGAAATTTTGGAAAATTTTCCAAATGACCAAAAAGGTGCAAAAATTTGAATTTTTTTCCCACCGACCCGATTTGGCCCTGTTTTGCCCTAAAACTTCAAATCGCCATATCTTTCGATCCAGAGCTTGGTTTTTCACGTTCTTTATATCAATGGAAAGATGGTGAAATTCTCTACAAGATTCTGGGGTTATTTTTGCATTTTGGTGGAGTTTGGAGAGATAAAATCAAGAAATTCGTCCGGCATGTGGTCATGGACAGAAATGACGCTTTCAACCACCGTTTTTAATGAAGAATGGCTCGCATTCTCTCCCAGCATGGTTAAAAATGTCAGGGAATGGGTCTGTCAGGGCACCCATGCTGTTTTGATGGCATTTTGGTCAATGGTTGAACCCCTTGCACGTTTTCCCATGTTTCTCTCTCCTGGGGTCGTGGTTTGCACTGTAAAAGCTAGAATGAGTTCATTTTGCAAGGAGAGACACTTTTTCAGCTCTGCAACTTCCTTTTCTTCCTCCTTGGTAGAATTTGTGAAGAAATTTTACCTTTCCATGTAATGCACACCTTTTCTTGCCTCTTGGATCACTGTAATGTACTGTATTGGATCTGAGATGTTGATATATGTTCTGTGATTAAAATCCCTCAATCCTTTCATATATCTATCATTGCTTTCTTGATCTTTCATTACATTTTGAGCATTTGTGCATGTTTTGTGTTGTGTTTCCTTGTGGATTGTGTATTTCATGCAGCATCAGGTGTCTACAACTCCTTTGGTGCATCACCTATTAGCATTAGTTCTTTCTTTTTTGCATTCTCTATCTCTGTCTCCTTGGAATTTAGAGTAGATTTAGGAGTTTAAACCTCTGCAATTATACAAGTGAATTAGCTGATCAGAGGAGTTGAGGAACTAGCCTCTAATCTAGAGATTCCTCTTCCATTTTGCAAGTCCCACGCTTGGAAGACAGCTTCAATGTTGTGCAATCACACTGGATGCATAGGGTGATCAAACTAGAAATCTGATCAACATCCAGGGGGTGCTGCTGATTTGCAACAATAGAATCATATAAATACATAGTTATGTGTTTAAAATGAAGGACCAAACACTAAACATTACTATCATCACCTAAGCTTACATTCAAAAGGAACCTAAAGCACTCTAAGACATTCATCTAGCATCCATTCAAGGGACAAGGGACTGCATACTCATCATACACAACATAGGAAGGGGAAGTTCATTCTATTCCATCCACACATTTTACTACATTGCTACATTCTAGCTACAACCTACTATCAAGTGCAACTTGCAAAAGGGCATCCTTAGGCAAAATTTTGACACACACTCGCAAGAACTACATGGATTATAAGATGTAGTATAGCGCTCGGTCATAAGTTCACTCTCGAGGTGACCAATGGGGTCAGGTTCGAATCCCTATTATGCATTTTCCTTTTTAGGTTTGATGTGGTTTATGCACTTGTGCAAGTGAACTTCTCTTTTGTAGGTTACAAGTACCGCTGATGATCATAGTGTGAACATTAGGCGATCAATATAGAACAATTATGACCCTCTTGTGATGCAACAAAACCAAATCCAAAGCTTTTGTACATATCACGGTGCCTGTGATCTGTCATCAACACCCATGCGCCCTACCTTCATGCCGCAAGCGCCCTTATCTGTCATTTTTCATGAGTTACAAAATTTACAAAGATCAATAACGACATTGGTTGCATCATGTTCATCACTTCTCCCTACCCAGATCAGTTCCAAATTACGTGGATATCAGCTAAGTCATCCTTTCTCTATCTCTTGCTTAGGGTTTCATATTTTAAATCTTAGTTTGCTTATGTCATTATTGTACTTTATTATTTATACATCATTTATTTCAATAGTGACTTCTAATTAGATTTAATTCAAATTTAATTAAATCGAGAGGAAACACGACATAGTAAAATGGTGATTGCATGGAAGTGCATGAAGGCTTTATGAAATGGTTAAGTAGGAAGAGCATAATGCATGTCATGACAACACACAATAAGTGGGTACACAACAATACGTGAAAGTTTTTGTAAGGCATGGAGTAGAGTGAGTACATGATATTTTACAATGAAGAGAGGGAAAATCGAGGCATAGAAGAATAATGCACAATGAGTGCACATAGGAGTCTTGGAAGTTTAATAGTGTTTTGACCCAACCGAGGAGACTAGAGGTGTGTGAAGCTTGCGAAGGAGTTTTTGCAATAAAATGGAGTGTGCAAGATTTGTAAAAGACTAAAAGAAGGATTGGGTAATGACTTATAATACAAATGAGGTGCATGAAAGTTTTGATGAGGCCTAGAAGCCCGAGGTGTGTGAGAAAATGGTGAAGGTGTAGCTGAACATAAGAGTGCCCGATAAAATAGAAATGAGATGCAACAAAGGTTTACAAGGCAAAGGAGTGTGCAATAGACTTGGCAGTTGACATACAAGTCGGGAAAAGTGTCTCGTAGTCACAAAATCATGCACATTAGACATTATTTAGCCCGGTCTCATACTACTATTTAGAAGGTTCTTGAGTGAAGAAAGTACTAATTAATCCCATCTTTTGGCCATCTTATTTTACCTTTTATTTCGTCATTCTCACACATTTTTATATACATGCCTAGTCTGTTTTGGCACTTTCCCATCATTTTAGCCTAAACCGGGTGCCCAGGAGCTTGATTGGGCACCCCGATCCTTTTTCTACTTTCCCGCCACTTTTTGGGCTCTTTATAGCCATTTTTCATCCTTATCTTTTTCCTAGTTGGCCATGTCGGGATTAATTACGAAATTAGATCAAGAGAACCCTATAAATATAAAGTTATAATACCATAATGAGGGTCCTAACATCACTTATTACTATCACTCCATCTAGAGTTGCATTCATCTGCATCAACACACACTTCATAGGGGGAGGGATTATATTTTATTCCATGCACACATGCTATTACATTTTCTACATTTAGTTATTGCTCATTACTTCACATAGTGTGACTGCACCAGAGCACCTAGCGCATGACATGCACACACTTGTAGTTCTGAAATTTAGTAAGCCCACTATTGTGGTAGGCTGAGGTCATCCTAACCTATTCATTTGCATCTTTTGTTTTTTAGGGTTTGACACTCCTTTTTTCTCTTGCAGTTATCATTATAGTATTCAATACATTTGGCGCAGATTCGGTAAATCCAAAGGTGTGACGGACAATGAAGATTATAGGTCATCTTCCAACCCTGAAAGAATCAAGTTTCAAGCTTTTTCAGAGACCAGGGCACTTGTTTCTACATGCCAGAGCGCCCTAGTACCCTTATGGGTACTTCAATTTGCTCGGATCCTATAGATCCACACTTTTCAGACCTTTGTGTAGTCATTCCTACTTTTGGAATTTCCTGTTAGACCTACGACACTCTACAACAATCATCTACAATCAGCTGAGTTCTTTCCTCACTTTATTCTTGCACATTAGGGTTTTATTTCCATTAGTTTTAATTATTTAGTCATTTTATATTGCTTTAGAATATTTATTTACAACTTTTATGTCCTCCTAGATTAGATTAACTATCACTATACTTCTCTTAGTTTAGTTAATTTTAGTTAATCAATGTCAAAAGGAATCTAATAAGGAGGATGACATGGACTTAATGATCAATTGATCTCGAACTACCATATTGACATATCACCATACAAGAAACGTCTAGATGGAAAGGTAACTCGAGAGAATTTAATGAACCAATTTAAATTTGAATATGAGTGGGAAGAACATAAACCATCCTGCCTAAAGTATATTTCAAATGAGGAGAGAGAAGCGAGAATGAGTGGCTATAAAAGGAGGATGAGCTCACCAGCTTTGAGGTTGTTGGCAAAGAGCTTGTTGGAGGAGAGTCATAGTTATTAAAGGCCCAATGAGAATTATTGAATGTGTATGAGAAAGTGTGAGAAGCTACATGAGAGTGGCTAAGTTATTGTAGGCCATTTAAGTCGAGCCAAGGAGAGTATAACAATCAAGGTTAGGTTCTTAGGATAAATACACAAAGTAGTAAATCTTTGAGAGAGTTGTAAGCTCCATAGTAGAATATGTGCATGTAGATGTTGTAAAGGCCATTGAGTAATAAAGAAAACATTGAATTTCATTCCATTGTGTGAACTCTATAAACAAAAACATATTATTCTAGTTTGTTATGCCACCGTCAAGTGCTATCAAAGCAATCTTGCAAGTGAGATATGAGAGAAGACAAAGTTTTTAGAGCGTTGAATGCGAGGCATCTCGTAAGATGTTGTGTTCTTCACTATAAAAGAGAAGGTGGGTGAAGGACACAAGTAAATCCTAGAGTACGTTTGTTGAAGGAGATATAAGTCTCTTGTTTGTAAAGGAAATATGTCACCTAGAGAATGTGAAGTAGACACAATATAGATGAAAATGTTACAGAAATCATGGAGGAGCTAAAGGGTGTAAGGACTAGACTGTAAGGTCTTTCTCTAGAAAATGGTGTTATAGAGCCGGGGGAGTCATAAGGAGGTGTCTTATTGTGTATGTGGGTATTTAGATAATGTAAGAGATGGTATTAAATACACTGAAGATTGATATTAGGGAACTCTGCCCTACAAATGGTGCGAAGACATAATATGCAAGAAACTAGTCAAAAGTATGTTTTCTCAATGTATGAAAAGGTGAAAGATGAGGGCCTAAGTTCAAAAATAATGTTTATTATCTCAAGGATGAGGTATGTACAAAGTCCAAGGTTTGATAAAATATCCTCATAGGTCGAAAGAAGTCAAAACAAGGTATGAAGTCTTGTAATCATGTTCTTAAGCATAAACAAAGAGGTTGTGTATCACTAAGACTCTATGAAAGAGGTAAGGAAGATGTTTTTCAGTGCTATATCATAATTGTTGGCATGTTTAGGCGTTGTATATGTAGAAACCTAAATTTCACACCTATCCCAAATCAATTAATTTCACCATTCCATTTTCCACAAAAATACACATTGAATTAATTGATTAATTAATCCATTTGAACCCTAAATTAAACCCAATCTTCCTCACATGTCAAATAATCCCCATGTACCCCACTTGCGAATTAAATATTCAACTTTAATTTTAGACCATTCCTCATGTTTCCCATTGACCTAATTATGCTTACTTTCCGTAATCATGATTACTATAAACCCCGAATTAATCCTACTTCCAAGCTATAAATAGAGCCTCACCCCCCTCTTTCAAAATAAGCTTGAATATCCTATCGAGTTCTTGCATCATTTGAGTATAGAACATCCCTCCACATCATCCTAATGCTTAAATATCCCCAGTTTGATCATCCCAAATCAATTATCCCCTTGTCCATTATTGAAAAGTTTGAGTTGATCTTGTTGTAGTGAAGGTCTTGCTTCGGTTTGAAGGAAGTGCATACATTTCGAGCAATTTGGGCCCATCCACATTATGTTCTCCCATTCTAAGGTTTTCTAAGGAATCACGAAGGAGAAGGTATCTAGTTAGTTGGTTACTTTCTTGTTATCAGTGTATTTTCGTAGCTCACGTTCTGGCACGACGGTGGGACTTACCCACGACTTATTATTTTTGGTCTCGCAACTTGTTACTTTGTCCATCATTTTCCTATTGGTATTTGTTGTTATAGTTTCATTCTCTGTTCCATATGGTCTTCTTTGGCTAACATTTACATTGTGGGAGATATTATTTCTCTGTGGTGTCTTATGGTGTTTGTGCAAGTTCTGATAATAATGGATACTTTGCTTACCACATCGTGAACCTCTTCGAGGGGAGTCGTTTACCTGCATTTTTAATCACATGTCTTAATAACCCATTTGTGTGTTGTTTTAACATCCTTGGATATGTACACACTTATTTTGGCTTGTTTCTTATCGTCTCTTTTTTTTCTTCGCTTTACTTGTCTTGTGCAGTATCAAAGCATAAACACAAATTGATGACTAACAACTCTTTCTCGTTTGTGTTGTTTTTATTTTATCTAATCATGCAAGTATCCATCCAAAATCCAAAAAAAAATTGATTTATAATTGCGGTTTATTGTGATCTTTTAGGAACACTTGGATTTTAATTTCTAACTTGGCTAGGTGGCAAGGGGTTAGTTTGTCTTAATTCACATTGTAAGTTTGTTTTATTTCGGGAATATCGAGCAAAAATAAATCGTTCTAGTGTTGTCTCCGTTAGTTTGGTGTGTTACTTACATTCAATATTCTATAGCCATCTTGGGGTGGGGTGTTTCATTTTTTTATTTCTCTTGGTTTTATATTATAGTACATTTCCTATTTTGTTGATGAACTCGTATAAACTCTCGCAAAACAAAAGCAAAAAAATCATGATTATTAAGTAAATCAATTTTTTTTTGTAAACCTTATCTTAACAACTCCCCCTATCCCTTTCCCCCAACCCGGTCAGCTCGGCTCGAGAGCTGGTCCCTCACATTCCCCATCCTCGAGCCCTCACTTGCCCTTCCCTATGGACACATCAACCCCAACCCGACTCGCTGAGACCCTACCCGAACTCCCATCCCGACTCCCGAATCCCACCCATCCCCCGACTCACTACATCTCTAACCCCCTACTCACATTGACCCCAACTCCCCATCTAACTCTATCTTAGATCTTAGATCCAAACCATCCTCCATCAATTTAGCTCGAACCTAGACTATTGTCCCCTAAGCTCCCTCAACACAGTCCCTTGACTCTTAGATTCTTCTACATCATCCACATCCCCGATCTATCACCCCCACACCAACTCACCCACACGTCGAATTACACGACACATCCCCTAGCCACTCGGGCTGCTCGACCATGAGCTCTCAAACCCTCCACTCCATTCGACCCTTCATCCACTCGAAAATCCACATACCTCCATTCGGCCCTCTCGGATCCACCATTGCTCACTCCTCCACAAGCCACAAGCCACTTGCATATAAACAACATAACAAACCAATCACCACTGCATTAGTAGTTTTCCATTACTTACTTTTATTTAGGTTTAGGTTCTACCGTAGATTTTTGTGATATTAATTTAGTTAATCCATACTTTGTTTTTATTTAATTTTTATTTAGGTCACCTTCATTCGTATTTATTTAGTTAATTCTAATTCAATTAGAGGCTTACTTAGTTGTTATTTCATTAGATTATTTTATTTCACTCTTTAGTTAATTTGTTAATATTTTACTTTTGACACTTAATTGATATTTACTTAGGTATTTAGACTAATTTCATTAATTAATTAGTATATTTATTTACATTCAATCAATTAAACTCGTTTAGGTCCCCTTTATTTACGTAGTCATCATTCTTCGTTGATTAGTAATTAATCATCCCAATTGTTCATTTCACCTTTTCCACAACACAAATTTTGTTCATTAATTAGCTTCATTATCTAATTAGAAACTTTTCCAACAATTAAGACCTTAAATTATTTTTCTTATATTTTCTAACCACGTGCACTCGATTGTGTTCTTTAATTTTGCGAGGATTTTATGATAGTTCAATTACCTTCCTTCGATGTCAACTACTAACTATTAAAGCCTATACATGACTCAAGCCCCTTTCTCTTGCTTTCTTCCAACTATTCATTAATCGTGCATGTTGCGAATTGAGGGCCCCGATGTTTCAAACAACTGGATGTCACTTTTTAGTCATTTTGTTATTATCTAAGCACCTAACACCAAATGTCTAACATCTTTTAGTGAATCTTGTTGTCATTTTTTTTTCTTTTTTTTCTTTTTGTGAAGCTAATCGCACTACTTCATGTGTATGCTCATATCTTGCGCTTATTACAAGAGACCTTGAGAATCAGAAATGTGATGGTGTTGTCTTTTATCATTCTCTATTTGCTCGGCTTGGAAAACTACTAACCTCTTTTGTGCAAGACCATATCATTTGAAATTTAATCATTTTAGTATGCTAACATTGTTTGCAAGTTCCTCTAACTTTATTTTTGTCTCTAACTATCGTCTAGATCATTATTTTGTTTCTTTGCATTATTAATATTTTTCTAATTGTTGTTGCGTATGCTCTTTTCCTACGCCTTTAAGTAATTTGGAAAATAAAAATAGCCACGATAATTTTTCTAATACTTCGTTTGTAAGACAACTACTAACTTGTTTTCCGTAGACCGTGATGTTGAATTTTGCTTAAAACATAAACACAAAATTTTAAAACCTTCTCGTAAAAATACCAAAATCAAAATAGTTTGCTGAAACCAAAACAAAAATTAGCACACTCGTGCACGTTGTTATTTTCCTCTAGTGATTTATTTTAAGTTGGAAAGAACTTTACGGTTAATCAAATTATCATTTGTTTTTGCATGTAGTGGAAGTGGATTTCATCACCACCTACGCTACACCGGTGACATGGAATTCACTACCACACACCACCAACATTCACATTTGCATTACACTCTGAGACCTAGTCTCATCACAACATTCGGTATATACAAAGGTGCATCCGGGAAGCGTTTATGGATAAAGTCGTCGCGACTACTACCGCACTTAACGCCTAATATAATTGTAAATAATGAAGCCTAGGCATCATCCCTGTAAATCTTCAGGGAGTAATAAGGACACCATACACACTTCCATCCCCCCATCACCTTCCGCCTTTTCCAAAACCTTCCTTGACATGGTGATTCACTCCAAAGTAGGTAAGTAAGAATTGGTGAGTCTTTTTGGAGTGATAAGAGCTTGCATCCATCCATTTCACAACATACTACATGTTTCATAAAACAATGATTATTCCCGAAGGATCTACCTCTTGAGCCAAAATAATCAAACACACATGACTGCTTGATGTTTGTAAACAAGATAGTTTAACATCGTTCTTATCATAAAACTTGGATGATACTACTGTGTCTGTTGTAAAGTTCAAATCCTAGTCGTGTTCCACAAAACTATTTCTCAACAGACTCAATATCAAACAAAACATTGAATCAATCAAACAAATGAAGATCTAAACATTACATTGATTTCATTAGCTTGCTTAAGCCAACACCAAATCCTCATAACATGTTCTCGAGCTATATCAAACTAGTATCGAGTGACTTGTTTGAGTTCACTCCTTATCTCATCAATTGTCAAGCTTGTTTAAGCTTCATCCACCAACAAATCCTTCATAGCTTGTTTGAGCTATATCCGACGCTATATTACAATCGTTTTGAGTTAACTTATTTGAGTTTACTCTTCCCATCAACACTCAAGAGCTTATTTAAGCCAAATCGACACAAACTTGTGCTAGCTTACACATATCTAATCATGGTGTTCACACATAATCATAGAGACCCTCTAAACCCTGAAAATGACAATGAAGAGGTTACGCAACCAGAACTCACTCACGAAGAACAAGAGTAAGTAGACAAGTTGTTAGAACAAAACAAGAATGAATACCTATTGTGTATCCTAGCCATGGGAGAAAAACTACCTCCTAATTTTGGGACCAACAACCTAAACAAACTTATAAACAATGGTGAATCGAGTCACCATAATGAAATACCAAATAACCCAAATAACTCTTCAACCGATGAGTTATTTACCAAAATCCAAGAGTTAACAAGGCAACTTGAGCAAGAAACTTCTAAAGCTAAAAGGTTACATGATCTCAATCTAGAACCACACACAGTCACGAATCCTCTTGATACTCAGTCCCACAACTCTCCATTCACACAAGAATGGAAACATATGAAAGAAACCATTTAGGGGTTACAAAAACAATCAAAACAGTTTAATTTTGAATAACTATGCCCCTACCCATTTGATAAGGAAATTTTACGATTACCATTTTTGTCATCCTTCGAAACTCCAAAATTCGATAAATACAAAGGAAAGGGTGACCCCCATGAGCACGTCAAATAATTTTTCATGCAATGTCAAGAAGTAGCTTACCGTGACATATATATTTTATGATTATTTCCTAAAAGCTTAGGAGGATAGGCCTTAGACTGGTTCCTTCATCTTCCCAAAGGGTCTGTCATGACTTTCACAGACCTATCAAAAAAATTTGTAAAACATTTCTCCTTCAACCTATATTCTGAGGTAACCATGCTTGACCTCGTAACACCAAACAAAAGGCCCAATGAGAACTTTGCCTCCTTTTTGCAATGCTAGCGAGGGATTGCAAGAATATTCCCCTGCTCAATACCAGAGAGATAATTGTTAGCATCTTTGTCCCAAACCTCATCGCAAAATTATCATTCCACATGCAGATGCATTGTTTAAATAATTTTGAAGAAGTCATCGAAAAAGGGACACAAATTGAGAAACCCTCATTTCTAAGGGCTTACTTAAAACAACCTTTAGGGACCAACCGCTCGTGGACGCACCCCAAAGCCAAGACATCTAAATTCTTTAATCAGAACTGAAATTTAGTCAATGATGATGTCACCAATTCTTGCTACATTCGAAACATTCAAAATACTCCACCCAACACAATTAAATCCAACAAAAACCGATTGTCATCCATAGAAAGGAATCCCTCCTCGTGACAGGTGAAGACAATTCACTCCACTTGGAGAAAGCCTATCTAGCATCTTCTCGTCACTTAGCAAATGTAAACATGATCTCATACCCCATCGTCAAACCCTTCAAGAAGGGAAACCCAAACCGAATTGGTATAAAGACAATGAATATTGTGAATACCATCACATAAAAGGGCACTCTACATATTGATGCATGCAACTCTGCCATTATGTCCAAGACTTGATCGAACATGGAGACATAGAGGTTGAAAATACCTCTGATACAAAGACCCCCAATGAAAAATCAAAATTTTCAAAACCCCTTCCCTAACCATGATAGTAATTCAAAGGAAAAGGCCAATCATCAAACAACGTTGAACTCGGTCATCTTGACCATAATCGTGACCAAGATCTAGTGGCTATAATAAAGATCAAAATCGATCGTGCGTGCAGTTACCACTAGATTGAAAAAGTATGGATCCCCACTATAAAAAGAATATGCTACTTCATCTCCCACACCACCTCCTAATCCAACGTCTAATTCCACCACCACTTCTACTCCACAACCTACGCCGTCATTCAACATTGTCAAATAATTGGAAAATACCACAACACAAATTTCCATCATGGAATTACTTAAGTCTTCTCCTACACTGCAACATATCCTTACATAAACATTGAATGATGCTCATGTCCCACATGACATCAACTCACATCAATTCCAAGCTTTAATAGAAAATATTTCAACACCCAATCCTATTCTATCATTCAGGTCCTCTTTGACCTTCTTAACCCCAACATTGCTAACAATCATTCTTTATACGTCGAGGCTTATATAACTCATCATAAGATCAAGCGTGTATTAGTCGATAATGGAGCAACATTGAATATTTACTCCATGAAACTCCTACATTGTCTAGGTTAGATTCAAAAGATTTACAAAACAACATCATAACAATTCTTGGGTATGATAATAGTGAAAGAAAGTCCGAAGGCACAATCACATTACCTCTCAAGGTTGGACCAGTCACTTTAGACACACTATGCCTGTGCTGTAGACGTAGAAGAGGCATATAATATTCTCGTTGGTCGACCATGGATTCATGCCATGAAATTTGTCCCATCCACGTTCCACCAATGTATTAAATTCCCCCACTTGGACAAAGAATTTACATTGCATGTTGATACCCAACCCTTTGAGTATTGCAGATTCCTCGAAGGGTGGTATAAAAATGCTCACTATTGTCCATCGACAGATAAATATGCTCCACCTCACGTAATCCCTAACAAAACATGTGTCGATCCAGATACGCTTCCCAAACATACTCTAAAACCATCATCTTCTAGTTAACCATCATCTTCTAATCAACCAACATCTCCTAATCCATTCTCTTCTACTAATCAACCCTCTTTGTTTAAAACCAATCCCCTTCCACTAACCAATCATCTTCTTCATCTAACCAACCTTCCTCTTCTAACAATACCTCTTTTGTTAAGATACCCTCCCCTTCAATTAATCAAGCTTCATCCTCTAATCCACCCCCTCTTCTTATAACCCATTCTCTCCATCTTTCAAAACTACCAAACTGCCTTCCCCGCCATGCGAGGTACCTACTAGTTCCTCACACACACATTCAAAATCATTGACAAAGGATACAATGAATACCAATTCCAAGACATTGCAAACTCTTTTTACATCAACAAATCCCCACAAACCTATGGAAAACCCAACACTCTGCATCTTAGAATCCATCCCACTTACAAATTGGGTTAGTCAGTTTGGAAGAAGTTCGGTTATCTAGACAATAAACATATTCCAAGTTCTTCAGATCTTGGTTATATGATGACAAATTCGCTCCTTGTTATGAGTCCCCTCAATTTACCAAAGCCCATCGAATGATGAAAAACATGCAATGGAAGGGTAAAGGACTCGAGTCCAAATGGACAAGGTCATTTAGATCCAATCACTTGCACCAAACATCATGGTAAACACGGCCTTGGTTTCAAGATACTTAATGCAACTCCCATATTAATATCGAGTGAAAATGATGACACCAGTTTGACACCGGTTACGATAGTGATGTCGGGTCTATGCACAACCTTTTCAAAGATCTTGCCAAAACAAATCTCCACTTTGAACATCTATCCATTAATGTCATTGATTTTGAGCCATTGAAGAGTTCCTTGGAACTCATGATCAAATTCCCTTTCGACCATAAAAAAGGATTTGAGATTAACCTTGATGAATTTTCCTATTTTGGTGAAGAAATAGAATATTCGGATCCTCTACCTTTGGAAACCTCAGATAAGAAGTGAAAACACAAAATTTCTCATAGTAAAAATCTTTTCGCCACCTTATCCAAAAAAAAATATCAATAAAAGGACCCAACATAAAAAATAAAAACCATATGTCAATTACCCCGAATTGCCCGACACCGATGACTTACATCAACCAATAACATCATTTTTAAAAATAGACACTTACAAAATACTGGTTGAGGAAACCAAAGATATTAACATCGGTACCCCCGAACAACCAAAAACTCTACAACTTGGCATCAGTTTGTCTGACCAAGAATGCGTCGAGTTTACCGCTTCTCATTGAATTTTAAGAATTTTTCTAATGGACCTACAAAGATATGCTAGGCTTAGATCCATCTCTCGTAGTACATCACCTTGTGGTACATCCGGATGCAAATCTGTAAAACAAAAATTACGTAAAATGCACCCCAAGGTAGCGTTGCTTGTAAAATTGAACTTCAGAAACTATTAGAAGCAAACTTTATCAGACCTATCGACTATTCTGAATGGATATCCAACATAGTTCTTGTAGCCAAGAAAACTCTCGGCATTAGGGTATGCACATATTTCCGCGATATCAACAAAGCTTGTCCAAAGGATGACTTTCCCTTGCCAAACATAGACATGATTGTTGACTCCACGACAGGTCATGAAATGCTCTCCCTAATGGATGGATTTTCTGCTATAATCAAATACGCATCACTAAAGAGGATCAACACAAAAAACATTTACTACACCATGGGGAACCTTCTACTATAAGGTCATGCCTTTCGATTGAAAAATGTAGGTGCCACATATCAACGAGCCATGATAGTCATCTTTCATGATATGTTGCATGATATCATGGAAGATTATGTTGATGACATATTAGAAAAATCTAAAACACGGATAAGACATCTAGGTGTGTTGAGATGCATCTTTGAAAGGTTGCATGAGTATAAAGTTTTCCTTAATCCAAAGAAATGTGTATTCGGGGTGACTTCCAAAAATTTATTAGGATTTATTGTCTCATGAAGAGGTATAGAAGTTGATCCCGCAAAAGTCAAAGCCATCATGGAAATGCCTCCTCCCCAAAATCTCAAACAATTATGTAGTCTCCAGGGAAAAATCCAATCCATTTGACATTTCATCTCACAATTAGCCGATAAATGTCATCATTTTAATCAATTGCTTAAGAAAGATGCACAATTCCAATGGAATCAAGATTGCCAAGATTCTTTCACTAAACTCAAAGAATACCTCTCCATCCACATGTCCTTATGTCACCAATCGCAAATAAACCCATGCTTCTTTATACATCTATCATTAAACATGCCATAGGGGCCTTACTCTCACAACACAATGATCAAGATAAAGAACATGTCATTTATTACCTTAGTCGAACACTCATTGAGCATGAGGTACGATACCCCCAAATCAAAAGATATGCTTAGTCATTACTTTTGCATTCCATAAATTACATCATTACTTGCTCAATCATACCACCAAACTCATCGCTAAGGTCAATCCCCTCAAGTATCTCTTGTCTCGACCTATTATCACAAGAGGGATGTCTAATTAGGTCATCCTACTTGGTGGATTTGACATCGAGTTCATTCCTCAGAAATCAATTAAAGGACAAGCCCTCGCAGAATAACTTGTTGAGGAACCTCTTCCCAAAATAAAACCGCTTCATTTTACATTTCCTGACAGAGATATTTTGTACATAGACATCGCGCCAGCCTGGACTCTATTCTTTGATGGATCTTGTAACCTCCATGGATCAAGATCTGGTATTTTTCTTATGACACCTGGTGGACATGTTATCCCCAAATCATTTTGATTAGCATTCCCATATACCAATAATAGTGTAGAGTATGAATCTCTCATAACAGGATTAAAACTCGTTATCTTGTGGAATCTTAAGGAGTTGGTTGTATTGGACGACTCTTTACTTATCATTAAATAGGTTACCAATGAATACCAAGTCAAAGATGAAAAACTTATTCCATATAAACACATGGTCGATAGTCTCCAAAGCTATTTTCGGTTGATTAATTTTGACCAAATCCTTGAATTCATAGTAAATCCACGATGCTATGACAACTATTGGATCTCTGTTAGAAATCACATCCAATCAACCCCATAAACATTTTCTCGTAGAACACCTCTTAACGCCTACTTATAATCTACCTGAAACTACTATGGTATGTGAAATCATGGGTCCTAATAACCCTTGGTACCATGATATTTACACCTTCATCCATGACAAAGCATTTCCTACCAACATGAAACCAAGTCATAAATGTGCTTTAGCACAACGTGCCTCTCGTTACACCATTTTAGCAGACACTCTCTATAGATGAGGTTATGATGGCACCTTACTCTGATGTCTTAATCAGGAGGAGGCCTCTAGTGTTCTAACTAAAGTCCACTCTGGTATCTAGTGGAGCGCACATGAATGGTATGGCTTTAGCCAAGAAAATCTTGCATGTTGGGTATTATTGGCCCACCATGGAGAATGATGCATGCCATTTTGTCAAATGATGTCAAGCTTTTCAAAAACATGACAACCTTATCCACACACCTTCTCAAGCATTGTAATCGATCACCACACCATGGCCCTTCTCTCAATGGGGGCTTGATCTCATTGGTAAAATCAGAACAATGTCGTCTGATGGACATAAGTTCAATATTACCACTACCAATTACTTCACTAAATGGGTAGAAGTTATGCCTCTCACCTATGTTACTGGACGACCAAATATCAAAATTCATTTTTAACAATATCATCTGTCGATTTGGCATTCCATCCTCTATTGTCACAGATAATGGAAAATCATTTAAAAATAAGATGTAAAAGACCTCACCAAACATTTCCACATCAAACTTAAGTGGTCTACTCCATACTACCCCAGGTAACGACCAAGTAGAGGCAACCAATAAGACTTTAAAATCCATCATGGAAAAATTGTCGATACACATGGATGAAATTGACACACTCAAATTTACCCTACTCTTTGGGCTTCTGCACATCTTACCGCACACCTACAGGAGCCACCCCATTCTCCCTTGTTTATGGTTGTGAAGCCATTTTACCTGTTGAGGTTGAACTCCCATCCTTGAGAATATCCCTTAAATATGTAATTAATGAAGATGAATATTGACAATCACAACTTAATGAGCTTGAGTTTCTCGATGAAAAATGACTTAACACCCTCAATCATCTTCAAGTCTATCAAAACTGACTACAACACAATTATCATAAAAAGTACAACCCAGAGAGTTTGAGGTTGGTGATCTCGTTCTCAAAGAAAATCAAAAGAATACCACTAAAGAGTGAGAAAAATAAGAAAATTTGAACCTAATTGGTTAGGACCCTATGTAATCACAACTAAATTTGGCTTTGGAGCCTATAAATTGACCGTTGAAGATGGTTAGAACTTGATGAACCAAATTTAAAGAAATTCTATTCTTAAGGCGCTCTTAATTTTGGGAGGTGATTGCTTATACATTCCTCCTATCTTACTCATCTCGAAATAATTTAAAATTATTCATTCCATTAGCAGATATTTCCATTATTAAAATCACATTTTCATATTCATCATCACGAGACAAGTGTTAATATTGATCCTATTAAGTTTTGTGAATATCATGCTTCTTATAATGTCTCCCATTTTAGGTTGCTTTTGCCTATGGTCGTACCTAGAAGCTTACTAATGGTAATATATTCCCTTTAAAGAAATTCTCTCTTTCACAAAGCAAAGCTCTAAACTTCTTTACCTGGTTTGTTTGACCACCCATCTCGGTCTTTGGTGTTGAACCCTTGCCCTACTAATCATGTGGGGAAAGATTGGGGGTAGATGCTCCTTCCCAAATAAAAGCACTCTAATACCATTCACTCAATAAAATATCTTATGATTAATTCAACATTACACCTTTCATACTTCACAGGTCTTTGGGGTTGAGCCCACACTTATTACTAGTAGTGTGAGACTGGGAATCATGGGAGGTGCCCTTACTCATCTACGTCTTGTCTTTGGTGATGAACACTTTCCTCTTACTGGTGGCATGGGGAAAAGCGTAGAGGGTCATTCATAAATCACAAAGCATAAAAATGTTACAAAAAAATAAATTCAAAAGATAGAAAAATCAAAAAATCAAAAATCAAAAAAATTACTTGCCTATGTTTTGCCTTCACGTGATGAGCCCTTGTTTCTTACTAGTAGCATGGGGCAAGGCATAGGAGTCTTTAAAAAAATACAAAATATTATAAATCTGAAAGTTCTTACACTTATAAAATCCCCAAGAAGTAATGCCTAAGTGAAGATAAAACTATCCCTTCACCTCATATTTTACCAATCAGTAGGCCACATAATTGTCTAAGTCTAGTACGTGACCTATAAAGTGAAAGTCATTTTGAAAATGGTTCAAGAACCTTAAGAGGAATTTGTAAATAATGAACATGGACATGAAGCTTGATTAATTTATCAATATTCAGGAAAATCAATTACAATTGATATGGTTGCAATATTTATAGATATTGCACAACCATATACAAACAAATATGTGGTTCAGAACTATGCAAAAATAAACCTACGAGATTATAATAATCTAAATATAATGGTTATAAAATCATAACCATACAACAATTAATCAACAACTAATTACCTTAATGAATTATTAATTACCTAAGGTAATACAATGCATAATTACATATAGTAAAATATTTTTACCCTAACATTCCCCACCTTAATTTTGCATTGTTTCAAGAGATGAGGAGAGGAACTCTCTGAATAACTTGAACTTGTCATGTTTAAGTGACTTTGTGAAGATATATGCTCGTTGTTCGTCTATTGGGAAAAAATGAAGTTGTATATTGTGTTTCAAGACATGCTCGCATATGAAATGTACTTATACCTCAATGTGCTTTGTTCTTTCATGAAAAACTGGATTGTGAACAAGTTTAAGAACACCTTCATTGTCAATATACAAGGTGGTTGGTTTGTCCTATGGTATTCCAAGTCCTTGAAGTATGCGACGTAGCCATATCACTTCACGTATAGCTTCACCGCAACACGATATTTGGATTTTGTAGAAGAATGAGAAACAAAGTGTTGTTTTTGCTTCCCCATGATATCAATCCAGATCCCAAAAAGAATACAAATCCTGAAGTGGATTTCATGTCATCAATATTGCCTGCATGATTTGAATATGAATATCCAGTCAAGAAGAAGTTGTCGTTCTTCTTGTATTCTAGACCAAGATCCACTGTTCCCTTGAGATATCTCAAGATTCACCTTGCTACCTTCCAATGAAAAACTCGGGGTTCTTACATGAACCATGATAGATAGCTCACTACAAAGTTGATATCTGGTCTAGTGTAGGTTAGGTAAATGAGACTCCTAATCAACTACTAATAGAGAGTTGCATTTACCACAGAGATGGATCTGAAAAAAGATAATCGCAATCTATTCTCCATAGGTGTAAGAATAGGTGTGCAATCAATCATCCAAAATTTATCGAGCGTTGTCTTGATATATGTCAACCGAGAAACAAAGATATGATTCTCTTTCTGCCATACTTCCAATCCAAGACAATAGTGCATCGATCCGAGATATGTCATGTCGAATGACCGGTTAAGATCTTTCTTCGTTGCATCGATCATCTTCACTTTGAATCGCTAGTGATGACTAGATTGTCGACATAGTCAACAACAATTACAATCTCCTCCCTTACTTTTTGAGGTAGACATTGTGATCATATGGATTTTTGAAAAATCCATGTTGTATAAGATGCTCATCAATTTTGATGTACCAAGCCCAGGGTGCATGTTTAAGGCCATACAAAGATTTCTCGTCTGCATACCTTTGTTCTTCTCCAAGTATAACATAACCTTTAGGTTGAGTCATGTAGACTTCTTCTTGTAGATCTCCATTTAGGAAGGCACTCTTTACATCCATTTGAAGGAATTTCCAACTAGACTTGTGTAGCTAGAGAAAAGATCATCCTAATTGTTTTCATCTTAGCTACGGGAGAAAATGTATCCTCATAATCAATGCCTTCTTTTTGTGCATACCCCTTTGTTACTAGTCTTGATTTATACTTGCCTATGGTCCCATGTGCTTTGTACTTTGTTTTGAATATCCATCTGTAACCAATGGGTTTCTTCCGTGGTGGAAGATCAAAAATCTGCCAAGTGTTGTTTTTCATCATTGACCGATACTCTACGTTCATGGCATCTTTCCAAGATTTTAACTGTAGGGCTTCCTGGATTATAGATGGCTCATTAGATTCAATAACTCTACTCATCAAAATAAAGTTTACTTCTTCTTGTGCTTTATTGCGAGTCCTTGGTCTAGTGGTGGATGTATTCGGTGGAGCATTTAATTTTGCATCTTATATCATGTTAGTATACCACTTGGGCATACACTAAACTGCTCCCATGGGTCATGGTTCTATTTGATCATCACCATCATCCCCATCATCACTGTCATCATCTACGGGAACATCAACTTATGTTTTTACAATAGGTGAAAAATCTACATCATATGAGTTTGGAGGAGGAGTCTCTACTTCATTTTTCTCAAAAACTCAACATCTCTGCTAGTGTAGACTTTCCTGGTCTTGGATTCATCAATATGTACCCAAGATTCTCTTCACTGTAGCCAATGAAGATGATTTTTGTGATTTCATATCCAAGCTCTTTATGTTACTTGGGTATGTGCATACTTGTTTTACACTGAATACTCTTAGGTGTGCAATGAGATGGTTTCGATTTGACCATGCTTCATATGGTGTTACTCCATCAAGAGAAACTATGGGCACTCTGTTCAAAAAAATAGAACAGTCTTTGCTACTTTTGTTAGGAAATAAGAGATAAAATATGCGGAATAATCCCTTGCGAGAATTAATGAAGAGAAATTAATATGTAGAAAATATTACAGATCTCAAATAAAAGTGCAGAATAAATAACACAACACAAAGAGACAAGATTTAATGTGGTTCACCCAATTTGGGCTACGTCCACCAAGAATCACTTGCTTAGATTTTATTACAAGCCTCCACTCTCTCAATACAATACCTAGATCCGTTTGGAGCTATGCTCAACAAACTCTACAGAATTCACACCCGAATTCAAAGCACATCTGCAATACATTTGCTTGTCTATCTATCATATGCATAAGACCATATAAATAGACAATTGCTTAAGCAGTTTGATACAAAACCATGGGTATCAAAACCATGGGCAAAAAACCGTGGGTATCAAAACAATGGGCAAAAACCATGGGTATCAAAACAATGGATACCCAAAACCATGGGCCCAAAAATAACCCATAACGGTTACCCATTACCCATGGGTTAATAAAGCACCCATGAAAATTTGCTTGGGAGCTTTGCCCTCGAACCCCCTTGACTTCCGCTCACCGGCGAGCGGGACCGCCGTAAAAAATACCTGAGTGTAACACATAGAAGGTGTACCACACTCTAACATGAAGACATGCTCCACAAACATAACAGCTTTTGCCTAAAATGTCCTCGTTAACCCATAATCATCGATCATACAACACACCATTTCCATGATAAAATTTCTTCTCTCAACAACACCATTATGTTGCGGTATGTGTGGAGGAGGCATTTATCGACAAATCCCATGAGCTTGTAGGTAGGATTTGAACTCGTTACTAGTGAATTCCCCCCCTTGATCTGAGTAGAGAGATCTGCTATGACGACCAGTCTCATTCTCTACTACCACTTTGAACTTCTTGAAGGTCTCAAAAGCATCACTTTTCTTACGAAGACAATATATCCACTTTTTTATCGAATAATCATCAACACAAAGAATGAAGTACTAAAATACAGAATGACTCGGTTGCATTATATGACAAAGATCGACATGAACCAAATCAAGCTTACCATGACCTCAATAAGTACTCTTTTGGAACAAAACTTTGTGTTGTTTTCATACTCGATAGTGATGACACTTATCTCGTATCCTTCGGAGAGATGGCAATCCTTTTACCATGTTTTACTGGCAAAGTGTTTCGAGATACTTGAAACTAATGTGACCAAGTCTCCGATGCCATAATTGTGTGGAGGTAGAATTCTTAGCCACAAGTGCCTGATCATCTTTGTGGATAAAATAAATTTGGAACATACGTCCCACATTGGAGGCTTTTGCAACAATTTTTGAGCCTTGTGATTTGTCTCGGATTAAACACATTTTCTTGTTGAATGACTATCAAAGTCAATCTTTAGATTGTGATCTAGAAGCTGACTAACTGATAGTAGATTTTTTGTTAACCCAGGGACATATAGTACATCTAATAGTCTACAATTGCATGAACCAAGAGGTAGAGAAATGTTCCCAACACCCTATATAATGTATGAAGAATCATCACCTAACGAAACATGGTTTTTCAAAGGCATGTCCCTCATTGTGGTAAACCAGTATCTATGGTCAGGCATGTGTTGAGTGGCTCTCGAATCAACATACCAGACATCACTAGATGACATGGAAGGTTCACTTGATCGACCAGTGTACAAGAAGTCTTCATTATCCAAATGTTCTTCTTGCTCAACTATATTTCCTTGTTGATGGGGTTTTATTCGCTAGTTCTCCTTATTCTATCCTTGATTGTAGGTTGAATGACCCTTATGAGATTGTTATTTTGAGGTCTAGAACAACTTGATGAACCTTTCTTATAGGCATTGAACCAACAATATTTTGTATCATTCCTTTCTTGTAGATAGGACATTTATTCTTATTCTTATTTTGTTTGTCCCCATGTTGATGTTGTGTTTGGGACTTTTGAGAGGAATGAGATTTGCCTTTTCCTTTTCCTTTCCATTTCTGATGAGAAGAAAGTGCCTACTCCTCGTCATCATCTTTGTTGTACATAGCTTCTTCTTATTGCAGTAGATTGACCAACTTGTCAAAGCTAAGCTCATCGATCGACAAGTCGAGTGTTGTCACAAAAATGTGGTATGAAGGAGGGAGTGCTCTCAGAACAATGGGAATGAGAGTTTTATTAGTGACCTCCTTTCCCAAGGCTAGAAGTGAAGCCCTCAATTCTGCAACTCTTCTCAAAAGAGCTTCAATTTTCTCATTTTGTTTGAATTTCAAGGAAGAACATAGAGTGGTGACAGAGGGGATTATTATTAGCTCTTGTCTCTATATTCATTATCTACATCCTGTGTCCTTCTTGATTCTCGGTGATGAGCCCTCACATCTTACCAAACTGCGGAGTCAAGAACATAGAGTGGACTCTTTTTCATCTTATCATCACCAATATATCCTGCCAATGGAGTGAGAAATTTTGTATTATTCAAGCATGAGTTACCATGAGGAACATGGTACATACAGACGATACCCTGGTTTATCACCTCTCATAAGAAGTTTGCATTTTGGTCCAAAAATCTCAAAATCCCCAAAACAATATAAAATCTCAAAAATCCCCAAAAACAATATAAAATCTCAAAAAACCCCAAAAACAAGATAAACATAAAAAAATCCAAAAATTCAAAAAAAAAAATCCAAGAAAATATTTGAAAACTCTTCAAAATCCCAAAAACATACAAAAATCTTAAAATTACAAAAAATTCAAAAATCACAAAATCCTAAAAAGTTGCAAAACCTCAAAACTTAACAATCAACACAATTCATCCTTTGAATTATTATCCCAACAAATGTTCCAACCACCTTACGAATATCAAATTCAAATCATTTCCCCTCATGTGAATCCTCGCTTGGGGAAATTCCGGATCTCATTGTTTCCTTGTTTGAGGACAATGACCTAATCCATTATGAATCATTGCATCCCTACTTAGGGACACAACCAATCAATCATCACTGTGGAACACATTAAGGACATTTTTAAAGTTTCTTATGTTGCATTATTAGTTACAAGTTTATTCTTTGTTATCTTATATCTTGATATATTACAGGGGGCATCTTGATTTTATGTATCCTGGTGTTCTCTCTAATATACTTTTGTTATATGATTGCATATTGTACTAGGGAATCATATCTTTTTGATGCCCCCTGTCTATGCTCTCTTACACTTGCATATCATCTGGGGCATCATACCTTTTGATGGCCCATGTCTATACTCTCATGCATATTAAAATCTAGTCATCCTGATCTTTTATATCATGATGCATCATGTTATGTGTTATATTAAAATTAAGATGCTTTCATCACATGAGTATCTTCCTGCATGATCAAAAACTTACTTTGCACCCCATCCATTCACCCATACTAATACATTTTCTAGTTTGGGAATTCTACTTGATCACTGTTGTAGTTTATGAATCCTACTTGAGGATCTTTCTTAGGTAGCAGTCGCTATCCAGAAACTCCTCATCCCCCACCATGATCCACATGTATTTGATCCATTGGTCCTCCCTCCTCATTTCTACTCATCTCGTCCACTTATCCCCACATCACCCTTCTCACCATTCATGTCCCCTCTCACCACTCTGTGTTCTTCCCTTTCACTCTTCCGCTTTCAGCTTGAAAATCTTACTTAATCACCCCTTCCGTGTGGGACTCTTAGTTGAGATATACCCTCTTCCTAAGATCTTCCCACTGTAGAAACTTCTCCACCATCTCCTCTTTCATCAGAAAAACAATTACCACCACACACATCTTTTCACTCCACCTCTTCCACTTATCATTCTTGCCTCATCACTCTCACCACATGGGCATCCCAATTAAGGATTCCCCTCACACTCTCCATTATACAACACATATGTTCATCCATTTATTCATGTCACACTCCTTTGTTTCCTTCCTTCCTTGTTATCACCTCCCCTCACCTCTTATTCCCTATCACATGTACCATTCCTTTTTTTCTCATTCTTCCTAGTATCCATCTTCTACTTGGTAATCTTACTTACACATTCTCACAATATGGAAAATTCACTCGAGGGTTCCCCTTTAGTCCATCTTGTCATACAATCTTCCCCCACCTCCATCAATCACTCAGGTCACCGCTTACCTCGTGGACCTCCTTCCCATTATTCTTCATCTCTTGGCTTGGTGATCCTACTTAACCATTCATGCAACATGGCAATCTTACTTAAGAGTCCCTCTTAAGATTGATTTTCCATCTAGCCCTCCCTCATCCCATCATATTTCCTCCATCCTATTTCTCCCACCCCTCATATAATCATCTGCTCCAACCAACCATTCCACCCCTATACCCAATACATTCTTGTCTTTCACCTTCCATATCATCACTATCGGTTTGGTGATCTTACTTAACCACTCTGCGAAATGGCTAACTTACTTAAGAGTCTCTCTTAAGGATGATCTGTCATCTTGCACTCCCCCATCACTCCACATTCTCACCATCCACATTTTCTCTTCATTCCCCATCATCACATCCTCTCACCTCCTCTTTCATTCTCGCAAACACCACCTCATGTTTTCCCACTTTTCATCTCCATCATCCCTCGCTTGGTAATATTACTTAACCACTTCCACCACATAACCGTCTTACTTAAGGATTTCCCTTAAGGTAGAGTTATCATTCTGGACTTCTCCCTCACCTCATTCTTCATTCCATTTATTGATCATTTCTTCCTCTGGTCTTCCTTACCAACCAAAATTCCTCCTACTATTATCTTTTCTCAACCTATCATATCACAGAGTGCGTTGACCATCTTCAACTTATCATCACATTCCTTTCCCCAATTTTCCTTTCCTTGATCCATCATCCTTCATACTTTGCTTTCATCATTTTTTCATGTCTTGTTTCTTCATCTTCACTCTATTCATCCTCATCCTCTACATCCTCTCCTCGCCTTCATCTCAACATATCTCATCACTCATCCTTTTGTTACTCTTTCCACTCCATCTTCTTCACCTCCCTCATATCCACCCCATCTACCCCCATTATTAATGGTCTTCCCTAACATTATTTCATCATCATCTTCCATTTCCATGCTAATAATTATTGGTGGACTACCCCTAAAATTCACCCATCCTTATTGCACATGGCCTTGTTCACTCTCTTTGACCTTCTCCATTGTTTCTTCATTCCTTCCTTCCTCCGTGCCCACCAATAATTATTGGTGGACTTCCCTAATGTCCCTTCATTGGTGTTGCATCTTATATTCCCCATTTAGTTTTTCCATTTCTTAACTTTTCCTCTCATCCTTCCCCACCAATAATTATTGGCAACTGACTTCCCTCTAGCGTCCCTTCACCGACATTCTCTCTTCTATCCCTTCATTCTCTTTTTTTTCTTGCCATCTCTCCATCTCTCTCTTTACCCTTTTCCATGCTTTGATAATTATTGTTGGACTTCCCTAACGTCCATTCACTTTGGAATCACCTCTTCTATTCCCCATTCTCTCTTCCCTCCCCTCCCTTTTCTCCACCCCACCATTTCTTGTCACTTCTTCCCCACCTCTCCATCTTCCCTTCGCCCTTTTCAATATCTTTACTGTCTTCATCATACACCCTTTTTCTATTTTATCGTAATCCTCTTATCCTCATCTCATGCATCTCCACATCTTTTCCAATCCATGTCATTCCTCCCCTCTTTCTTCTCTTTACATTCCTTATGCTGCCCACTCTTCACTAAATATCTCCGTTCTTGATTTCCTTCCTTTTGCATCATTTTCTCTTTTTGTCCTCCCCTTCTTCCCACTCTTCATCTTGTTTCACTTCCTCTTTATCATATTCTTCCCCTTTTCCCTCGCTTCCTTCTTACTTCCCCATTGATAACATGGATCTTCAGTGTTATCCCATATTTTTATCATCCCACCCTCCACATGCATTTCCATGTGGTTTGTTCCATATTATTTACCTTGGTCTTCCTCACAATGACCAAGTTCCTTCAATCTTCTCCATGTATCTGCTCTGTCATCTCTTCTTCCCATAATTTTCACCTTCCTCCTACCCTCCCCTTCTTTTCTCTACCACCCCTACCTTTTCAATCATTTTGTACTAGTTTCTCTTCTTTTCTATGATCTTCTCCACATCTTCCTGGTCCCTCATAGTTTCTTTTTTCTCTATTCTATTGTCTCTTTCATCTTCTTTAAATCCTTCATTGTCCTCATCTCCTTCATTTTTCTATCCTTCTCTCTTTTTTCTTGATTTTACCCCCTACTCTCATCTTTTTTCTCCTTGTTTGTCTTTCCTAGGTCCTTTCTCCTATCATCCTTCTATATTATTCCCTTCCACCTATTTTTTTCTTCTCCTTCGTCTTTGTCTACTCTATTCTATACCCTTGTCTTCTTCACCTCCTACTTCTATAGTTTATTTATTTTCTCAGTTCTATCATCTCTTTCATTTTCCATTATTTCTCTCCCTTCATCTCCTTCACCCTTCTTCACTATTCCACTCCCTCCATTTTGATTCTCTATCTCCCTTTTTCATAATTTCACCCTCTCTCTATGTCATTTTATCTCATCTCATCTCGTATTATTCTTGTTTGTCCATCATTTCCTTTCTTCCCTTATCATCCCTCTCTCTTATTCTCTTCTACCTCTTTCATTCCTTTTTTCTCCTCATCTGTCTTCGTCTCGCTCTATTCCATACCCTTGTCTCCTTCACCTTTGACTTTTCTTTCTCTTCTCATAATCAACCACTACTCATGTCCATTCCTTTTTTATTCTCTTTCCACTCTTACTCATTACGTCCTTCAACACATCCTCACACCTAGCATTCAAGGCCGATTGAATCCTTTCCCCATTTGCACACTATAGTTGTTCCATTCTCTTACACCCCATTCTTGTCCTCCTCCTCTCCGCATGAGTTGACCTCTCCTCTTTTTGAGAGCTTTTTCGTCTCTTCCATTCTCATCAACCCTCTCGAGGGGGCATCATCACATCTATCCATAATCACATCTTCCCATGAAATTTTTGTCTTTGAGGATACCATGACATCCATCACCTACCACCTTCTACTCTCCCTAACAAACATTTGTTCTACTTTTTGTTTAGCAAAAGTAGATTGAATTCTTCCCCGTTCTTACAAGCGAAAGTTTTTTCTACTTCTTGCTTAGAGAATGCTTTCTCTTTTCTTCCTCTAATAACTTCTTATCAAGGAACACCTTCCTTAAGAAGAATCTCTTCAAAACTTTCAATCCTGCCACCTAGGGCATATTCATCCATCTCATCTACTTTATTTGAAAGGACACTACTTTCATAGTACCCTTCCAAAGAGGGGAAAATGTAGACACCCCAATTTCACACCTATCCTAAATCAATTAATTTCACCATTCCATTTCCCACAAAAATACACATTGAATTAATTGATTAATTAATCTGTTTCAACCCCTAAATTAAACCCAATCTTCCTCACATGCCAAATATTCCCCATGTCCCCCACTTGTGAATTAAATATTCAACTTTAATTATGGACCATTCCTCATGTCTCCCATTCACCTAATCATGTTTACTTTCCATAATCATGATTACTCTAAACCCCCGAATTAATCCTACTTCTAGGCTATAAATAGAGCCTCACCCCCTCTTTTAGAATAAGCTTGAATATCCTGTCAGAGTTCTTGCATCCTTTGAGCATAGAACATCCCTCCACCTCGTCCTAATGCCCAAATAGCCCCATTTTGATCATCCCAAATCCATTATCCCCTTGTCCATTGGTGCAAAGTTTGAGTTGATCTTGTTGTAGTGAAGGTCTTGCTCCGTTTGAAGGAAGCACCTACATTTTGAGAAATCTGGCCCATCCACATTATGTTCACCCATTCCAAGGTTTGTTAAGGAATCGTGAAGGAGAATGTATCTAGTTACTTGGTTATTTTCTTGTTATTAGTGTATTTTCCTAGCTCATAAGATATGCCTTACCTGTGGGGAGTACAATAAAGAATTCTTAGAAAATGACCAAAATCATATTTTTGTGAGAAATGACTAGATAGTGAGCTAGTTTGAAATATTTTGTTGATGTTTCCAACCATGAGATAACCCTATGAAGCTGAGAAAGGTGAAGAATATACAGTATAGGTATGTATTTGTTATTAATGTAAAAAGGGGGATAAGTTTTTTGGGGTTAGCACATACTTGTTGTACATATCTATAATCATAAATAAGCATTCAAACAATAAAACACATAAATATACCAAGATAAATACACAAGATATAACTTGGTTCACCCAAAGGTGGGCTACGTCCACCAAGAAAAACCAATCTATTATTCAAAGCTTCACAAAGGATATATAATGAAGATTTGTAATCTTCCACACCTTCTTTGGATGTACAGTACTTGCTTCCTCACAAGCTTCTCTTTTCTCTCTCTAAGAATTACTTCTTACAATAATCTCTATTATTATGTTATAACCCTAGTTTTCTAGCTTAAATAAGCATATACAAACTTAGGGAACTTTAGCAATGAATTTACAACCTTTAGATCACATTTTAATCAAAGGTTAGATATAATCTCATGACTTAAAATAAAAACATTGCACGCATAGGAGACCAACGTCAATTACCGCAATCGATGTCCTGCTTCCTACTATTTGATCGACATCCATCACCGATCGATGTCGGTTATTGTGTAAACTTGAAAGTTGTAAAACATGTTGTTTGTGAATAAATTAAGCTCCAAAACTCAACAATCTCCCATTTGGAGATAAATTGTTGCACTGCATATGCATAAACTCTATCCTCGGATCCTTTCCTTGGTCTATTTCTCCTCTTCACGTCTCAAACTCGAAGACCAACAAAATTGGAGTGTAGCTCCAAATTCTCCTTTTCCAACGACTTCATTAACATATCCACAAGGTTCTTATTTATATGAATTTTCTCCAGTTTTAGCTACCCATCCTCCAACACCTGCCGTATGAAGTGATATCTCAATTGAATATGTTTTGTTCTTGAATGAAACGTTGAGTTTTTTGCCAGATGAATCACACTTTGACTATCACTGTATAATCTGCAATCCTCTTGCTCCTTTCCCAACTCTTCCATGAACCTGCTCATCCATATAATCTCTTTGTTAGCCTTTGTAGCTACAACATATTCAACCTCTGTAGTAGACAAGGCCACAACCTTCTGTAATCTCAAAATCCAACTAACTATCATGCCACCTATTGTGAATACATATCCAATGGTTCTTCTTCTACCATCCAAATCACCACCATCTCTAAATCAACATAGCTACATAAAGAAGTATATGACTCTCCATAACATAACCGCATCTTTGGATGTCCCTCTCAAATATCCGAGAATCCATTGGAATGTTTTCAAATGTTCTTTACCTAGATTGGCCATAAACCTGCTCACAACTCCCATTGCACATGCAATGTCTTGTCCGGCAGTATAAACCATAACATACACAAGGCTTCCAAATGTGAAGCATATGAAACTCGTGCCATGTACTCGACCTCCTCATGTGATGTAGGAAACTTCTATTTGCATAATTTGAAGTGTCCAACCATAGGTGTACTTACAGGTTTTGAATTCTACATATTAAACCTTTCCATCACCTTATTGTTATAATGCTCCCGAGACAAATACAATTTCTGGTTCTTCCTATCTCTAAGAATTTGCATTCCAAGGATTTTCTTTGTAGATCCTAAATCCTTCATTACAAATATAAGAGCTAACTCTTCTTTAATCTCGATAATGTCATGCATACTAGATCCTCGCAATAAACATATCATCCACATACAAAGTAATAAAATAATATAGCTTCCATTTTCAAGCTTCTTGAAATAAACACAATGGTCAGATTCACATCTCATATAACCATGCTCATGCATAAAACTATCAAACCTCATATACCATTGCCTTGGGGCTTGCTTGAGCCCATACAAGCTCTTTTTCAACATGCACACAAGTTTCTCCTTACCCTTGACTTCATAACCAAGCGATTGCTGCATATATATCTCTTCCTCCAAATCACCGTGAAGGAAAGTCATCTTAACATCAAGTTGCTCTAAATGTAAATCTTCTACTGCAACTAAACTCAATACAATATGTATGGAAGTCATTTTTACTACAAGAGAAAAATATCACCAAAGTCAATACCTGCTTTCTGTGTAAATCCTTTTACCACAAGCCTTGCCTTGTATCTTTTATGTCCACCCTCTTCTTCCTTGATCTTGTAAACCCATTTGTTTTACAATGTTCTCTTACTAGCTGACAACTTAACTAAATCCCATGTCTGGTTCTATTTTAAGGAGTCCATCTCCTCATCCATGCCATGCTCCCACTTCTTATGGGTCTCATCCTGCATTGCTTCTTCAAAACTTTCTAGTTCACCACTATCAATCAATAATAGATAAAATAAGGAAGGTGTAAATCTTTCTAGAGGTTTACTTACCCGTAATGACCTTCTTATAGAAATATGGGGTAGCTAAGGCTCATATTGGACATCTTGTATATTGGTATCCACTTCGATAGTGATCGATGCCGGTCACTTGTCACCAACATCGTTCACTTCAGAGCCAACGTCGGTTTACCCAACCGACGCCGGTTTTGCTCCTCGCCGACACCGTCACCCCCGACGATCGATGCCGATACCAGATGATTGTTCTAAATCTGAGAATGCATTTTCTTCCACAAACTCTTCCACTAGTTCATCCTTGGGCATCAAAATTTGATCCCTATACATTCTCTTTTCATTCCATTTAATGTCACGACTCCTAACAATCTTAGAATCTTCTAAATCCCAAAACGAAATCCGAAATCACTAGAGCCATAACCAATAAAAGTGCATCTCTTGGATTTAGCATCCAACTTTTTTCTATTTTCTTTATCAACATGCACAAAAGCTTCTGAACCAAATACTCTAAGAAAAGAAAGATCTACCTCTTTTCCAGTCCAAGCTTCTTCTAGTATTCCACCATCCAGTGCACTTGAAGGCCCATAGTTGATTAAATACACCGTCGTGTCTATTGCTTTCTGCCCAAAATTGCAAGGGTAATCCAACATGTATCCTCATACTTCTTACACATTCCATGATTGTCCTATTCATTCTTTTTGCAACACCATTCTCTTGTGGTGTTCTAGGAACCATTCTTTCTCTGCATATTCCATTCACTGAACAATAATCATTGAAAACCTTGTTGTAGTACTCACCACCATTATCAGATCTAAGGAATTTTAATTTTAAATTTGATTCATTTTTCACAAGGGATTTCCATCTTTTAAAAGTCTCAAAATATCATATTTACATTTTATACAATAAACCCATACCTTTCTTGTGGCATCATCAATGAAAGTCACATAATATTTGGACCCTCCATGAGAAGTTATATGGGATGGTCCCCACACATATGAGTGCACAAGTTCTAATTTTCATTCCATATTTGTTACCCCACATTTGAGAAATCTCACTCTCTTTTGCTTTCCAAATATACAATGCTCACAAAAATCAATATCTACATCTTTCATATATGATAACTTACCCTTTGTCTTTAAGATCTACATTCCTTTTTGAATCATATGGCCTAGCCGATTATGCCACATGCATGCATCTAAATCTGAAGTAGATAACACAAAAAGGAATCATAATATAGGTAGACAAATACAATGCTCCTACCTTCTTTCCTCTTGCTACAATAAGAGACCCCTTGGTAACTTTCCAAGAGTCACCGTGAATGTAACTATGCAATCGATTCACGTAGTTGTCCCGCAGAAATAAGATTTCTCCCGGGCTTGGCACATGCCTCACATCTTTCAATATCCATGTATTTCCATTCTGTAATTGTAGATGGACTTCCACTTTACTAGTAATATTACATGGTTCATCATCTCTTAAATAAACATGCCCAAAATTACCATGGACATAATTTCAAATAAACCTTATTAGGGGTAACATGGAAAGAAGCTCTTGAATCTAAAACCCTTGATTAAATTTTATTATCGAGGAGATATTTAGGTCATCTTGCATTACCTCATAAGATGTAACATTTGTCTCTTTACCTTTCTTTGGTACATTCTCTTTGTTTTCCTTGAACCAACAATCCTTCTTTGCATGTCATTTCTTTCCACAATTCCAGCAGGTTATTCCTCTACCTATGGATTTAGATATGCCATTTCTTGACTTTGATTTCCCATTATTCTTGCTCTTGGATCTCTCATTTTATCTTCCTTTGCTTTCTACATTCAAATCATTTCCAGATGATGAATCTCCTCTAATTTTTATGTGTTTTTCTTTATTGAGGATTATACTAACCACATCATCAAAATTTAAAATATTAGAAGTAGATGTTGTATTACTAACAACCATTACCAAATTATCCCAATTATCTGAAAAGATCATAAGAATAAGAGTTCTTTCACTTCATCCTCAAAAGGAATATTAATCGATTTTAATTAATTTACAATAGAATGGAAATCATTTAAATTGTTTGATACAGATTCACCTTCTTGCATTTTAGAATTAAATAATTTCTTCATCAAATAAAATTTATTGAAGCACTTGGGTTTTCATATAAATTTGCTAAAGATTTCATCAAATCTACCGTGGTTGTTACTTTGGTAATATTTGAAGCCACCGATGTTTGTCAAAAATCAATCTTATAGATCCCATAGCCTTTTTGTCAAGAATTTTCATTACTTATCAGTCATCTTTGTAGGTCTTGTCTTCTCATCCAATGGTAAGTATAGATCTTTCTGATATAGATAATCTTCCACATGCATCTTCCATAATTGATAATTACGACCGTCAAATTTCTCAACTCTGTATTTACCATCTTTTGTCATTTTTGTAGCTCCCACTCAATTAGAAATCCCTCTGTGAGTAACTCTGTCAACACATAAAACCCTCAAACAAAAAAGCTCTGATACCAGTTGTTGGGGTTAGCACATACTTTTGTATAGATCTATAATCATGAATAAGCATTCAAGCAATAAAACATAGAAATATACCAAAAGATAAATACACAAGATATAACGTGGTTCACCCAGTGTGGGCTATGTCCACCAAGACATAAACAATTATTCAAATCTTTACAGAGGATATACAACGAAGATCTGCAACCTTCCACACCTTCTTTGGATGTACAATACTTTCTTCATCACAAGCTTATCTTTTCTCTCTCCAAGAATTAATTCTTACAATAATCTCTATTATTATGTTCTAACCCTAGTTTTCTAGCTTATATAAGCATATAAAAACTTAGGGCACTTTAACAATGCATTTACAACCTTTATATCACCTTTTAATCAAAGGTTAGATCCAATCCCGTGATTTAAATAAAAACATTTCATGCACAGGAGACCGACGCCGATTACCCCAACCAATGTCTGTTCTCCTTAGTTGGTTGATCGCACATTATTTGGTAATGATTTAGGTGTTATCATTGATGCATAAACACATTAATGAAAAAGAGGATGATGGAGTGGGGTTAGTAAACCAACCGATGCCGATTATTGTGTAAACATACAATTTGAAAAACATGTTATTTGTGAAACAATTAAGCTCCACAATCTCAACAAATTAAGATGTTTTCCATTAATGACAAAGGGGGAGATTGTTGGTATGTTGTGATTTAGGTGTTATCATTGATGCATAAGCACATTAATGAAAAAGAGGATGATGGAGTGGAGTTAGATGATGCTAAGTATGATGGTAACATGGATTTTCAGGTGTGTTTTTGGTTGCATGAGTTGATTCAATGTGAGAATTTCTTGTTCATCGTGTGATCCAAGCAACCTAGGTGATGCAAGCCTAATCAAAGGTGATCTTGCATGCAAACCTAGGTGATGGTGTGGAACTCATATGATTTTTAGGGTACTGATGGACTTGGAGCCTCTTAGTGGCTTGAGGAGATACTTGTGACATGGAAAAGCATTGTTTCATGATGTACCATGATTAGAGTTTCTAGTATCTTAGGAACTCACATGAGTTTTAGGGTTAGTCACTGATACATGTTAAAGACCAAGACTCTAAAATGAATTTTTCAAGTCGTGAAACATGAGGTGCTCATTTGGACCGAACGAATGTTATGAAGGTAATGGGTGTTAGGAGGCATGAGGATGAGTTTGAGAGCCATAAGGGCTCATGGATGCATGTAGGTAGTTGTTTCATGATGTGCCGAGTTATGGTGATGAGTGGACCCCACTCAAATAGGACCTTTTGGAGAGTTTAAATGGATGGTGAGTTATGGTGTTATTTCAAGAGTTTTTGTAAGGTTTTGAAGCATTGAGAAGCGGGGAAGCAAGTGAAAGATTGTGCAAGTTTCTAGAAGCTTTTGAGGATTTAAACAATGGTTTAAAAGTGAGCAAGATGAATAAGCTATCTCAATCATGTTGTGACAACAACAAGAGATCAGATATCTTCATAAAATTTTTTTTAGTGGGTGTTTGATCATCTTGGGGGGTTGTATCCTCGTGGAGTTGATGCTTCACACAACTAAAGGGATTGTGCTCCTTGTAGGGTTGGTGCTCTACTAAACTAGGGGTCACATTCCATAATTTAGTGTTCCTTGTGGGGTTGTTGCCTCACTAAATTTGAAACATAACAATATAAATTTTGTGTTTGATGACATACATGAATAATATGTTAATGTTTTAATGATTTAAATGGGGTTTTATTCCCCATGAGGGTTTCCCACTTATATCTTGTGTTATGGTGTTGATTCTCTTGTTCATGGTTGATTGCATGTATGTTATTTGATGTTGTACAAACATTAAAGGTTTTAATAATGGATAAGTGGTTTGTGATTTGAGTAAGTAATATGAAATTAAATCAAAATTTTAAGTAGTGATTCACCCCCTCTTAGTCCATTGTGCTTCCATAGTGAATTTTTTTGTTTGATCATCTTGTCTACCACCATGCAGTTGAGAGGAAGGTGCAAAGCACCAAAGCCACAAAAAACATAACAATGCACATAGGAGATGAAGGTCAAACATGTGTAGGAGTCCAACAAAAATGTGTAGAAACATTAATGTTAAGTGAGAAAGTAATATGAAAAAATTCAAGATTTGAGAAAAGGGTGTAGGGAGAAGATGGAATCCCATGGGAGTGTGTGAAAAGGAATATGATAATGCAATAAGGAAAATGTAAATGGGTACATTTCAGCCTAATGTCGGTGCATGCAAATACTACACAAGGGGAGAAAAAGGGAGTTAAAGAGAAGATGGTCGGGGAGGACATGAACACACAAATGATCTGATGTCCCAATTAGATACCATAAAGTGAGAATGGAAATGAGTGTGTAGATCCCATAGAGTGGAGCATGAGATTGTGTAGCTAGAGAAAGAGGAGCTCATAAAATAATTCCTAGTAAAGGTACATAAGTGAGCAATGGATTGAGAAAAGAAAAGGTCCTAACATAGGGACAATAGGGGTACATAGCTGAGTGTATGATAGAAAATTCCCAGTTGAGAGAAAGGTGTGTGTAATTAAGTGTGCAAAAGAAGATGCTCTCAACAAAGAAGTGTGTAGATGAAGGCGCATGCGGTAATGGGAGTACCATGCTAAACGAAATAGAGATAAGAGAATAAGAAGTTTCCCTTGAGGCAACCGAGGAAAAGTAATCCATGAAGGAGACTTATTGAGTGTGCATAAAAATAATGCACTTGAGAAGAGAAATATAGGTAAATATCTCATAAAAGATGAGTGTGCAAAGGAGCACACAAGAAGTGAAGAGTACAATAGAGGAGGAGAAGAATTGCACAAAAGAAAATAAGTTTCCCAAAAGGTAACAAAAGATAAGTAGTCCATAGAAGAAACTACAAGAGTGTGAAATGAGTGAGGCACACAAAAAGAGGAAGAGATCCATAAATATCTCAAAGGAGAAGAGAAAGAGAAAGAGTGCATGAATAATGGAGGGTCCAACAACAACATTGGAGAATTATGAAGTAAAGAAAAGGTATCTCTAAAGGCAATAGAAAATGAAGAGCACCGTGAAGAGAAGGCTACAAAATTTTTTTCAATGGTGAATAGCTCGCTAAAAGAGAAGTTAAGGAGAAATAGATCTAAGTAGATATCAATGAAGAAGGTGAAGAGAAAGTCACTAAAGAATGTGTGCACGTAAAATGGAACTACCCTAATGGTGGTGCAAATTAACTTGTAGTAATTAGTATGTTTTTTATTAATCTACAATCATTTAATTATCATACCAAGGGATGTAAAATTTCAATATTTCTAGTGTTGTATGCACAATTACAAATATTTGGGAGGTATAAAGGTAAATTGTTGTCACTATAATTAAGAAATAACAATGCTGAAAATGAACTAGATTCTGACTAAAAGTAAATACTATGGCTAATGACAAAGCATGTAAAAACAGAACACAGATAAAGGAATGAACTACTACTAATCTAATCATGCAATGAACTAAATAAACAAACAAAAGGAGAGGGTTAACAAACCACAAGTGGGCCCTACCTTGGGTGTTAATCCCTCCTAAGGCATGTGTCTACAACGAATAAAAAAATCAGATTTTTTTTCATTAGCATGAAGATTATAGTTGGAAAATATAGAAAATTATCTATCTATGGATCGAGTGATTGATCTCCATCTACAACATTAATCTTTCCTTACAAAATAAGTGTAGAGAGAGAGAGAGAGAGAGAGAGAGAGAGAGAGAGAGAGTTCTACTAGGAGTTCCAGTTAGATTAAGTAAAATATCTTAACCAAACAATCTAAAGACTACATGCATGCAACAGAACTACTCAGTAGTTGTTTACATATCAATCACATAACTTAACTAATCGATCAATTGATCAACCAGTTATTAAATTATGAATTAAATCAGCTAGTTCTTTGTTAAGTTGCAACACATAATTAGGTGACAACATTGAGTTCTCTCCTAGTTCTCATAATTGCTTCTTCCATTGACACGTGTGAGCTTAGGTGTGATGTCCATGTTACACAAACTCCTTAGAATCATGACTTTATTATGTGTGTGACCTCCTTTGGCTGCGGATGCTTTACTATGGATGATTCCTTTGCTGTGGATGAGTTCCTTTGGTTGTATGTCGGTTGTTGCAGATATGACTATTTTCTTTGTGGATGAGTTACCTTGGTTGCATGTCGATTCTGCATATAACATGTTATTTACAAACAAGGTTGGCATTATACAAAGCATCATTTAACATCATATTGCAACCAAAATAATAAATGCATACTCATAATCCACAAAATAAAGTAAACTAGTAATAATTATATTAACTAATATTAATGCCATAAGTTTAAGTTATGATGAAAATGTCTAGCAACATTACAGGAAATATAAGTTCAAGGCTATAAATGGGTCAACAAAATACAAAAGATGAGGTGCTTTAGAAAGGAAAATAAACAACTCATCACACTCCAGACTTAACTTCTTGAATGTCCTCATTCAAGATTCTTTAGGTTCCTCAGCGGCTTAGGGTCCGCCTTGAATGATGTTGCATAAGCATTTGAAATCCATTGGTGTAGATGTTCCTTCAGGCTCCATGAAGAAGTAACCTCCATTCCTTCTATATATGTCCATGACTCTATCATGTATGTCATCATCCAAATTGTTTGTCACCAGACCAATGTGGTATAAGATAGTGGAATATTGGGGGATGATAACCAAGTTTTTCCACATCCTTTAGAAACTTCAATGTATGTATTTACCATCCTTAAGGTTGGAATGATATTATGATAAGAATGCATTTCTTTTTTTTGCATCTCAGGGGACATGTCTTTCCAACACATCCTGCAAGCATGTGTTATCTCGTGTGCATTGAACTTAATGTGGTCCCTAGATTCTTCACGAGATTTGTTTATTATCTGGTATACTCGTTGTCTAATATCATTGTGCTCCATGTATTTTCCATATTCTCTAATAATTTCCCTATATTTGTAACTTCACCCCTGATCATTAATGGTTGTACTTTTGACAAGTGCATGTATTCTTCCATCTTCTTTTCTCTATATAATTCATTGTTAAAATAAGAACACAATGCCCTAATTGGAACATCTCTAATATAAAGTACTGGATCCAATCCCTATCATATTCCAAGGCATAATTATACATATACAATTCACATAACAACAACTGAATCTCATGAGGCATTTTCAGGTATATTCTAAAGAAACTTCTGCCCCACTTATATCAAATGGAATATTTGAGTTGATATAGGTGTACTTTAACTGTAACATCTATTCTTTTAATAAAATGGCATAAATGTTAGAAGGTGGCATGCATTTAAGTATGTCATTGGTCACCTAAACTGTATCTTCCTAATTTTTCTTGAGCCTTGCAATTTCCTTATCTTTGGCCTTAAGCTCCTTGTTCTTTTCCTCAATGTCCTATTGGTGTTGGAAGATTAGTTCTTCCTTTTCCCTTTCCCATTTTCCTTGCAATCGATTAACATAGTTTTCAAACTGTTGGACCCAATAGTCTAGAAATTTTTCTTTGTGGCCATGTCCCTACAAGATGGTTTTGCAGGCTCTTTAAAAACTTCTCTAATGATAACATGTGGTTACATGTTAGCTTGTGGCAACAATGGTGAAGCAAGCTCTAATAATGTCTCAATTGTCTTCTAAATAACTAAAGAAACATCCCCTTATACCATCTCAATCTACTCAAGTGGGATTTTCTATTTCAATTCCATGAACAATTCTTGCAATGATTTCTTTAAAATCATGGGGCATATCATCCCCAACTTCCATCTCATTAGTTTGTGTTTCAAACACTACATGGTCATGTGCTTCCTCTATCTTATCTTCATCATTTGTGGCTTCATAAGCCATGTCTTCAATTTCCTTTGTAAATCCTTCTCCTTCATGCTTTTCATGGGTTTCCCCAACATGAACTACCTCTGCATGTTCTTCCATTTGTTTAGTAGGGATTTCTTGAACCTTTTTCTCTCCACTTTCTTCTCCCTTCTTCTCTTCCATACCCTCCATGGGCTCCACAGACCCTGTTGATCATGAATTCCAACATCAACACTTTCTTGGTCTATGTCCATTGATGTGGCCTCAATATTCTCTTCTTTAGCTTCTTTATCACTATCAAGTGATATGGTTTCGGGCTTTGTGGCTTTTGATGTTTTTGGATTTTTAGTTCTTAGGTGATGAGAATGCCTAGGTGGTGCAGGAGTGGATTTGGAAGATGTAGGAGTAGACTTGGAAGATTTAGGAGTAGGCATAGAACATTTTCTCTTACTCCTTGAGGTGGATGATTCATGAGTTAAAAATCCAAGTAGGGTTTTGTTGGTGGTTCAAACATGCACCTACGTCTTAGATTTGGAAGAGCCGAGTTATTTGAGACAACAATGGAATCATCTCCAAGTTGTGGACCTTGCATGCTTGAGACAGATCTCCGAGAAGGCCACTTAATTTATTTATTTCTAATACTACACATTACTCCTAATGCTGGAAGGGAAAACTAAGCTAACAATGCCAAGGGACCGAGATATACAAATAAAAAAATGGAAAACTAAATTAAGGAGGTGATAACACCAAAGGAAGAGGGATGAACACTATCCGTTTTGAGTGAAAATGAAAGGAAAAGGCATGAAAGAAGGCTAGACATGTATAACACAACTAAAACACATTTACTAGATCAGTTTCATGGAACACAACTAAAAATGAGTTGCAAGAACGTGAGAGTGACACAACAAACACACAATGTAAAAGGAAGGCAAGAAGAAAGAATACAAACAACTTAGGACAAAGAATAGTCACAAAAATGATGCTTCCATTACTTCCAGAAATGCACAGAACTGTTACAATGGTGAAAGAGGCTGATATCCACATGCACGAGCCAAATATAGAGGTCTGTGACTTAGAATATAGAAATATGAAGTCCTTAGCAAAAGCGTAAGGATCCAAAAAATTTCCAACCTTAACAATGATCCCAACTCTTACATTTATAGATGAATCGATGGAAGAAGAAGAAGAGAAGGAGGGAAAACCTAAATTTGAAATACAACCACCAACAAGAAGCATTCAATGCCTACAAATCTATCAAATGCATTTCCCAAGTCTATTTGGTGTGTTGGAGAAGGAAGGAAGGCAGATCGGATCAAATTGAGTGGTTGGAGCAATCAGATCTACTCATTAATGCACAGAAAGACATTTTCTCATTTCTCACCTACCAAATCCACTAAGAATTTGAATTTGAATATCTAACATTATAGCCTACATCAAAAACTATCGATTGAGACTAGTTGCATGCCGATCGATCTCTATAGCAAAATATATGGTTGTTAAAAGTTTGTCGAGCCATGCCACCTGTGCATGCAAGACACATGGCGTGTGCTGATTGGTTGAAAGTATGGCCAACGATGCAAGTTGTTTTATCATCTCTGACACGTGTCACTCACTAATTTGTTGCAAGGATTTAATGCTCAACCGATGTGCTTTGATTGGTTACATGTGGCACAATCAAGCATGTCAGATAATGATGTGACACAAAATGACGTAGAGGAGGGCACAAAAGTATGCGCGCAAAAGAATGAGCCATGAGAGAAAGATAAAGGGAGGTGCATGCAATAACAACACACGTAAAGGAAATATGACAAACGATGAGTGGGAAACATATGGTCAAGGTAATAATGTAATGTGTGGGGCATGTGAGAGAGCCATGAACTTAGGCTGATTGAAAGCAAGTGCAAGGTGCATGCACAAGAGGAAATAACTGTTGGGAAGAAGGCAAATGCATAGAAGGTGCACGCAAGGAAGAGTGGAAAAGAGGAAAATGAAAATGGAAGGGGAAGAAGTGTAGGAGAAAATGTGTAGGGTGAGTGAGGAAACTGCAACCAAAGAGATGTACCAAGTAGATAGTTGGAGTGCGCGTAACTCCAATGAAGATCTTAGAGCCAAAATATGTATGCAAGTTGTCCAAATGACTAGGAGAGTTATTTGGATAACAAGTTTCACCAAGGAGAATCCTCTCGGGGATACATGAACATGGTTCTCTTCAAGCAGGTGGTATATTTTCAGAAATAAGGGGTTTATGGCTTGAGAAGTAGAAGTTGTGGGTCAAGGTTGAGAAGTGGAAGCTATGGGTTCAACTATATAGGTTGAGGAACTACCAGTACTTCTTCTTCTCTTCCTTCTTTTCACTAATAACTCATCAATATATTTTGACCTTGAAAAATCTTCCCACTTCACTACAGAGTGCTCTCTCTCTAATGTATGTTTGATAATGAAAGAGATGAGACAATGATGGGACATAGTTGACTTCCCTCTCTATGATTCTCTACTCATCCTTAGTTTTTATTCTCAAATTCAATAGGAGAACAAACTGTCTTACCATACAAAATTTCAAATGGTGTGAAGCCGGTTGTTATCTTCCACATTGTATTGACTTCCCAAACTACCTTTGGAATTCTATCTACCCAATCTCTCCTTTGCAATGCAATATTTTTGTCAAGATGACTTCTATTTCCTTGTTTGTTACCTCCACTGCCATTAGATTGGGGTGATAAGGTGTAAACATCCTATGTTTGATTTCATATTCCTTAGCTAGATTTGAAATGACTTGAACAGAAAGTGTGTACCTTGATCTATAACAATTTCTCTTGGTACTCCATACCTTGTAAAGATGTGGTCATATACGAATTTGAAAATTTCCCACTCTTCCGATTTGGTGATGCTTTCACTTCTATCCATTTAGTGAGGTAAACTATGCAAACCAAAATGTATTCCTTCTACTTTGAGATAGGATCTATAGGACCAATGAAGTCTAAACCCCATTTTTCAAATGACTATAATACAAACTGAGGCTGCAATGCCATCTCATCTTACCTAGTGGGCTTACCCATTCTTTGGAATCTATCACACCTAATGGTATATAATGTTGCATCCTTATGTAGTGTTGGCCAATAATATCCTCAAGTTAACACCTTTTGTGTTGTTCATTTTGCAGCAAAGTATCCTCCACACGATTCACTATGGCATGCTCGAGGACATAATATATTTCATCATCATCTATGCATCTCCTCATAACATTATCCTGCTCGTGTGAAATAGAAATCCATCTATCTAAGAAAAATTCACACTTTTCTCAACTATGTATTTCTTTTTAGAATATAAATAGTGTGGAGGTGTCTTACCTAAAACCAAATAATTGGCTATATCAACATACCAAGGTGTTCTGGTAGAAATGAAAATAGGTGCTCATCTAGGAAAGATTCATCCACTACATGTTCTTCATTATTATTCTCCATTCTTGAAAGAAAGTCTGCTATAACATCGTTGTCCTTACTAGGCTTATCCATAATGGTGACATCAAACTCTTACAAGAGTAACAACCATCTAATTATTCTACTACTTACAATTGGTTTATTGATCAAGTATTTAATTGCAGCATGTCGGTGTTAATAAACACTGGTAACCTATGATGTAATGTCTAAACTTGTTAATAGCACACATAATTGTTAAGAACTCTTTCTCTATGATTGTATAACTAAGTTCACGCCGCAGTTTTAACATAAGTCGTGATAGTTTAAAACTCCATCCTTATATCCTAAAACAAATCCAATGGCATGGTCTGAGGCATCAATATGAATGTGAAATGGAAAACTCCAATTTGGTCCTCTTAACATAGGTGTAGACACCAAATTTGGGTCACACTCCCCTTAGTCCCCTTCAATCAATTAACGTAACATATTTAATTAGTCATGACCCCTTCATCCTATACTAATATTAATCCTCACATTATTAATTAATTTAATTAAGTTAATTTCACCCTCACACCTCCACCTCATCGTTACACCTCACCTTGGTCCCATTTCATGGGCATTTAACTCACAAAGTGACTAAGTCATCACTCTCAACACCGAGTCATCACTCCCAGTCTTTGAGTCACAACTTAACTTAACTAAGACTTCTTCCTAAACCTAATTGGACTTTTTTATGACTTCCTACCTTCTCTCACGTGAACTCCACTTCCCTAAGTGGACTCAATCAAAATCACACCAAAAATAGTAAATATCTACCTATTTTTGGTAAACCTAGAATTTCTTGCCTTAACCGATGCCGGTTACCTAACCGCCATCGCCATACCTTATATACACTTTCACAACTCTTTACATGGGTTGGCCATCTATTTATTGGAGGTTGATTGCATTTAAGCGTGAATCTTCAAGCCCTCCTGTATCCAGAAGAGGAACACACACAACCACAGTGTAAGACAAGTATCCGTTTTTCCCTTCTAGAGCATTGGAATACTCACGAGAGCACATAGGCCATATTGCGCGACACTGGACTCAAGCACTTCTTCTCTAATCAACCATCAACCATTCCAACTCCCAAGATCTGCAAGACATCAAGTAAGTATTGTGATTCTAATCATTTGGCTTATTCTTTTTGTAGATCTTTTGCTCCTTTCAGTAGTTTATTTCCTTTGTTGCATGTACATCACCTTCTTCCCACCAACCCATTATTAAAACATCCCAAGACTTGTCATCATTCCAAACCTCCTTCTTAGTATCCCCAAGTCTTCTCAGCCATATTATGACCCAAACCACACTACCCTCACTCTTTGTGCAATCAAAGAGAGCCTAAAAACCTCTATTTAATAATTTAATATCAAATTGCCCCTACCGACGCCGGTTACCTTAATCATCGTCCGCGCTCCCCTCTCTATCGACATCGATCACCAAACCAAGATAAGTCACTGTGTTTTCTATTAACCTTCACCAAACTATCTCTAATCACCTAAACTCCACCTGCACCTTACCGTATACCTCTCGTGACATTACCTAACACCTATATGACTTGTCCTAACCAGCATACCTTTCTTGATGCTATATCAGTTTAGATTTCAATACTTTGCTTAATCTAGTTTGTTGATAATGTTTTGAGATACCTAAATCAAAGTGTTAGCAATATGACCTTTATTTCTCGTATTTACTTTCATTAATTTGATAAAAACAGAGGATTGACAACCATTCGAGGAAGCATCACACTTCTTGGATCTAGCCTTGCTAGGTAGTCCTCTAACTTTCTATTTAATATTATTTGGTGGTCTTGCTTTGTATCTATAGGTAGTCCTTCCCAGACAAAAAGGAGTTCTCTACAATCATCTTGGATAAAGTTAGTAACGTGTGTGTTCAACATTCAACTACAGAGACCCAGTCATACTGGCTTGGGAGGCTCAACCTTGAGACTATTCTTTGTGGAGAAGGAGCCTTTTGACTTGAACTTGAGATTGCACATGACCTTACTGAACATCGTAGTGCCGAGTCCCCTTTCATAGCTCTTAAGAGGTTGGAGGCCTTAGAGGTGAGATGAAATTTCTTTGAAGGATGAGGTCAAGAACCTTGCTTTGAGAAAGGCAAGAAAAGCATGGAGGAGGAGGGGAACATTAATAGCGGTCATTTGATGACATAACAAGAAGTTGACCTCCTTAGTAGGGAAGGCCAAGACTAGACATGATTACAACATCATGCAACCTTTAGGGCGATTGAGGAGTTCATCGAGGGTCATGCCAAAGTGTTTCCAACCTCACCTCGGTGTCTCGGCCGCACTTTGGGGCACGATCTAGAAAGCTTTGAGGAGCTTGATAAGACTGATCTTTAATATTTTGGGTATGTTTCATGCCTGGAAGAAAATCAAGATCAGTATCGATAAAGCTACCAAGAAGTAGTTTACGATGCTTCTGCTGCTTTTAGTTGTTTTTCTACTATTTTCTGGAATTCTTTTCCTTAAATTTCATTTTTGATTGTTTTGCTTTGTCTCGATTGAATTAGCTCGAGCTACTTTGAGCTTCGATGTAAATTTGGATCTTGATCCATTCTCTATTTCAATCTTATTCTCTTAGGCCTTCTTTTTGTATTCAAGGGTATAAAAAACTATTTGTATAATAAAAACGTGTGCATTCAACCTTTAACCTACATATCATAGGTATTCCTCCTCGACCTTTTACCTTATCTATTTTATCGCACAACATATTTAGTAAAACATTTTGGCATGCCCAGTGGGACCCATAAAGGGTTCTTTTGCATTGTTCATTCCTAGGTGAAAGATTGTGTGTCTATTTCCTTTTGAAAGAGTTCACATTAAATTTTCTCCTTTGGAACCTTCTCTCTCTCTATTGGTCTCATTGACACTCGTATTTTGGACTAAAAAGAACCATTCTTTTTATTTTTATATTGCATTAGTGAAATATATACTCTTTCCCATTCATCACTGCTCTCATTGAATGTCATTGTGGATTTGGGTCTAAAATATTTACATATCATTTACGAGTGTTGCATATGTAGCTCATTTAAAAATTGTGGGCAACCTATATGCTATAAATCATGCCGCGCTGATGGTTGACAAATTGAACCATAGCTTACACTTTGCACATCTATTTCTCTATACCAAACCACTGCAAATAAATTACTCATTTTCTTAAACAACATCCTACCTAGAAGAAGTTTTCAATGATCACACGATCAGAGGATTGACAATGGGCTCCAAATTGGTTTCTCTGTCCAGTCATTATCTCAGAGAAAGGACCTCCCTCGCCAAAACTTACCTGAAACTATCCTTAGTTGTTGGATTTTTGTAGGGCACCTTTTATCAAACCAAAACTCTATTCTATTCACAATTCAGTCCTAAATGGCATAAGCTGAGAACATAAAATCCACCACATAGGATTTCATGTTTGTTAGTTTTGCTTGATCTATGTTTTGAGGTGTGAGTTCATTTTCTTCATTCTTCGCTCCTTTCACACTCCATAATCATAGTTGGTGTATTCCGACTCTTTCTGAGTGTGTTAGGGTCAATCATTGCCATACTCAGGTTTTGGGTTGGTCTTTTATTTGATCTAAATCACCAAATTTACTTTTTTCCATATCTTCACAAATTTCACAGTGATGCCGTGTCGGTCCATCGAATGTCATCGATTTACTCATCTAACCGTCATCGGTTTACTAACTATTGTCGGTTTCCTACTATTTTGGTCATTTTAACCAAAGTAGAATTCATCACATTTATTTTCTTTCTAGGGTTTCCTTAGTTACCTCACCATATCTCTGTGTCTTTGAAATCACTCAAAGATTCATATTTGCTCCATTTTAATCATTTACTACCAAATTTGCAAATCTTTTTATTTTCCACAAGAATCGTATCGGTCCTCCGATCGTCATCCGGTTACCCTCACACACACACCGGTTTACCCAACCACCGTCGGTCTCTCTGTTTTAGTTTTTCAATTAAAACATCGACCAATTTTCACCTTCCAGAACTATTTTCCTCCATTCTTTCTATGCTTCAAGGTGCCATCTACAGAGATCAAATTATTAGGTCTACTATAAGTCACATGGTTTTGACTTGTAGCCAAGCCAACACCCTCATATTCCACGCTAGCCTTCAATTGCTCCCACCTAGCCCATCACTACCTTCCATTCTATCACCTATGGATCCCAGTTAGCCTATTATCATCAGTACTGGTGATGAGGATTTTGCAAGACTCCTTGATCAAAACCTTGTTGCTTTATAGTATTATTTAGCCCATTCATCCACTTGAGATTTATCATGGAAACTTGTATACAACATGCCTGTGTAAATTCCTCCTACCCTCACACCCACTTCTGCATCAGCTACTACTAGCTCGACCTTACCCTCTTCCGCCTTACCACTCGTGGTGGCCCAACTTGACCCTACATCATCAATATCTACTGCACCTACAACATTTGTCACGCCTTTGACATCGGTTTCTCCCCGTGATTTCAACCATTCCTTTATCAACTCGCCTTGAGTGTAGGTCTATCTACACCCACCATCTCTCATATACCTATTGCATCTCAGCCACCCATGGTGTTGGAAGCCCATACTCCCTTCCAAAACATTGTCCTCTCCATCCCGCAGTCTCTTCCTCCAATTACTACGAGTCGTTACATCCACTCCACCTACCTACACTTATCACCAACAACCCCTATCTCATCTATCACTTATTCAGGATATTTTCCACCTGCATCTATTCCTCCCTCACAATTTTCATACTCGGCACCACCATATACTAGGATGCCGCCCACGTCATACCTTCATCATCTACCCCCTTATACTACAAGGGGTGCCCAGTCATCACAACCTACTAACGATCTTATCAAAATGATGATGGAAAAGATGTAGACATTAGAAGTATTGGTCTCTGCTCACGTAATTCTCTAACATACGACAAGATTTGCAATGAGCCCATTCACCCATCCATTCCAATTCATCCATACCCTACACATTGGGAAATTCCCAAATTCAACCGGTTTAACAACAAAGAAGACCCACAACAACACTTGCAGTATTTTAAACATGGGTGTTATCTGATCGCTCATGATGACGCTTTACTCTTACAAACATTCCCAATGTCCTTGACATGACTTGCTTTGGATTGGTATAGTGCTCTACCTAGGCACTCCATTTTCTCATTCAACCAAGTAGCTCAAGATTTTCTAGACCACTTCTCTATCAATATTTCCAAGAAAGTCACCATGACCGACTTGTACTCGACATGCCAATATGAAGACGAATCTATCACATATTTTATCACTCGTTGGCGAAACCTAATCAACCAACTCACCCTCTAACTACCTCAAACCGAGTTAATAGAGTTGTTCACTGTGTTTTGTGCAAGGCACATCTCGTTAACTCTCTAAGTTCAAACCTTCCACATGTTTGACGAGACATTCACCATGGCCCGAAAACTTGAAATTCATGTCATTGAAGAGAAGAAGATACACTGCGTAATAAGAACGTTGTGTTTAAATCAAACAATACCTCTTTTTCTTCTAAAATGCAAAATAATTAATCTAAAGCAAAATGATCTCACAATGCGTAGTTTTGGAATCCACCCATCTTACCCATCTAACCAATCAAAGCCTTCTTCCAACCTTTCTCCTATTCAGGCTTTCTAGTTCAAGTGGGAGCAATGAAAATATACTCCCATAGGAGAACCCTACTCTTTAGTTTTAGAAAAACTTCTAAAATTGGAGCAATCACTCTTCCACCCATTAAACCACATATTGGTTTTGACCCCTCTCATCCTATGCCTATATGGTATAAAGAAAATGATTACTACAACTATCATTGCGTTAAAGGTCATAGCAATAGTAATTGTATAACTTTCAAAAACATTGTCCAATAAATGTTAGATAATGGAGATCTTGTCTTGGCTAAACCTAACACACTCGGATAATCAAAACCTTCACATCTTTAAGAAACCATTCCCAAACCATACCCCATCATCTAACCAAACCAACGAACCTTTTACTAATGAAAAAAATGTTCGTGAGGTTCATGTTGTTTTCGACATCATACCAGCTCTTCCTGCTCAATTTCCACCTACTCCATATATCGAGGAGATTCTTACACGAGCTCATTCATCTATGGAGGGACTTGTTTCATCTTCTCCTTTACCCATAGAGGAGTCTCCCTTATCTCCCCCTTCACCCACGAAGGAGTTTGCCATATCTTTCGAGACAGTTTCCCCACTCACCTCTCAACCTAACAAACAACCCACAATATTTACTCTCCTACCCATGGAGAGTCATGCTTACCTTCCTCTTCTCCAAAATATGAACCTACCTCATCCTACTTATCATCTCCCCTACCCATGGGGATCCATTAGCAACACCCCTTCCTATTGGTGACAATTCTCCATTGGCTTTCAAGGATCCTGTTGATTTTCTCTCGGCTCTTTTACCCACAGAGTCTAAATCCAACCATTTCCCTGTCTCATAGACATTATTTATAGGGATTACTACCAAATCAACATCATCCCCCTACAATGGTGCCATTTTCACATTTGGCTGATCGCTTGGATTATGTTGACAATTCCATGCTTTGGGACGCCTTCGGCTACCTTTCTCAACTCAAATGCAAATGTTGTCTCCATTGATACTTCCACGATCTATCCAAAGGTGTTTTAGAAAACAAAACCAACCATACCCATGTAGTTAGCAATGACCTCTTCTTCATCACCCTCATCCACACTTAAATATTTATCTTCGACTAAAGTTTTTCTAATGCCTAAATCCTTACCTACATCTATATCTTCCTCCACGTCCAAACCCACTGCCACATTAAGAGTTATACCGACATCAAGCCTAGTCCATCCCCATGTCAAACTAGATTTAGCCACGTCCTCACAAGCCGGTATAAAGACTATTCCCCCACCTAAGAGGAAGACCCAACCTCTTAGACCGCATACACCAGCTTTGCCCACTACCCCTCTGTCACCTTCACCACTTCCATCTATCCTAGGGCCCCACCCATCAACCTTGGCCATGTAGTCTCCTACCCAAGATAAACCAAAAATATGTCAATTCACCTCCTCGTCACAATCCTCTATTACACCCAAATTACCTACACAACTTACATCTTCACCGTCACCTACATCTTTTCTACCATATACCTACACCATTTCCAATATCCTCATCATTACCTATGATATTTCCTTCTCTTCAACCAATACCTTCTACCTTGCCTCTTCCCACAACCTTCATCACACCACCATTATCATCTTGGCTAACCTATCCCCTTCTACCATCTACCTTCCCTTCTACATCATGCACTCCATCTTCACCTTTACCCAAGAAGGTGCAACCAAAGTCCAAAACCCACTACCCTCCAAAGAGGTAGTTAAACCTACACCACCTTCAACCGCTAGCTCATCTGCTACATCTTTACCCAAGAAGGTGCAATCCAAACCTAAAACTATACTACCTACCAAATAGGTGGTCAAATTGACTCAACCTCTAATTCCACCTCCCGTGGTGCCTCTCCCACCAAAATCACCCACACTTCCATCTAGACCCATACTTCACTTTGTGATCCATTTGGGGTCTTACGCTAAAAATTTAGCTAACCTTTTGGAAACCTCTATCATCACATTGCCACCACTTAGACCTTATAACCCACTCAAACCTAAACTAGAAGGGTTTGATGATACAAAAATTTTCACTTACCATCGTGTGCTAGGGCATGATGTTGAAAATTGTAAGGCTCTTAAGACTATTCTTCTCCAACTATGTCCTCCCAAGAAAACTTTGATGATGATGATCTTTTAGATTAGGATCCTATTCCAACTCCATCTATCACCACACCTCCTCATCCCTTACCTATTCAGCAACCTTCATCTCCCTCTCCACAACCCTTTTATCCTCCTCCAACATTTGAGATCAATATGGTCCACATAAGAGAGCTAGCCAAACCTCCACTAAAATGTCAATGTGCTACATTTTTTCACAAAACCAGTATATGCCCTCACCATATTTTTTCCCATCTTGTTGCTACACCTATCATGACTCACTTGCTCCTTTACCACACATTAATATGGTTAACATTACCACTTGAGCCCAGAAGGACAAAGGAAAAGAGAAAACAACCAACCCATCCACCACTCTTTTACCCAATATCCCATCTGCACTTGCACCAAAAATCACCATCCATGGACCCACATACCCTATTTTTGATGGGGTTTCCCATCGTATACAATGATTAAACAATTACACCAATCTCCTCTCAAAATGTCTTTGTACGACCTTGTCCAAACCTCTAAGTCTCATCGACAGCCCTCATTGAAGTTCTAGAATCTATTGAGGTTTTACCTAATGAACCTACTTTTGTGGCATTCATTATCACTCCTCACCATGTTGTCTCTCTCACCACTTCATCCCCTTCCTCTACACCCGCTACCACTCATCAAGTAGCCGCTCTCTATTTTTCTCGACGAAAATATTATACCTCTCTAATCGATGATCCCGATTCCACCCTATTTATTTCTCGTCTACATTGATGATATATGCATTCGACGTGTTATGATCGATGACAAGTCTTGGTATCAACATCATTTCTTCCCATGTGTACAACCACATGCACATCCTTGCCAATTACATGCATAATAACCTAGTTATGTTGCATTCATTAAATGATGGCATGACTTCCACCCTTGGCAGCATCATTCTTCACATTTGTGTGGGCCCCCATACAATTCCAGAATCATTCTATGTCTTAGAGGGGGAATTCCAATACAACATGGTGCTTGGCTGACTTTAGATCCATGCCATGGGTTGTGTTCCTTCAACCTTACACCATTGTTTAAAATTCAAACATGAAGGACACAACTATACCATTCTAGCCAACCCTTCACCATTCAAGACCTATAACATGTTGTATTGACCCAATGATGTCCTTATACCAGTTAAGGCATCTACCACTGCTACCACTTCTTCTTTAGCCAAAGTGCCTCATCCACCAATGTTGCGATACCTCTTCCATAACTAACTCCTCTATTCCCATTTGCTACTACCACAAACTTGACTCATGAGCCAACCCATCTACTTCTCAACCAACCAATGCTTCTTCTTCCCAATTGTCCAATAATTCATCCATTCCTGCTACCCACATACCAACTACTAATCCCTTAGAAGGTATTTTTCAATGCCTCACTCGGGGGAGTACCACCTTTATAACATTAACACATTCCTTACTCCTCAAGAGTATGGTAAACTTCACCAACATCCCATTATTATAACCGCATAGGTGAGGTTTTCCCCTATAGTCCTCCCCACCTTTGCACCACCTTAATGTATGGGGACTTGATGCTACCACCTACTCGCCCGAGCCACCTTCCCAAACTTGACCATTTTTATCCAACCTTCAATCTCTCACCAACCACCGCTTCCCCACACCTTCCTCCATCATTGTGTTGGGAGGGTTTTGGATTTGGTTTTTATGAACAAGGCCGCCATACTGTCATCCCATGCACCACTTATAAGAATAAAGACCGCAGTGGTATTGGATTTTCCGAACCATCTCCCAAGAAGGCCCGAGTCAAACTCATTGAGGATGATAAACCTTCCCAACCCATTCACCAACTTCACTTCACCTTCACTGTAGAGTCTATGGATCCAAAATCCATTTCTAACTTTTTTTTTTCGTGAACACCATTTCCTTGGGACCTCTAACTTATCAACAAGATGGTGAGGCTCCCTCTTCTCTTCCCTTCCTGTATCCTAACATGATCGATGACGATACACCGCTACTAACATTGTTCAATGTCGGGATGATGAGTATATTATCACCTACCTCGTGTGGAAGATTCTTATATTCACCAGGTCATTACCTTCGAGATAAACCATGTTGAATTAATCGACCATCGAAATCAATATTCACACTTAGGACGACCCACACATTCTAAAAATAGGCCAATATTTAGATTTGTTGAACATGAAGCTTTCACTTATTTTCTCTGGGATCATAACAATGCTTTTTCTTGGTCCTATGCTACTATGCCCGGTATTGACCCAAACATTGTGGTCCACAACATCAGAACTATTCTCGAGGCCAAACCCGTGAAGTAGAAGCTTCGAAAATGCACCCTTGTATTGTCCTTCTTGTCAAAGAAGAACTCCAATGCCTTCTTTTGGTTTCCTTCATCCTACCCATTGATTATCCCCAATGGATCTCTAACATTGTTCTGTCACAAAAGTAACAGAGGGACTCCACATTTGCACGGATTTTTGTGACCTTAACTTAGCTTGCCCCAAAGATGAATTTCCTCTACCTAGTATTGACCAACTAGTTGATCTCACTTTGCGCCGCCATGAGATGCTATCCCTTATGGATGGTTTCTTAGGTTATAACCAAATATTACTCACCCCGGAAGATCAACACAAAACAACCTTCGCACTCTTTGGGGGACCTTCTATTATTGTGTCATGCCTTCGCCTTAAAACGCTAGTGCTACATATCAGCGGTTTATGAATTATATCTTTCATGACATTATGCATCATATATTGGAAGATTACATTGATGATCTTCTTGCCAAATCCAAACATCGGTATGAAGACCTTACAATCCTTAAGGTCATCTTCAACCATCTCATCAAATACACGTGTTCGCGCTTAACCTAAGAAGTGTGTCTTCACTATTCTCCCCGGAAGCTCCTTGGTTTTATTGTTTATTTGCATGGTATAGAAGTTGATCCCATTAAAATCAAGGCTATTCTTGAAATGCCTCCACCTACTAACCTTCACCAACTTCATGGTTTTAAGGCAAGTTGTAATCTATTCATTGCTTTATTTTGCAGCTTTTCGAACGCCGCCTTCCCTTTCATCATCTCCTAAAAATATGTCTCCTTCAAATGGGATGATGAATGTCACAAAGCCTTTGATGCCTTAAAACAATACGCCCCAACCACCTTGTGCTCATCCCCCTAAGGATGATCAGCCATTTTACCTTTATATTTTTGCTACTCGATAATTCCTTGGGTGCCATGCTCACTCATCGTGATGAGCAACATAGTGAACAAGCGGTTTACTATATAAGCCATATGATTTTAGACTACGAAACTAGATATACTCACACCAAAAACTCTGCTTAGCCTTAGTTTTTTTTTCCACTAAACTTCACCATTACCTACTCAACCTCAAAACCTTTGCTATCACCAATACTAACCCCTTACATTACATGTATGCTAAGCCTTACCAATATCAACGTGCCGCATGTTGTCTCATGCTTTTTGCACCTAGATCTCAAATTCACCCATTAAAAATATGTCAAAGGACAAACAATTGCTGACCAATTCACATACGCACCTCTCTCCGGAAATCAATCCTCTAACTTTGATTTCCCTGATGAATCCATCGCTACCCTCTCTTTAGATTTATATCGCTTACCGGATGATGACCTTATTCTTTGATGGTTCAAAATGCTAGCATGGGGGTTGGGCAGGAGTTATCCTCATCCCTCTTGATAGTGAGCCTATGCCATTAACTTTAAAACTAGATTTTGATTATACTAACAATATCACCGAATATGAAGCACTCATGTTAGGTCTTCAAACTGCCATAGCTTTAGACATTAAATCAATTAATATCTTTGGTGACTCTCAATTGGTTGTGAACCAACTTAATGGATATACCAAGTTGTCGTAACGAGATACCGTAAAAGTATAAGCATCATGTTGACATACTTTTAACTACCTTTGACCATTATGAACTTCAAACTACAATGCGTTCCACTAATAAATTTGTGGATACCATGGCTTGCCTGCTTCTCAAATCCTCACTTCACCCTCCGACTCAAAAATATTTATCACAAAGATAAAGGTTACAATCACCCTCTTATCTATTTTGAGACATAAACCTTGTAGCAACCATTAAAACTAACCCACGTGACCTTTGGTATAAATAGTTTGTTGACTAACTTTCTCTTCCATTCGACCTCCAGATCTTACTCACAATGGACAACGAGCCTTTCTTAAAAGTATCTCTCACTATGTCATCATGGGTGATATTATTTATAAATGTGGTTTTGATACTATCCTCTTACGATCTCTTATGAGTTCACAAATTCCCTACACAATCAAGGAAGTTCATGACGGGATTTGTGGGGTTCACTTCAACGACTTAGTTATGCCGCTAAACACATTCTTCGCCTGTGGCTATTACTAAATGAACCCTAAACCGTGATTGCTGTGACTATGTCAAGCGTTATGTCAAATTTCAGCAATATGCTAATCTTCATCACACCCCTAGTCACACCTTTTAGGCCGCACGAGACCTTTTTCCTTTCTCTCAATGGGGTTTGGATCTTTCTCGAGAGATCAAACCTCATTCTTCCCAACGCCATCAATGGATTATTACCATTACTAAGTATTACACTAAATGGGTGGAAGATATACCTCTTATTTCTACAAAAGTTGAGAAAATCTATGAATTCATCAACCATCACATCATTTGTCACTTTTGTGTCCTCACTACCTTACCATTGATAACGAGGAAAAATTCAAAACAAAACACTATGGAAACTCGTGATGCCTTTGGCATATAACTTAGTTTTTCTTCACCTTATTCTCCTTAAACAAATGGCCTAGCTGAATCAACCAACAAAACATTAAACAAAATTCTTATGAAAGTGGTTGACAATACTAGAAAGGATTGACACATGCACATTCCTTTTGCCTTATTGGCTTATCGTACTAGTATTCGTACCTCAATCCGCTGCCACGTCTTTCTCTTTGGTCTACGCACAAAGGTTTTCCCGCCTCTCGAAGTCCAAATTCCATCTCTTTGTATCTCACTCAAAGATATGCTCAACAATGATGATTTTCACTAGGATCGTTTGGCACAACTTGAGTTATTAGACGAGTATCATCTAAATGCTCTTGATCACCTCGAAATCTACAAAAATGTATCAAACGTGCCTATGAAAACGTGTCCATGAATGAACCTTCAAGGTTGGCGACCTTGTCTCAATAAAAATCAATGTGTAACCAAAGAGAAGAAAAGTAAATGGGGCAAGTTTTCTCCTAATTCACTTGGACCCTATATTGTTACTCATACCTATGGATTGGGTGCTTATCGCTTTTCTTCACTCGAAGGAAAACCTAAACTGAGCCCCTCAATGCCTTTCATCTTTGACCATTCTATTTTTGAATCAAGTCCTAGATCACCTTGTGTTTATTAAGCACTTGTCCCTTGAGCACCATTCACCTTCCACTTACCTATTTTAAGGATCAATGACTAAATAAGAATCATGTGATTACCATCGTCACCTTTCACCCTTATCTTCAATATGAGTACTACGGCTCTACTCATGACATGATTCTCATGGATACGTTTCATCCTTTTCAGGATGGTATCCCATGGTCATTCATCACTTAAAACCTTTCTTTCATAACTAACTTTGTGTGCTATGGTTTTGTCTTCATAAAAGAAGCCTATACTTCTCTATAGTCTTGTCCATGACCTAAAAGTCCAAAAACAATTCAAAAATAATATACGAGATTTTTCAGATTCAAACTCCTTGATTCAAACTTCTAACAAAAAGATGACTCCCTCAAAAAGGACATCTATCTTTCTATATTACTTCTATAAATAGACTACTCCCTCGAAGGACAACTATACAAAGCTAGCCATATTATACATAGTCTATCACAAAAAGAATACTATTCCTATAAAAATAAAATAAAATAAAAATATTTTGAAGCTTCCCGCATTGATCGATTCACGAAAGCCTCAAGGAGATACTCTACTCATCCCACATAGAATTCCCGCATCGATCAGTCTATAAAAACAAAAGCACAAAGAAAAAGATGAATTTTTCATCATGGACTTGCCTATTTTGATCTTGGGTCTCTTGCCAAAGAGGCATGTTGTCTCACACCAGGTTATGCTAAACCAACTTCTTTCACCTCACCGCCTTTCCTCTCTAATATTCTACCTACTCAAGGGACATGCCGTAAATGTGACATTTTGTGATCATGTGACTTTCTTCACCCTTATAATAGTCAATCATGCAATGCCTTTAGGGTTTTATGTTCATAAGCCAATCTTTGGTATAATAGACTCGTAATGGTTCTTATCAATTAGACAATTTTTTTCTCCTCTTACCATTCCCATCTTTTCTTCCTTATTGATCCTCCTTCATAGGACCGCACCTTTGAAACCTACAATCTAGGAATTCCTTTTCCACCAAAATCAACCATGCCTATTCAACATATACTCAACCATGCCTAAATGACCTAAACTCAACCATGCCTATTTGACCTAAATTCAACCATGCCTATATGACCTAAACTCAAAATTCCCTAAATGACCTAGACTCAATCATGCTTACAACCTACCGACCCATTCATCTCTCCTCATCATATTTTCCCTAGATTATGGGAGAACTACATTGTCATCGTGAGTGTAGAACAAGGATGGAAGCCCGTGAAATATATTAAACTCAATCAACCAAGTACAATAGTGTAGGCTAAAATATTTATACATATTGATAGCCTGGACACAAACAAATGAGAAGTTACAACAATGCAACAAAATATATACACAGTTTCTTCAATATTACATCCGGGAAGCATATAATTGTTATAACAATCATAAAAATTATACCCGTGAAGAAATAAAACAAATATGGTTAATAAAACCAAATAACAACAATATTTAATTAATAACATTAATTAAATAATTAATTATATAATGCATAATTAATTAACCTAACATTACCCCCTTAATTGTGCATTGTGTCAACGGATGAGGAGAAGAACTCTTCGAACAACTCAAACTTGTCACGTGCAAGTGACTTTGCGAAGATATCTGCTCGTTGTTCAGCTGTTAGACAAAATTGAAGCTGGATGTTATGCTTCAACACATGCTCTTGTATGAAATGAACCTGTACCTCAATGTGCTTTGTTCTTTCATGAAACAATGGATTGCGAACAATCTTGAGAGCACCTTCATTGTCAACATACATGATGGTTGGTTTGTTCCAGTGTATTCAAAGTCCTTCTAGTATGCGACGTAGCCAAATCACTTCACAGCATAACTTCTCCCCGCAGAATGATACTTGACTTCTATGGAAGAATGAGAAACAAAGTGTTTTTTCTTGCTTCCCCATGATATTGGTCCGATCCCATAAAAATACAAATCCTCAAGTGGATTTTCTCGTCATCAATATTACCTCGTATGATCTCGAATCCGAATATCTAGTCAAGAAGAAGTTGTGCGTTCTTCTTGTATTCTATACCAAGATCCACTGATCCTTTGAGATATCTTAAGATGCACCTCACTACTTTCCAATGACAAACTTTGGGTTCTTTCATGAAATCGGATAGATAGCTTACCGCAAAGATGATATCTGGTCTAGTTAAGGTCGTAAATGAGATTCCCAATCAATCGCTCATAGAGCATGGCACTTACCTCAGGAGATGGATCTGAATGAGATAATTGCAATGTGTTATCCATAGGTGTAGCAATTGGTGTGCAATCCATCATCCTGAATTTCTCGAGTGTTGTCTTGGTATATTTCATATGAGAAACAAAGATGAGATTCTCTTTTTGCCATACTTCCAATCCAAGACAATAGTTCATCAACTTGAGATCTGTCATGTCAAACGATCGATTAAGATCTTTCTTCGTTGCATCGATCATCCTCACTGAATTACCAGTGATGACTAGATCATCGACATAGAAAATGACAATCACAATCTCCCCTTGCTTTTTAAGGTAAAGATTGGGATCATATGGATTTCTAACAAATCCATGTTGTACAAGATGCTCATCAATCTTGATGTACCATGCCCGGGGTGCCTATTTAAGGCCATACAGAGATTTCCTGAGTCTGCATACCTTTGCTTCTTGACCAGGTACTACATATCCCTCAAGTTGAGTCATGTAGACTTCTTCTTGTAAATCTCTATTCAGGAAGGAACTTTTTACGTCCATCTGATGAAATTTCCAACCAAACTGTGCAGCTAGAGCAAAGATCATCCCGATCATTTTGATCTTAGCTATCGGAGAAAATATCTCCTCATAGTCAATGCCTTCTTTTTGTGTATACCCCTTTATTACTAGTCTCGCTTTATACTTGTCCACTATCCCATCTCGCTTTTTATTTTGTTTTGAATATCCATCTATATCCAATGGGTTTCTTCCCTGGCGGAAGATCGATAAGCTACCAAGTTTTATTTTTTCATTACTTGATTGATATTTAGAGTTCATGGCATCTTTCCAAGATTTTGATTGTAGGGTTTCTTGACTGTAGAGGGTTCATCGACTTGATAACTCTACTCATCAAAGCAAAGTTAACTTCTTATCTTGCTTTGCTACTTGCAAGTCCGTGGTCTAGGGTGGATGTATCTCGTGGAGCATTGTTGATCGTGAGAACACTTGGCGAGAAAGCACACAAGAAGTCTGTATGGGAAAACAGTCATATTCAAAGGTACGAACATAATAAAGGGAGAACACGCGCGAAAACATAAGTTCAAATTTTCGGGACTTAGTCGTTTTCACTCATGAAGGTCTATTTTTAGAGATGGCATGCAGAGCACACAAATGAGGCAGAGACATGCACGCAACACATTGGCTATTATTAGAGGATTGGATACGAAGCACTTTGCATGGACATAGGCCGAAAATAGATCTATTATTTGTCGCTAACTACCGCAGAGTCTATTGTTAGCACACTTGCATGTGTGGCTAGTTTTGTAAAGGTGCATGGCTAATAATAACATGCGACCTATTTTGGGAATGGATAAGCGGTGAAGGGAAAGTCCCCACCCTTATATATATATATATATATATATATATATATGTAGTAAACTGTGTAATAGAGAAAGAGGAGATATATATAGAGATATGTTGTTAATTCTGCATACACATATACTATTGTTATTGTAATGAAGCTTCAGACATTTATCGCATTGAATATAATGGAGGATACTTGACTAAATCTAAGTGTTAGTTTTGTGTGTACCTAAATCTAGTATGTTTTTGATCTCATCATGGTTAATACTTAATTTTTTTCTCCCTTAGGTATAGATCTAGTATGCTTATGTAGAATGATGTGTTAGTAATGGAACTATATGTATCTCTTAAGTCTTCATCATGCTAACATCCTGCAACAACAACCCTAAAGAGGGACCTGGTACCTTTGCACGCTTCAAGTGAGCACTCAATTTAGGCTGAGTGATGTGCCAACGCGTCTAGGGTCTTATTGGATTTGTATCACTAAATTCTAGGCTGCATCAAGCATCCATTCTTACATTTCGTAATGTGCTAGTACAACACTTGGGCATACATCTTTGAAAGCAGCCCCATGGGTCATGGTTCTATCATATCAACACCATCATCCCCATCATCACTTTCCTCATCTTTGGGAACATCAATTTCAATTTTTACAACCGGTGAAGAATCTACATCCGGTGAGTTTGGAGGAGGATGCTCGCTTGCTTATTCTAAAAAACTCAACATCTCTGCTAGTGTGGACTTTTTGGTCTTTGATCCATCAATCAGACCCAAGAGTCTCTTCATTATACCTAATGAAGATGAGTTTCGTGACTTCATGTCCAATTTCTTTCTCGTTCTACTTGGGTATGTGCATACTTGCTTTGTACACAATACTCTAAGGAGTGAAATATATGGTTTCCGCTTTGACCATGCTTCTTGGTGCAATATATGGGCACTCTGCTCAACAAATACACTATTGTCTTTCTTGCTTCTTCCTAGTAATGTCTTTGTAAGTCCGAGTCATCGATCATGCATCGCACCATTTCCATGATAGTACAATTTATTCTCTCAACAACATAATGTGTGGAGGAGTCATTTGTCAATGAATCCCATGAGTTTGTAGGTAGTCTTTGAACTCATTACTAGTGAATTCACCTCCTCGATCTCGAGTGGAGAGTTCTAATGTGACGACTAGTTTCAGTTCAATTTCTAACTCGCTACTTTGAACTTTTTGAAAGTTTCAAAAGCTTCACTTTTCTTACGAAGACAAAAAATCCATATTTTTCTTGAATAGTTGTCAACACAAAGCATGAAGTATTGGAACCTAGAATGACTTGGTTGCATCGAACCTTCATCGCAAATATCGGTATGAACCAAGTCAAGTTTTCATGAGCTTGAAATGTACTCTTTTGGAATGAATCTCTGTGTTGTTTTCTTGCTAGGTAGTGAAGACACTTGTCTGTATCCTTTTGAAGAGATGGTAGCCCATGTACCATATTGCATCGACGTAGTGTATCGAGATACTTGAAACTAACATGACCAAATCTTTGATTCAAAATTGTGGCTTTGAGGTAGAGTTCTTAGCCACAAGTGCTTGATCATCTCTGTGGACAAAATCAAGCTGGAACATGCATCCCACATTGGAGGCTTTTACAACTATTTTCGAGCCTTGTGATTTATCTTGAATCAAACATGTTTTATTGCTGAATGACTATCAAAGTCAATTTTTAGGTTGTGATCTAGGAGTTGACTCGACTGAAAGTAGATTCTTTGTCCCCTAGGGACATATAAGACATCTGTCTACAATTGTGTCAAACAAGGGGTAGAGAAATGTTCCCAATCCCCTTCGAATCAGTATATGAAGAATCATCACCCAACGAAACATGGTTTTTCAAAGGCGTGTACCTCATTGAGGTAAACCAGTCTCGTGGGCCGGTCATGTGTCGAGTGGCTCCCGAATCAACATACTGATACATCACTAGATGAAGTGGATGGTTCACTTGATCGGCAATGTACAAGAAGTCTTCATTATCTAAATGTTCTTCTCATCAATATTTCCTTGATGATAGGGTCTTATTTTCTAGTTCCCCTTTTTCTCGCCCTTGATTGTAATTTGAATTTCCTTGTGAGATTGTTGTTGTGGAGGTCCGAGTTGCTTGAAAAACCTTTCTTGTAAGTATTGCACTAACAATATTTCAAGTCATGTCCTCTTTACAAGTTGGACATTGCTTCTTCTCGTTATTTGTCCCATTGATGTTGATACTTTGATTCGATGTTGGGACCTTTCATAGGAATTAGGTTTTCCTTTACCTTTTCCTTTCTATTTTTGATGTGAAGAAAGTTCCTGCTCCTCTTCATCATCCTTATTATGCATGACTTCCTCTTATTATAGTAGGTCTACCAACTTGTCAAAACTAATCTGTCATATCTAACACATTTAGTGTTGTGACAAAAATGCGGTAAGAAGAGGGGAGTTCTCTCAGAACAATGGGAATGAGAGCATCATCTATGACCGGTTCTCCTGTGGCTAGAAGTGAAGCCCTCAACTCTGTAACTCTTCTTAAGAAAGCTTCAATTTTCTCATTCTTCTTGAACTTCGAGTGTGTGTAATTGACTCGCCAAATTTAGTATGAAATTATTGGTTTTTGGCCTCATATATTGTGCACAATTTATCCCACGCTTATTTGGCTGTTTTGGCATCTCAAATGTGGGGTTGTACATCGTTGGGCACTCCAAAAAGATGATAAGTTTGGCCTTCTCGATATGCTTTATCAAACTGTTGTTGTTGTATCAGACGAGTTGTTGATCGAGTCGAGTACCATTTACAACAAATTGTATCTCTTCAAACTCAAGTTGTGTCTTGATTTTAGTCTTCTATGCAACATAGTTGTTTCCTTTGAGTAGTTGTGAATCTAGAAGAAAAAATTTGGGGACATTGGTGCCCATTTTACAAAAATCACCGACAAGGGTTTGACTCTTATCACTCTAGGTATAAGTCTCCCAATCTATATACCATTAGTCTGATATATCAACCTTTCTATATACGCACCCTTCCAATATACCTGGAGGTACGTGGAAGAAGCTCTCCCTTTCTATATACCCGACAATACGTGAAAGAGGCATTAACGTACGTGAAAGAATTCAATATGTGGTACCAAGACAATACTGAAAGGGGTCTATGTGATTATTGACACCAACTCAAAGAAATATCCTCATATGCATGCGTAACTTTGCTATATACTTGATAATTTCTCAGTCTGGATTTATGTCGTGCAATCATTCACAAACGGATGGGATGGCTCATAGTGTGTGCACTGTGACTTTATTACTCCCCGTTGATTTAAAGGGTCGATGCCTAGATGACGTTATTACAACTATATTAGGCATTAAGTGCAAATGAGTAGTCATTTACGACTTTACCCATAGGTGCTTCCCCGAGGCACTGTATATATCGAACGTTGTGAATGAGATATAGGATCTCGTGAGTGTTTTAGAACCAAATTTTATTGATTTTTATTACAACTTTCGCCATTTTCTCGAGAATTACAATATTTATGGTTGACTATGGCAACTTGTAAATTAGTACAATATATTGAAGCATGCAATTACATTAAAAAATTTAGAAAAAATTGAATGACAAGAAAATTTTCTTTTGTTTTGTGCCTTGATGGCCTTCAAGCCCAATACGACCCTTGATGCTGAAAACCATTAAAAAGTACCTCAAAATGAGATTTTTAGACAGTACCTTTCTTTTACAAATGTTGTCTAAAATAAGAAAATAGGCTTAATAGGAGAATGTTTTAACCATAAATTAGGGTTTTTATCACTAAAAATTTAGAGACATGTTTGGTTGTAACTAACTGTTTAGAGGTGGTTTTTCCACCAAATTCACCTCCAACTATGGTGGTTTTTTGAAATTTGACTCTAAATTTTAAATTGGTTTAAAAAGCATGGTTTATGTGGGGGTCGACCCAAGAACCTCATCCACCCAAGTCTATTCCTCTATCCACTTAGGCACCTTGTGCGCTTAGTATATGAAATTGAGAAAATTTTACTTAAACAAGGAGAAATATTACCAACCTCTTTAGATGGTGGCTTGAAAGAGTAGAAGATCCACGTGGCCATAGGGTGGTGAAGGAGTTTTTAGGGTTTCCACTCGAGAATATGAATCCGAGTCTTTATTTTTACTTTATTTAACTATGCAAAGTGGTCACTTGTGTGTTTTTGTTTCCACCATTCTCGTTTGTTTGCATTTTTGTGCAGTCGCTTGTGAGGTTGCAGAGCATGACATGATCGGAGGAGGCAGGGGGTCGTAGATCTCGCTCACTTTGTTTGGATTTACAGTAGGGGATCGACCTAAGTTAAACTTGGTCACTTTTGTTTGAAATGTTTTCCAATCTGTGGCAAAGGAGTTCATTATGGATGGCTTGTAGATTCACAAAGATTGGGAAAGGAGGCTCAATCCATTTCCAAACAACTCCGCTCATCCTTTGAAAACTCGCTCGACCTATTTTGTTTTCCAAAAATTTGATGCCTCTACTTTTGGTGCAAAGTTTGTTGTTTATTTTATTACAGTCATAGGGGTGGTAATTTTCTCCACCAATTGTTGATTGATCCTCCGTAATGTATGCAGGGATTGTTTTCATTAGAATGGGTCTACGTAGGAGGTGGAGCTCACATGTGTAGAAAGGACATCAATGTAGGGAGGACAACACCATTTTGTGATGGATCTCAATGAGAAGCCTCTAACTCACCACCATTCAAAAATGAGCTCACCTTTGGTGTGCAGGTCTCCAATGCAATCAGCTCGAATGCATAATGAAACAACTCGATTTATGTAGAGGATTCAAGTCAGAACTCCACATGCAGGGTCTTTGATACATTCAAAAACCAATGTGACTCAAATATAAAAATGGCTCGAATAGCTAGGTGGGAGCTTGATTTGCAATTTTTCGTCACAAATGCATGCAGAGGTCTGTTAATAATAGCAGAAACTATAGTGCTTCTCTAAATTAGAGACAAAACCCCTAATGGGGATAAATCATATCTTTTTTATAATATTATTGCTATAAACCGTAAAAAATGCTCCGTAAGAAAATTTTCCAAAAGGTGCGAGAGCACCAAGGTAAAACTAAATAAATTTGCTTTCTATTTACCTGGAGAATGCACAGGAGGTTGTGAGACTGCAGGGAGGTTTGGGAAGCTGCAGGAGGCAACACTGGCTCTCCGGTGAAGCAAATTTCTTCTCCAAGACTTTTCCTTCCTCTACACCCTTTCTCCAACCTTGTCAGGAGCTTCAATTCACTTTGGTACCAAATGTAGAACAAAGACTAAGCTTGTGAAATATATTAAACTCAATCAACCAATTACAATAATGCAGATACAATATTTATACATATTAGATAGCTCTGACACAAATAAATGAGAACTTGCAACAATGAAACAAAAATACATTAGCTTTCAATATTACATCTCGAGAAGCATATAATTGTTATAACAATCATAACAATTATACCCGTGAAGAAATAAAACAAATATGGTTAATAAAACCAAATAACAACAATATTTAATTAATAACATTAATTAAATAATGCATAATTAATTAACCTAACCGTGAGGCCCCTTTTCATTAGGGTTATGTCAAGCAAAGACTCGAGGGAATGGGGTCCTTGGAGGTTAGCTCGGCCACTCTTCCCCTAACCAATTTTCCCCCTTTATATTCACATGCTACCTTAGTGAGTTTTCCATTTTACACAAAACTGGGAAATTAAACAATCATAAAAACATACATACCTACCATTTTAAAACATCACCATATCATACATCAATCATTTCACATTTCCATGATATCAAATATTTGGAAATTTACACCACAACATACATATACATCATCATTTATTTTCCATACTACCAATAACTTGGAAATTAAATCAAACACAAAACATAACCAAACCATGCCTATACCTCGACTCCACCATGCCTATACTTGACTCCACCATGCCTATATGACCTTGATTCCACCATGCCTAACTCACCTAAACTCAACCATGCCTAAATGACCTAGACTCCACCATGTCTAAACCTGACTCCATCATGTCTAAACCTGACTCCATCATGCCTAAATCACCTAAACTCAAACCATGCCTATACCTAATCCACCATACCTATACCTGACTCCACCATGCCTATATGACCTTGAATCCACCATGCCTAACTCACCTAAAATCAACCATGCCTAAATGACCTAGACTCCACCATGCCTAAACCTAAACTCCACCATGTCTAAACCTGACTCCATCATGCCTAAATCACCTAAACCCCACCATGCCTATACCTGACTCCACCATGCCTAACTCACCTAAACTCAACCATGCCTACATGACCTCGACTCCATCATGCCTAATTCAACTAGTTTCCATAATACACAATAACAATGAAAATTTAAAACAAGTACATCATCCATCTAGTCAACCCCCATCCCCATAATCACCAAAATTCACAAAAACTAACCTAAAAACCTACTCTAACCCACCCAAACCTCTCCTAGCTTCATTCCCAACCCTATTTTACCTACGTTTGACCTTCCCACCCCTCATTTCCTTCATTTTTTTACCCACAATTTCACAAATTAAAATTACACCCAAATTTTAAACAAAACTGATTTCTACAAACTATTTTCAACCAAATGAAGGATTTAGATTGTCTCCTTCTACTCGGTGCCGCTTCTATGATGACACGCCTAGTCGTTGCACCAAAGGGTCCACCCTATCCCTCTCCTACCTCCACTATGCAAAAATCAACTCCTCACCTCACAACCAAACGAATCAATCAACTCGATCTCACAGGACAGTCATTCAAATCGAATTCCAGCCACCGCTACGTGGCTTTTCAACTTATCTTGATGCCTCATACTATCATTTTACACTCCTCAACTTCTCCTCTGTCATTTTCTAAAAATGGCAAGGTCAAAATTAATCCGTAAAAAGAATTTTTTTCTTTTTTAACCTCAAATCAACATAGCCGATGTCACCATATCGAGGCTAAGCCAACCAATGTGGGTTACACTATAACCGACATCGGTCACCTAACATAACCATTTGACCTACCCTATGCCCATTTTTTCCTACAAATAATGTTGCTCCAACAACTTTTGACCTTACCAACACCTATTACACCTTACCCGCAAGCCTACATTACATGTACATTTCCTTAACTGTGTTTAGGGACATGTTATTTACCTATACCTTGGCCTTACTTGTGCCCTGACCTACATACCCCGACCTGAATCACCTTTTGTGACATTTGAATTTGTGTACTTGCTATACCTTGCGATGTGTTACCCGTGTTGTTTAGCCTAATGACCTTACCTTGCCTAATGATGTGATGTTTATCCCGACCATACCTTTGGTGCCATGGAACAAAACCTATTACCCATTCCTACACCAAACCTCATTATGCTTCATGACCATATCCTATACCTTGGATACCTGAATCAATTCAACCTCATTTGGATAAACCTATCACCCTTTTGACAATGTAGAGTTTGCAAGCTCTTTCACCTAGTATCGTATCGCAATCTATACGTGTGTGTATGTTTGATTGCCATTACCCATTACCCAATATGACCATTACCCATTACCCAAAATGACCATACCCTTACCTCGACCCCTCACTTTCATCAATCACCTATTTATCAAACCACTCCCCAACTAATTTTCCAACCTCATCGGTTCGTAGTTTGAGGGGGATCACCTTCACCCTACTTGGGGCAACCTAACCTCCACTTATACATGGGACATTGAATCCCTATTTTTGTCAGCATCACTTACCAATACAAGCTACGTGAAAAAAGGGGCAAATGTAGACACTAAATTTGGGTCACACTCCCCTTGGTCCTGCTTCAATCAATTAACACAATAAATTTAATTAGTAATGACCCCTTCATCCTATACTAATATTCATCCTCACATTATTAATTAATTTAATTATTTTAATTAAGTTAATTTCACCCTCACACCTCCACCTCATCGTTACACCTCACCCTGGACCCATTCCAAGGGCATTTAACTCATAATGAATGAGTCATCACTCTTAAAGACCGAGATATCACTCCCAACACTTTGAGTCACCACTTAACTTAACTAACTAAGAATTCTTCCTAACTTAACTAATTATAAATTTTCTATGACCTTCCTTCCTTCTCTCATGTGAACTCCACTTCCCTAAGCGGACTCAATCAAAATCACGCCAAAAATAGTAAAGATCTACCTATTTTTGGTAAACCTAGACTTTCCTACCTTAACCGACATTGGTTATCCCTCAACCGACGCCGGTCACCTAACCACCATCGTTACCTTATATACACTTTCAAAAATCTTTACATGGGTTGTTCATTCAATTATTGGATCCTAATTACATTCAAGTGTGAATCTTCAAGCCCTCCTGCATCCAAACGATGAACACACACAACCACAATGCAAGATAAACATCCATTTTCCGCTTCCAGAGCGTTGAATACTCATGGGAGCACATAGGCCATATTGCCGTGGCACTGGACTCAAGCACTTCTTCTCCGATCAACCATCAACCATTCCAATTCCCAATCTATCTCAAAGACATCAAATAAGTATTGTGATTCTAATGATTTGGATTATTATTTTTGTAGATCTTTTGCTCCTTTCAAAGTGGTTTATTTCCTTTGTTGCTTATACATCACCTTCTTCCCACTAACCCACCATTCAACCATCCTAAGCCTTGTCATTATTCCAAACCTCCTTCTTAGTATCCCCAAGTCTTCTAGGCCATATTACGACCCAAACCACACTACCCTCATTCTCTCGTGCAATCACGGACATCCTAAAAAACCTCTGTTTAAAAATTTAATAACAAATCACCCCTATCGACGCTAGTCACCTTAACCATCGTCGGTCTCCCCTCTCTATCGACATTGGTCACCAGACCGATATCGATCAATGTTTTTCTGCATTAACCTTCACCAAAATGCCTCTAACATCACCTAAACTCCACCCAGACCTTACTAGATACCTTTGTGACCTTACCTAACACCTATGTGACCTGTCCTAACCAGAAACATACCTTTCTTGATGCTAGATTAGTTTAGATTTTAATACTTTGCTTAATCTATTTTGTTGATAACATTTTGAGATACCTAAATCAAAGTGTTAGCAATAGGACCTTTATTTCTCATATTTACTTTCATTGATTTGATAAAAATAGAGGATTGACAACCATTTGAGGAAGCATCATGCTTCCTAGATCTAGCCTTGTTAGGCATTCCTCTGACTCTTGCTATTTAATATCATTTGGTGGTCTTGCTTTGTATCTATAGGTAGTCCTTCCCAGACAAAAATGAGTTCTCTACAATCAACTTGGATAAAGTCAATAACGTGCACATTCAACCTTCAACCTACATATCACATGTATTCCTCCTTGACCTTTTACCTTATCTATTTTATCACACAACTTATTCAATGAAACAACATGTGCGTAAGTCAACATTTGCTTAAATGTTTGGAATGCGATCTCACATTTTTCACCCACTCAAAGGCAACATCCTTTCTTAGTTGTACAGATAAATAATGGTGTTGCAATATTACTGAAATCATGTATAAATCTTCTATAATAACCTACATGGCCTAGAAGCTCCTCAAATCCTTCTTTTTTGGTGTTGGCAGATTTATAATTACAAATATCTTTTCGGATCTACCCAATTCTAGTAGATGATAGATAATGTTCCAAGATTATTCCTTCAAACATCATCATGTAGCATTTTTCATTACTTAAGGACAGATTGTGCTCCTTGCATCTCTTCAATTTGTTTTCCAAATTCTTCATAGATTTATCAAAAGTACTGCCATGTATTGTAAAATCATCCACGTATACCTCCATGTAGCCATTTGTTAGATTTGAGAAGATGTTTAAGACTGCCCTCTAGAATGTAGTAGGTGCATTACACAAACTAAAGTATGTAAACATTCCCCATGGGCATGTGAATGGGGTATTGTCTTGATCCTCTGCAGTGCAATCCGAATTTGGTTATAACCATCTGTATCTATTAAGAAAAGAAAAATATTTCATACCAGCTAGAGTGATAAGTACCGATCAATGAAAGGGAGTGGAAAATGGTCCTTCTTTGTTGTTGCATTCAACTCTCTACAATCTATGAAAATACTCCATTTTCCATTTTTCTTGGGTACAATGACAAGGGTGACACCCATTGTTTGTCTAAAATTGGATATATCAATCCAACATCCAATAATTTTTTAATTCTTCTTTCACAATATCTCTCACTACTAGGTGAATTCTTCTTTGTGGTTTCCTTATTGGATTGCAGCTATCTTTGAAGTATATCTTGTGTGTGTAGAGCTTAGGATGGATTCCATTCATGTCACCATAGTCCCATGCAAATTTTGTTTTGTGCTTTTGTAGAAGAGAAATCAATAATTGCTCTTGTTGCATGATCAATATTTTGTTAACATTAAGTGGCCTTTGGGAGTGATTTTCACTTCCTTAGAGAGATCAATCATGGAAAATATATTTCGCTTATAAAATTCAAAGATGCAATCATGTGGGAGAAGTTGGTGAAAGATGCCACTTCTTACTCGAACGCTCATAGTGCTTTGTTGCGGTAGAATTTTGTTCATATGATAGCTTAGGCACCTTAGTCTGTTATCTACTTCCTTGTTTCTTCCATAGTTATTTTGTAGGACGTTGGAAAGAACAACATCTTCTTCTTGTCCTTCAATTGTACATGACTTCTCCAACATCATGATTTTTTGTACAGAATTCTAATATACTTCTGGTTCTATAACCCAAATTGTCTGATCTTCATCACTAAATGGTTGTGCGGATGGATAAAGCATGAGCTTTGTAGTGCCACTTCCATTAGAAATAATCATATTACCAGACCTTCATCCTATGAATGCATCAACAATTTCCAACCATGGTCTTCCTAGGATGATAGGATATCCTCCCAAGTTTAATTTTGGCTAAAGAACAATAAAATCAATAGGGTATTCCCAAGAATCTACCACTACTACTATGTCCTCCAGGACTCCTTCAAGTTTCACTATTGATCTGTCTGCAAGCTGCAATACTGTGGCTATTGGTCTTAGTCCCTCTAACTTCAAATCATCCATAATTTGTTTTGTCATTACATTAATTTCTTCCCCAAGTCAATCAGAGTGTTCTTGATCACTGTGTCATTGATTGAAACATTTACCAAGGGGTTTCCTCGATCTATGTACTTGGGTAGAATTGAGTTTCCAAGCATAATATCATCTAGTTGTAAAATGACATGCATAGTAGATGAATAATTCCTCTTCCTTCTTGGTTTCTTTATGCATAGGTATTTAACCAATTTTTTTGTAAATGGGAACGTCCTTGGTGGCTTGAATTAATGGGATTTTAACACAACTATCCTTTAGTTGGTTGACAAAATTAGAATTAGATTCGATTTGAGGTTATTCTTATTTTCTTGTAGTCTTTCAGGAAATGGTGGCTCATTAGTATTTTTTTATCCTTGCTTGGAATTTTGCTCAAGTTGTTGTGGATCAACATGTCGATCTTTTGGATTTGCTTGAAATCATTTTGTAATGTCTATGGTTCATCTAAAATCTCTCGTAATAGTGGGTATACTCGGGTGGAGGAAGAACTCTTCCCGAGCGTAGTTGGATATTGTCAACATCAACCGAGTAGGTAGGGTATTGAGTTGGTTCAATGGAGAAATCTGGTTGAGTAGCTTTATTGTTAGGGTTAGGCATTAGTTGAGCTTGGTAGTTGGTTAGCTTTTGGTTGAGAGCTTGGTTGGGGATTTGGCATTAGAGCTTGTTGCTGAGGGTAAGGAGGTTAATTGTAGGATTATTGGTAATTAGGAGGTGGGTTATTCCACTACTTCCCTCCTCTCCAAGGTTGCTTCCATAACCGAGGAGGTTATTTCCAAAGTTGTTTTTGTTAGCCTTGAACCGAGGTTGCCACTATTTTTGATATTGGTTAGGGTGCGGAACAAAACCTTGAGGATTAGCCCAAGGTAGGGGTTACATATATGGATTATTAGACAAATTTTGAAATGACAGAATAGGGTCTTGTGACATACCTCCTTGCCTCGGTGGCCACAATTTTCTTTGAGCAATATAGAATACTTATTCATCCTCTATTTCTATCATCCCGAATTCGTGAAGCCTCATTTTCTTTTGTAATGCTTTGGTTAACCCTCTCGCATCTATAGTCGATTTCTTTCTTCTCGCATGTATGGCGACTTATGTGAGTGCCTCTGCTCGCATCTTCCTTTTTCTTTTTGGCAAGCAGAGCATCCAATTGATTGGCCATGTCATTGACAATATCCTGCTTCATATTCTTACATTTATTAGATTTTTTTGTAGCTAATCCACCTCTTGATCTTACATTTCTTATCCTCTTCATAGTAACTCTTGATTAATTTTTTTAGGCATCACAAATTTCTTAAAAGGTATCTTTTGAAATGTCTCCCACTCTAATCGGACCCAAAGCATCCATGCCATCCTCACTAATTCCCTTCAAAAATATTAATTTGAGAGATTTAGGAGGTAGTATTATGTGCCCCATCTTCGAGCGCAAAATAGGAATCTTTCTAGATAGTCTTCCAATGGTTCATACTCCTTCTATGCCATTTTGTATATTTCATCTCCTCCTCTGCTACTCATCCTATAATAGTCATGATACTTATTGAGGAACTTATCCTTCATTTGTGCCCAAGTGGTTACAACATTTCTTCCTAAACCCATGAACCATCTCAAGGCTGCATCCTTGAGTGTAGTAGGAAATAACTTCAATTTGTGTGCATTTGTGGTATAATCATAGCTCTTGCATAAAACATAAAACTCAAAAAGAAAGGTGTCTAGGTCTTCAATTATGGATCCATGAAAGTTATGCAAAGATAATGGGGAAATAATCTTCATAGCAGCTATTTCATCATTGTCGTAATGGGAAAATCAAAAGTAGATGCCTCATTTGAGAGTTTTGGTCTACTTCTTCGCCATCTCAAGCTTCTCGGGTGTAGCTTCGAACTTTCACTTGGAGGATGTTCTTCTATTATCAAACCTTGTACAAAGGAAGATATATTTTCTTTAGAATCTGATATGGAAACCTGTGCTACTTGTGGATTAGGTAAAAATATACCATGGGCATCTCTCGGATGGTGCATGCATCAACTACTCAACTCACTCAATTGGAATTAGTGGGGGGTTGAGGTGAATTTCCTAAAACCTAAACTAATTCTAAGAAATTAAAACCTTTCAAAACCTTATAGCTTGACATTTTTCCCGAAAATGACACTCGAAAATGGTGGTGTAAATTAACTTGTAACAATTAGTATGTTGTTGATTAATATACAATAATTTAACTATCGCACAAGGGACGTAAAATTTCAATATTTCCAGGTGTTGTATGCACAATTATAGATATTTGGGAGGTATAATGGTTGTGGATGAGTTCCTTTGGCTATATGTCGGGCCTTTACATGTATGACCGCTTTCTTTGTGGATGAGTTCCTTGGTTGCATGTCCGTTGTTGCATATAACAAGTTCTTTGCAAAGGGGGCTAGCATTATACAAAGCATCATTTAACATCATATTACAACCAAAAGAATAAATGCATACTCATAATCCACAGAATAAAGTAAACTAGTAATAATTATATTAACTAATATTAATGCCACAATTTCAAGTTATGATGAAAATGTCTAGCAAAGATATCACGGGAAATACATGTTCAAGGATACAAATGGGTCAAAAAAATATGGAAGATGAGGTGCTTTTAGAAAGGAAATAAATGAGTCATCACCTAAGAAGAAAGAGAGGAAATGTGGACCTTATACACAAGAGGAGAATGCAAGGTGAAGAAGTAGAAGCATAGCTAGGAGAGAAGGCAGAGAAAAGAGTGTGCAAAAAAAGAACTACACCAGAGGAGCGAAGATGGTAGAAAATCCATGAGGAAAAGGATAGAAGAAATATGTAAGTAAGCATATAGAGGTTTTTAGTGTAATGGTTGAATAAAGTGAAGAAAAGTCGAGTTGGGAAGAGGCAAACAATTCATATCACAATAAGGATTAATAGAAAAACATATGAGGAGAAATATCACAAAGGACTAACATGCATGAAGGTGAAAAATGTGTGGAGGAAATACACAAATGGTGGCACACATGAAAAAATGTGCAATGGATGACAACCTGGAGCAAAGAAGGACAAAAGAAGATAAAAAGAAGGTAAGGGAACCTAAGAGGAGGATAACGATCTATGGTGGGTCCAAGCCCATAGGTATGTGAAAAGATAAACACCCGAGAGAGAGAGAGGTGCAAAAATATATAGTGAAAGCGATGGCATAGAGAAGGATGGTATGAATTTTTTTATAGAGAATCATGGTCATGGAAAAAATAAAATAAGAGGACAAAGAGGAAAGTGTTTAGGAAAATCCCAAAAAGAAGATAAGGGAATAGAGGTAAAAGGCACAAAATAAAGCAGGTGCATAAAGAATGGACATGTAGAGGATAGATGACTTGAAATAATATGGGTGAAGAAGAAGAAAAGTTTTGAACACTTTTGGAGGGGGTGGATGGTTCAAGGCAAGTGAAGACTCATAAAGGAAAAGGTAGAGTAAAAAAACCTTTATTGAGGTGGATGAATAGAAGCAAGTGAAGAATTACAAAAGAAGAGGATAAGAGAGAGATCCATCGGGAGGAGGTGGTCAATTTATGGTGGCTAGAGGATCACAACAAAGGCATGAGACAAAGACAAATAGGTCATAGAGAGGTGATAAATGAATGGAATAGGTGAAAGCATAAGTGTAGAATTTGAAGCAAGGCTTGTTGGATGAATAAGTTGGGACTATCAACTTCCATAATCTAAAGGGTGTTTCTACCACTCACTCAGTCTATTTGAGGTGTAACTCAAGTTTTAAGTACCTCGGGTATTTGATATAGGAGCATCCAAGGTTCGAGTAATCCTACATAATTTTGGCTAAATGTGGAAGCGTACGAGGATGGAAAGCATAAGGAATGAGGAGAGGAAGCACAAAATAGTAAGGTTGCAATTACACATAATCATGTAAATAATTTGCATAATGGCTAAAGAGGAAGAACATAATGTTCATAGAGTGCGCAATAGAAGTGGTCTGCTGTAGACACTAAAATTAGGTCACACTCCCCCTTCGTCCCTCGACATATAAGCCCCCTTTATTACATCTACCTAGCCATGACCCCCTTCACCCTACTAATATTAATTTAATTAATTAAATTTAATTAATGCTTTATCCTCACTATATTTATTATTTAAATATCTTATTTAAATAATATCTACACATATAGTTCACTTAGATACCTCACCAAGCTAACTCAACCTAAGACCTATTCTTAGCAAGTTACCATAACTAACTAAGACTTACCCAAACCCTAAAAATCAATGCCTACACTCCCTCTAACCACATTCTCGCATGCTCACAAGAAGCTCCTAGTCTAATCCATGGGATAACGACACAAGATCCGAGGAAATCAGAGGATCTCCCTAAGTTTAGTAAACCTAGGAAATCCTACCTTGACCGACGTCGGTTACCCCTAACCATCGCCGGTTAATCTGGACCGCTGTCGGTTACCCCTTTTAACCCCCAAAAATCTTATTCTCATGATCGGAAGCAAGTTGGAAAACATTGGGAGAAGAGTGAATGAGAAAGAACAAAATCTCAGAGAGATAATGCATCTTCAGAGAGCCAATTCCAACAAGAATTGACATCCAAGGAAGGAGATTGAGGATCTTCTCCGCACAGCCTTCCCAGCCACATTCTGATCTATCCAAGCAAAAGAGGAGTGTGCATGTAGCCCATGTAAAATATTTTCTTCAGTTGGTGATCACTTGCAGCCTTTCAAACCCATCATCAGCACCTCCATCCTTCACACATAGACTTTTAGGAATGAAATCCAAGTAAGTACAACATCATACTTTCCTGGTTATTTCATTTTATCATTATTTTATCATCCATTGTTTATCTTGCTCCCTATTGACCATCTCCAACATTTTGTACCTCCATAGACCCATCAAAACCTCATAAAAACCTATTCCAGTCACCCAATACCTCATCCCGACTAACCAAATCCTTTGTGCAATCACAAAGGAGACCAAAACCCCATTTTGTGACATTTCCAGATTTCACAAGAATCGGAGCCGCCTACCTAACCGCGGCGGTCACCCGACCGACGCCTGCCTCTCTCGTGTTTTCCTACACAACCTTAAATAGAGACCTATCCACCTAATTTTACCTCACCCTCACTCACTTGTGACCTACCCGAGACCTTTATCAGACCTACAGAACCCAAAACCAACCATTTGACCTGTGGATTCTATTCTAGCTTAGCCTGTTAGATTAGACCTATTTTCTTATTGTGTTTTTAAGTGAGATACCTAAATCATTTAAAAATAGCAATAGGATTTACCTTATTTTCAGCATTAATTTGTTTAAAATAGTGGACTCGACAACCATCTAGAAGTATCATGCTTCTGGATCTAGCTCACGCTAGGAAGTTCATTGCCCATATTGTTTAATTTTTTCTGGTGGTCTTGCTTTCATTACAGGTAGTTCCTCCTAGCCAAAAGGAAGCTCTCATGGTTAGTTGTGGATTCAGAAGTCATACGCACGCAACAACCCATCAACCGACATTTGAACAGGTATTCCTCCTACGCCTGTTACCCTATCTGTTTTGTCAACAATTCAAAGAAACAATCTAAGAAAAAAGGTGAAACATTTTGGCACGCCTGGGACCCATTCGGGGTTCCTTGCATTCATTCATTTCTAGGTGAAAATTTGCATGTTTGTTTCCTTTCCAAAAGGTTCTTACATTTAAATTTCTCCTTGGAATCATCTCTTCTTCTATTGTCTAAAAGTAATCGTACTTTGGTGCTTAAAATGAACACTTCTTCCCTTTCATTAGCATTGCATTAGTGAAAGATCATACTTTCTCCTATTCCTCTTATTGTGTCATCGAATTCCATATTTCAATTTGGGTTTAAAATTAACTTCATTTCATTCTACTTTTCTGCATTAGCTCACATTAAATGAGGGCAACCTATACGCTGGAAGTCATTACCAGCTGATGGTTGACAAACGAATCGTAGAAAAGCACTTCTATCCTTTTCTCTTTCTCCGAGTCTTACCAAATTACACAAAAATTCAAAATACATACATTCTTAAACAACATCTTACCTGGAAGAAGTTGTAGGTGATCACACGATCATGGCACAATGGGCACCTAGCTCGCTGCTTTGTCAAGTCATACTTCAGAGCGTAGCTCACCCCCACCATAACATACCTGAAACCTCACCCTTTAGATCTCCTTCTTTGTAGGAAGCCATCCTCACCAAAAACTCTATTTCACAATTCATGTGTCAGTCCCTAAATAGCATAAGCTAAATAAACATAATAGAAAAGGGCACTCTTAGGATCACATTTTCTTAGTGTTTCTGCTTGGTTTGCATTTTGAGGTGAAAGATCACGTTCATCACTTTTTTGTTCATCCTTGCACACTCCTCATCATAGATGGTGTATTCCAGCTTCACCTGAGTGTGCCTGGGCCATATCACCACCATTCCCAAAATTCTGGGTTTGATTCCACATCGAATTCTAATTCACAGCCACTTTTTCTCATCACTGTTTCAATCTCACAAGAATCAAGTTATGGGTTACCTCTGACCACCATCGGTTAAACTCAATCGACCTCGGTTCCTCCGTGTCCTTTTTCTAACCTACTCAAAAGGACATTCTCACTTCATTTTTTTCCATTTCCACAGTCTCTGTCACTATCATTTTTTCCCATTGACATTTTACACATCCCCATATTTGGCATACTTGTTAGATTTTACCTTCTACCTCACTTGTTTACTCACTTTGTACATTTTCTACAAGGATCGCGATAGTTACCCCTGACCGACGTCAGTTTTCCCTAACCGATATCGGTTAGCCTATTTCACATTCCACCCACTATTTGTTACTTCATCCATTTTTTCCCTGTTGTTCTCTGTACCATTTACAGAGAAGTAACCCCACCTGATCAGTACTGGTTCACATGGTACTGACTCGAAGACAAGCGAATGCCCTCATGTTCCACACTAGTTATCAACCACTCCCACCTAGTCCCTCACCACCTTCTATTTTATCACCAGCCATGGATCCCATCCAGCCTACTACTATCACTACCGGAGACGAGAAGTTTGCACGACTCCTTGACCAAAATCCTGCCACCTTGTAGTTTTACCTCTCCCACTCATCCACCCGAGACGCCTCGGGTTAGTTGATATATGACATGCCCATATCTATCCCCCCGACCTTCTCACCCTCTTCTGCATCAGCTCCATCTGGTTCAATGCTACCCGCTTCCACTTTACCCCCAGTCGTTTCGCAGTTAGGTTCTATACCCGCTATGACGCCACGTCTCATTACCTCTCAGTAAGACCCATTACATCCACCATACCCTCGGCGACTACCCCAAACACGACCTCATTTTCCCTAATGTCTCATACATACCTATAGCTACATTCCCACCTACGTGTCGGTGACCCCTACCCCATTTCGTAACGTGGTTCTTTCTATTCCACAATCATTAGCCCCTATTGCTACTAGGGTTACCATGACCCTTCCACCCCCATATACATACTACCAACATCTCGCTGTTTCATATATTATTCATTCTCGAGTACGTACCCCCTATTTCATTGCCTTCTTCTCCACCACCTTACATGGCGTCCCATACACTGGAATGCCACACCCATTATATGCCCAAAACCAACCTCCTCACGCTATAAGAGGCATCCAATCATCACAACCCACCAACGACCTAATTAAATTGATGATGGACAAGATGCAGACACTGGAGGCATCGGTTTCTAGCTCCCGCAACACTCTTACCTATGACGAGATTTGCAACGAGCCTATTCACCCATCCATTCCCATCCGTTCATACCCTGTGCATTGGGAAATGCCTAAATTCAACCACTTCAATAGTAAGGAAGACCCACAACAACATTTGCGCTCATTTAAACACGGATGTTATTTGATTGCTCATGATGATGCCTTACTTTTGAGAACTTTTCCCATGTCCCTCACTGGACCTGCATTAGACTAGTATAGTGGGTTACCCAAACACTCCATATTTTCATTCAATCAGGTAGCCCAATCTTTTTTGGATCATTTCTCTATCAATATCACCAAGAAAGTTACCATGACCGATCTATATTCCACACATCAGTACGAGGATGAATTTATCACAGATTTTTTCACTCACTGACATAGCCTGATCAATCAACTTACCTTTCAACTGCCACAAACCGAACTCATCGAGTACATTACCCGAGCTTGTGCCGGACATATCTCCCGACCTTGCGCAGTCCAAACTTTTAGAACATTTGATGAGGCATTCACTATGGCACAAAAGTTAGAGATTCGGGCCATCGAAGAGAAGAAAATCCAATTACGAAATAAGAATTCGCATTCAAGTTGAATGAAATATCCTAATTTTCCAAACCTCCAACCAATTACTCAAAGGCTAAAGGTATCGCTAACGCAGTGGTACTCAAGGCCGCCCACTCATCCATCCAATCGCTCCACCTCATCTAATCTATCACTCGTTCGGGCTTTTCGATTCAAACAAGAGCAAAAAATATACCCCAATTGGGGAACCTTACTCTTATGTCTTAGAAAATCTTATCAAAGCTGGCGCCATCACCCTTCCACCCATAAAACCACACACTGGTTTCGACCCTACTCGCCCCATGCTCGCGTGGTATAAGGAATAAGATTTCTATAACTATCACCGAGTGAAAGGTCATAATGACGGAAACTGCATCACTTTTAAGAATATTGTCCAAGAAATGCTCGAGAAAGACGAGTTGACTATGGATAATCCCAATGCCACCCCTAACCAAAATCTACAAATCTTTAAAAAACCATTTTCAAATCATGCCCCTTCATCCAATCAAACCCGGTGAGACATCCGCTCACGATACCCATACCCATGAGGTTCACGTAATCTTTAATGAGGTACACTGCCTCTCAATTACCTCACATCCCTTCCATAGAGGAAATATTAGCCCGAAATCCTCCTTCCACTTTAGAACCAACCGTCCACATTGTTCCTTCACCAATAGAAGAACACCCTTCATCTCCTACATCACCTCTAGAGGAGTCTTCTAATGACATTGAGACCATCTCACCCCTAGCTTCTCCACTTAGTGAACCTTTACCTATCGTACCTCCTCCACCCATAGAGGAGCACCCATTACCTCCTCCACCCACAGAGGAGCACCCATTACCTCCTCCACCCACGAGAGTACCTATCCATTCCTCAACTCATAGAGGAACTCCCATCATCCCTTCCACCCATCATAGACCCGGTGGGGATACCTTTGCCTCTTGGTGAGCATTCTCCATCCGCTACCCGACATCCAACAAACCTACTTTTAGCTCTCTTACCCATGGAAGTTGAAGCTAGCCGATTCCCCGTCTCTAAGATGCATTTTACAGGAATTCCCATTAGGTCTTCACCAACTCCACCCATAGTGTAGATCAAGAATTTTGCGCTTGTTACCTGTCCAAGTTAATGCACCAAACTAAACACAAAAACCCTGAAAAACCTCAATGAAATTGATACCTGATGAAGATGTAGACGGATGAGGAAGCCGATGTAGATAAGACGGGCGCACACGAGCAATTCGCACAATAGATCCGAATAACCTGTAAAACACCGATGCTTGACAGAAAAAGACCACGTTAAAAGATATTTAAGTGGACTGCCCGAGAAGCGGGTCCGAGAAGCGATAAGCTTCCTCGGCGGATGTCAGTCCACGTTTTCAATTAAGAAAAGAAGCATACATGATAAAAGATGTAAATAAAGACTAGATTTTCTGATTGCAGTAATAAAACAGAATCTAAACAGCAGAGAAAGAAATCTGAAAAAGAGGAACTATGAAATAAATCTTTGGTTTGTGTTACTGTATCCTTTACCTATCTGCGAGATAAATCGGCGTCGGCCCAGGTAGAATCGGCGTCGATTGAGACTGGTCGGCGTCGATTGAGGGGGATCGGCGTCGACTGGATAAGATCGGCGTCGACTGGAGACAGATCAGTCAATCAGGGACTGTGCGACAAGATTCGGGAATTGGAAGGTGAATGTGGTCTGCTGGATGTGCCGAAGTTGGCGAGACAACTTTGGAGCAGAGTCACCGAGATGATAGATGGTGGTGTGATGTTGATGCGATAGGGGGAGAGTAATGGTGGTGCTCCTCTCGAGGGATTGATTCGGACAGGATCTGCCCTAATTTGATACAATTGATGCTAAGAAGATCTCTCTTTCTCTCAACCTGTATCTTTCGCTCTCTGCTCGCTTTTTCGCTCGTTCGTAATCTCTTCTTCGGTCTCTTCCGGTCTCTTCCGTCCTAGAACTGAGTTCTGGGCTTGCTTTTATAATCGGCGCCGCTCCTAGAAAATCGGCGCCGACCATATGGGTCGGCGCCGATCGCGGAAAAGAATCCCGAGATGGCCAAATTGATTGATTCGAGAAAGATAAGACTTATCCCGACTACGGGAAAATATCCCGCTTAGGGAAGATTAAAAATAGATGTGATACATGGGTAGAATAAATTTGGGGTGGATAAGTGATTAAGATGCATGGGAAGAAGCGTAATTAAATATTTAATATTTAATCACTCATGGGCAAGATATGATGGGATGAATTAAATTTGGAATAAGTGATTAAATCACAAATTGGATAATACCCCAAGGGGATAGTTGGTGACGTAAACGTGCCCCAGGTTACCTAGGCAAGTAAACGGATGAGAAGGGACACTAAATTGGGTAACCAATTTTAAGTGTCTACATTTTGCCCCTTTTTGTCAAGTAACTTGCGATAAGCAAGGTTATGAGACAAAAACAAAGGGATGGATGAAGAGAAGAATTTGTGGTGATGTGATCCCCCTCAAACTAGGGATGGGATGGATGATAGAACAGACGATCCCGAGTTTGAAAGAGGTAGATGAAAAATGCAGGATGCCCCAGTTGGATGGCTGGAGTAGATCTGATCATTGATGACGCATAAAAATAAACACAAGGGCAGCAACCTAAGGAACTCACATTGGTAGGGAAAACTAGCCGGTCTCCTCATGAGACGACGTTAGTGTCTACAGACCCATGAGTGTAAGGAGAACTGCAAAATAGTCAGCATCGAAAGAGAGACACATTGGTAGGGACAACTAGACGGTCTATAAATCAGACGACGTTAGTGCCTACAGACCCGCGTAACTCTAAGCTGCCAAAAAGGTACGAGTGTCCCCAAGAGAAACAAACCCAAAATAGACAAGGATATCTAAAAGATGCGCCAAAAGGCAAGATTCAGCACACAACAATGATCAGATAGATAAGTAAGCCAAGCATCAACACTACGGCAAACAGACATGAAAAATCGGCGGCGATCAAACTAATCGGCGCCGACCAAAACAATCGGCGTCGACCCAAAAAATCGGCGCCGACCAATCCAGACGCATATAAATATGCGAACGGAAAACGTAAACGATTTATTTGCAACGTGACGATTGATTCAGAGAGAGATAGATTTGAGATTTGAACACAATGGAAGCCTCTGGGAGCGGACAGAAGCGCAGGAGGACACGTCCTGGGGTAAGTGGTCATTCTTGAACCCACCTTTGTTATTATATTTTTTTTTTGTGTGATGTTTTGGTGCATGGGAGGCCAGGGTCTGGTTTACATCCGGCCAGGCAGTCGGCGCCGATTGGTTTTAATCGGCGTCGATTTGTTTTTGGATCGGCGTCGATTGGTAGTAATCGGCGTCGACTTAAATGAACGACGCCGATTTTAATAAATCGGCGCCGATTGAAAGATATGCATTTTTTTGTGTTTTGGAAGATGAGATTTGGGGAAAGAAGAGACTAATTATGTTTTGTGATGTCGTGGATGCAGGCACGAGAGGCTCTTCATATGAGGGATGCCATCCCTGAGCTATTGGAGACGATCCTTCCTGATGTGACAGATGCAGACTGGCAGCATTTAGAGCTAGCCGGGCTCGGGGGTTTCAGATATTATAGACGAGTGCCACGAGATGTGGAGCTCATGCGGGCATTAGTGCGACGGTGGGACAGCCACACGTGCACATTTTGGTTCAGGACGGGTGAGATGACGATCACCCATGAGGATGTATTCAGGATCCTCAGATTACCGATTACTGGGGACCCGATCGAGATCACACCTCGGGAAGCGGCGAGAGGGCCTGTGCGATTATACGAGAGCAGAGCGAATGACTCGGAGATAGTATGCAGGGCGTGAGATAGCCTCACAGTACAGGCAGGATAGCCCTCGGAGCAGGCGGATAGCCTTGATTCAGATGGCTATCTCCTATTTTGCCCTGCCAGACTCAGGAGGTGGGAGATTCCCATTGCTACTGCTAGACTGCGTTTGCGACATCTTGCAGCACAGACAGGTTTTTGCCTTTGCCGATGCCCTGATAGCTCAGGTATATTATGAGCTATGGATGTACACCACTGGTCGGAGGACAGGGATCGATGTCAGCTTTGTGCTTCATTGCTGGGCATATGAGCACATAGCGGTGATCAGGCCATCCGGGCTTCCTTGGATGCCAGCGCGATGGGGGTGTTGATTATGGATTTCGGAGATGGCGGGGCGACATGGCCGCGGGGAGATACTGAGTAGATCAGGCCGAGTGGTACTCTGAGCGTTTCAGGACGCTTACACCAGATCAGGTTATCTGGAGACCATATCGGGCATTTCCGATATGGGTTGGTCAGGATGCCCACTTGGTAGCATTGAGACGGAGTCGGGTGGTCAGGGGCCGTAGGCCGGATATGTGGGAGCGAGTCCCATTCATGCGATCTTGAGGCGTTTTGGCCTAAATACTGCAGCATGCCCGACCCACATACACGCCATATAGGCGGGATAGCAGAGAGACAGATTTGCCGATTTTGATCCCGGCAGACCCATTGAGAGAGGCTCCACCCTCCACGGACAGCGATGATGACGCGGGGGTGGATGAGGGCTACGCAGCATGGTACGATACAGAGTTGCCACGACATCTCCCGCCCTCTATAGATGCTGATGAGGAGGACATAGCTGCTACGCTGGACAGGCTAGAGGGAGAGCATGCCACACTGATACAGACACATCAGGTAGCTCTGGAGGAGATCAGGGCCTTGACGGAGGAGAGGGATGCCCTGATTGTGGAGAGAGACACCGCTCGCCAGGAGCGAGATACAGCGATCCAGCAGAGGGATCGCTATCTTCGGCACAGGGAGGCCCTTAGGGCCAAATACGGAGAGACTGGTGCCACATCAGAGTCTGGGACACAGGGCACGGCTCTAGGAGGGGCACCACCAGCAGCGCCAGCAGCACCAGCAGCACCTTTACGAGCACCGGGTATGGTGAGCCTGAGCACATACCAGTCTCTCCTTGCTGAGGTGAGATATTATGAGGATGCCCTAGCGCAGCATGCCCCAGATGTGCCTCGGTATGGGGCGAGGAGGAGAGCGAGGCGGCTACGGCGGCGCGAGCCTCAGGCGGAGGGAGCACTGGGAGAGATCGAGGTGGGCCGAGACCTCCAGCAGCAGGTGCATCGAGCTCGGTAGGCGGCGGCCAGGAGAGACAGCCGGGTGCAGAGGAGGGTGGAGGAGATAGTGTCCTCCACGCTTCCGATTTTACCATATAGAGATTTGATAGATTTTGTATTTGTATAGTGATGTAGCCTCGATTGGAAGGCATTGTATAGATGGCTTGATTGGAAGCCACCCATTTTTGTACAAACACACATGTATATATAGATTGATCACGTTATTTGTCGTATAATTGTACTCATGCTTTCAATTTTGATATACATGGGTAGATGGATATAGATAGAGGATAAAATAGATGTGATTGGAGAGATATAGACTGATAGATGATAGATGTGATGTGATTAGATAGATTGAAATGTGGATAAAATAGATGTGATTGGATAGATATAGACTGATAGATGATAGATGTGATGTGGATATAACTTTGATAGATGATGTAACTTGGATGTACATGTGTTTAAATATTTTGATGGATAGATATACAGATGTATTTGATGTATGGATTAGATATAGATAGATGTAATGTACCTTAGATGTACGTATTTTTCGATATTTTGATGGATAGATAGATAAATGTGTTGGATATATGGATGTAATTGTAATGAGAAATGAATACAGATAGGTGTTTTGATAGATAAGATGAACCTAGATAGACGATAAACTTTGATTGAATTAACATGTGAAATGCCAATTTAACAGGGTTGCAAGACAAAGAAATGGAGAATACTCCTTGCAAGAGTCAAAGATGAAAGTGGAAACAACCGTGACTTAGAAGAGAAGGTACTCGGAGAAGAAGAAAAATGATAAGTTGGACTTCCAACCGAACATAGATAAAATCCAGAAAGGGAACCAAAAGACCAAGCATACAAGGCCCTATATAAGATTAAAATAAATCTGACACTAACTAGTCGCAAACCAGATCTAGGATAGAAACGGAAAGAAAAGTAAGTAAGTATCTTGTCGGAACTTATAAGGGACAGAATACATGTCCATAGTGGGGAAATAGGATTCTCCATATGATCGACAAAAGGTCCTAAATCTCAGCTTCATGATTTTGTGAGAAAAGCAAAGCGATCAATGCGGGAAGTTTGCTTGATATGGAAAGACTGATCGATGCGGGAAGTCTTTCAGTGATGCTAAAAAGTGTATAAACTGACTGGAAGGCTGATTGATTACAAGAAGCCTTGAATTTTTCTTTGAGAAACAGCCGTCCTTGAGGGAGCGGTGCAGTATTTTGAATTTGAATGATAGCCATCCTTCGAGGTATGGTCTATATTTTTTTTGATTCACTTGATAATATATGGATAGCTGTCCTTGAGGATCGAGTCTATCTTTTGGATAGCATCTTTTTTTTTTTTTTTTTTTTTTTTTTTTTTTTGAAACTTTTTGGAAGAAGGCGAGTTTAGACCTAGATAGATCGGATGGAGGAAGAGAGCATAGAAGAACATGCACTCATGCCCCGAGTAGATCCGATTAAGATAAGTACTTGGGACAGATGAAGTGGTGATTAAGGTATTCCTACCATGAGGAGGAACATATCCAAAAGAAACGTGCAATGAGTAGAGCCGCGATACTCATATTTAAGGTAGATGAGGCAATAGGCGGAGAACCACACGATTTCAAATCACCACAAAAGTAGATGACTGGTTATTAGGACGGATGAAAGATCTGAGTTGCGACTAGATTTGTGTAAGATAGATTTTAACAATAGAAGGGCCGTAAATGCAAAGCATTAAGAGGTTCCGCTTCAGGGATACCATCCATGGAAGATAAACGATAAGCCCCAGACCCATATTTATGAGTGATAATGTAGGGGCCCATCCAGTTGGGAGCAAACTTACCACGTTGACTCCTTTCGAGTGTAGTGACATTTTGATTTTCCTTAAGAACAAGATCACCAATTTTGAAGTCACGGTGTTGCAAGTGCTTGTTATAAGCACGTTTGACACGCTCGAGATAGACTTGATGATGCTCAAGAGCGTTAAGACGCCGCTCATCTAATAATTCAAGTTGTGCTAGACGATTTTGACGATAATCCTCATCGGAGACAAATTCTCTGAGAGAAACACGGAGAGATGGGATTTGGACCTCCAAAGGAAGGACGGCCTCAGACCCATAGACGAGAGAGAAGGGAGTAGCACCAGTAGGAGTACGAATGCTAGTCCGATAAGCCCAGAGAGCAAAAGGGATATGTAAATGCCAATCCCTACCAGCTCGACTAGTTACCTTTGCGAGGATATTACGCAAAGTTTTATTGGAAGCTTCGGCTTGACCATTAGCTTGAGGATAGTATGGAGAAGAAAAACTGAGCTTGATATTGAAAGCATTGCAGAGATTCTGCAAATCAGCGTTCTTGAAAGACTTACCATTATCTGTGATTAGCTTGTGTGGAGCATGGCGACAAATGATGTGTTGATAGACGAAATCAACTATGGGTTTAGCCTTTGTTGAAGAAAGAGGGATAGCTTCTACCCACTTAGTAAAGTACTCAGTGGCAGTAATGATAGAATGATGACGTTGTGAAGAACGGGGATTGATGAGACCAATAAGATCAAGACCCCCTTTGCGAAAAAGGCCACAAATCCGCGCGAGGTTCTGCAAAGCTTTGACTAGGGATGTGCGTGAGATTGGAATGTTGCGACATTTGACGCACTTCTTAGTGTATTCACAACAATCTTGATTAAGAGAAGGCCAATAATATCCCAAACGTAAAATACGCTTGGCTACAGCTAAGCCACTAAAATGTCCACCACAGATACCGTCATGGACCTCCTGGATAGCTTTAGATGATTCATGGGTTTTGAGGCATCGAAGCAAAATACCATCAAAGCCGCGTTTGTAAAGAATCCCGCCTAGGATAGTATAGCGATTGGCGCGTTGGACAAAAGACCTTCTACCATTGGAAGTCAGATTTGGAGGAAGGATCGAATGAGATAGATAATCAACAATCTGTTGATACCACTCATCCTGAGTATGGGTTGTGATAGCATGGATTGAAGATAGTTGCCTAAGATAAGATGGTTGATCTAATCGTTGCACAGCCACATAAAGACGCGAGTCTTCGGTAAAAGGCGGGATAAGGGAGGCTAAAGAGGCCATGGTATCCGCGAATCGATTTGCAGTACGAGGAATGGCTTGGATAGTGAACTTATCGAAAGATTGGAGTTGGGCAAGAACGATGTCACGATATTTTTGAAGGATATCATTCTTGCATTGATAGACACCCGTGACCTGATTAACGATGAGTTCAGAATCACCAAGATGTCAATATGACGAGCGCCGAGATTAATGGCATTTTGAAGACCTAAGACAAGAGCTTCGTACTCAGCCATATTATTGGTGCACTCAAAGTTCAATTTGTGTGCAACTGGGATAGGCGTACCCCAAGGAGGAATCATCACGAAACCCGCACCTCCCCCTTGCTGGCATTTGGATCCATCAAAGAAGAGCTTTACTTTAAATGGAGATAGACCAAAATCAATTTGTTGGATATACTCATCGGGAAATTGAGCAAGGGGGTCTTGAGTGTCCGGAAGAGGAGCATCAGCTAATTGATCTGCAATAACCTGACCCTTGATAGACTTTTGCGGGATAAACTCGAGGTCAAACTCAGTCATGAGCATAAGCCAACGAGTGATGCGATCATTGTGATAAGGTTTTGCATGGATTGTCTTGAGGGGATTGACACTTGTGACAATGTAAGTTTTGTGATTAAGGAGATAATGACGAAGCTTAGAAGTTGCGAAGAAGAGAGCACAACATAGTTTTTCAGCTTCGGAGTAACGTGTCTCATACTCATGGAGGGTGCGGCGATGTAATAGACGACTTGTTCTTTACCACAAGTGTCCGATGCGAAATCATGGCTCCCGAGCATGGTCGATCACGAGAGATATAAAGATAGAAAGGCTCCCCCTCGCGTGGAGGTGTAAGCACAGTGGAGAAAAGATAAGCTTTGAGATCATCAAAGGCCTTTTGGCAATGTTCATCCCACTCAAAATGAACATTCTTACGGAGGAGATGGTGAAAAGGTTGACAACGGTCCGACAATTGGGAGATAAAGCGCCTTGCGATTGAAGGCGTCCTTGGAGACTCTGCGAGTTGCTTTAAGTTAGACGGGAGAGCATCTCAGGATAGCTTTTATTTTTGCGGGGTCGACTTCAATACCCCTGATGGAAATGATAAAACCTAAAAGTTTACCAGTGAGAACGCCAAACACGCACTTAGCTGGATTTAGGCGAAGACGAGAGCGGATAAGCCTCTCGAAAGAGAGGTGCGAGGATGAAAAGATGATCTTGACGGCGCGTGGACTTGCCGAGGAGATCATCAACATAATCCTCCACAGTTTTGTGTAAGAGATCATGGAAGATGTATGTCATTGCTCGTTGATAGGTTGCTCCTGCGTTCTTAAGGCCAAAAGGCATGACACGATAGCAAAAGGTCCCCCAAGGAGTTATGAAGGAAGTCTTATGTTGGTCTTCTGGTGCGATGAGGATTTGATTATATCCGGAGAAACCATCCATAAGAGAAAGCATCTCATGACCCGCAGTTAAATCTACGAGTTGGTCGATATTAGGAAGAGGAAAATCATCCTTTGGACAGGCAAGATTAAGATCCCGGAAGTCGGTACAAATTCGAATTTTCCCAGTAGCCTTAGTTACTGGTACTACATTGGACACCCATTGCGGATAATCGATGGGTTGGATGAAGCTAGCCGAGAGCAAGCGTTGTAATTCTTCTTTAACAAGAAGGGCTACTCTAGGGTGCATTTTACGCAATTTTTGCTTAACTGGTTTGATGTTGGGAAGAGTAACGATATTGTGGACCACAATATCGGGATCGAAATCTGGCATATCCTCGTATGACCAAGCAAAGGCTTGCTTGATGTTTGGAAAGAAAAGCGGTAAAGTCCCCTAATTCTGTGGATTAAGGGATTGGCCGACCTTGATGATGCGAGGTCTTGAAGTCCCTATATTAAGGTCGATAGTGGCTTCGTTGAGAAGGGTAGGCGTGTCGAAGGAATAGTCTTGGGGAGATATGAATCCTCTTGCCCCCGGATAGGTGAGGACGAGAATCATCATCCATGCACAGTGGATAGTGTTGATAGTAGGAGAGTCGTCTCCAACTATTTCAGGGAAGATTAATGGTATAGAAGCGGACCGATTGTTAGTCTCATAGACTAACGGCCCTAAGGAAATGGTATTGATCAAAAAAAAAAGTTAGGTGGGATGGAAATGTCATCGTCCACATCAGTGATGCTTCGACTTGGTGGGGAAGATGGTTCTTGAGTAGGAAGAGGCTCATCAAGAATAGTGACAGTGGCCTTTGAAAGAGGTTTAAATCCTAAACCAAATTTCTGATGTGGCATGAGAGTAGGAATGGATTTGAGGTCATGTATACCTTGTTCATATTTTCCAAGGCCAAAACCTTTCCACGCGCATCGATATAGATAAGTTTGCAAACGTGGGATTACGTAGATAATCAAACCTGTTAGGTAAGGTTTGGCTCTAGGAGGAGAATCCGGGCGATAATAAGAGCGTATCAAGACCACCGTAGATGAAATTGAGTGCATTGATTGGGCGGACCAATGGTGACGATGCGGCCAGACTGGTTGATATTCGGGTTGTTTATGCAGTCTACCATACTCATTAGGTTTGAGATGGGCATCAAAAGAAAGAGAGGAAGCTCTCTAGTGAGAAACGCTGCAATGTCTCTTCTAGATTTTGTAAATCCGGTAGTTTGGTTGCGGGTATGGAAGAAGATGAGGCCTCGTCGGAGAACATGCATTTTCTTTTAAAGGGGCAGACCTTGTGGTCATGTCGCATTGTGCGGAAGGAAAAGGATCTCCTGGATGAGTATATATTTTGCCCTCATATTGATATTTTAGGCATCGATGGAGGGTGGATGGGACACAATGCATTGCGCGAATCCGGGCGTCAGGGATCATGTTATAGTGGAACTTTCCTTCGACGATGTAGAAGAGTTCATGAAGCAGCTTCTTACCTACTCGAATGGGTAAGACCACAGTTCCTAGAGTGACTGCTAGCTGATCGTTAAATGATCGAAGGGCGAAAGGTGGGGGTGACACCACATTCTTTGGTAACTTAAGTTGTTCGAATGTGTGCGAGGAGATGACGTTGAGTGCAGCTCCACTATCGATCATAACACGTTTTAAGGTAGTGTTATTGATTTGGGTATGATGAAGAGAGGCCTCGAATCTTCGGAAGAAAGAGAAGGAATTTCTGAATCTTCAAAAGAAATGGTAGTTGATGGTCTATTCAGTCCAACAACCAACTCGAAGGGCTGGGGCTCATCGGAATTTACTGCGATGCGACGCAGATTATCGATTAGAGCTTGGCGATGTTGTGGAGAGGATTGGATGAGGTCAAAAAGAGACATTTTGACCGGAGCACAGGTGAGTTGTTTCATAATAACACTCTCCTCAGCGACACACGGAACTTGAGCTTCGAGTGCAGCACGAATAGAGACCACAGGTCGTGGGGCGATGAGGAAGGAGAAACGCCTTGGGGGCTGCGAAAATGACAACTCGTGGTCGAGATCTTTGAAGATGAAGATGGGTTATCATAGTGTTGGGTTCTAGTGGCGATATGGATTGTGTCAATTTGGGAAGGTGGAAGATCAAGTGGGATGGAACCACTAGAGGTCTGAGTGGATGGTTGAGGTTTGGATGGGGCTAAGATGACAGGAGGTAATTGTTCCTCCTCCAGCAAAAGGTCACTTTCTTCCAGAAGGTTCTTGATAACGGCTTGAAGAGCTTTACACCCCTCAGTGTCATGACCCGGGGTACGGTGGTAAGCACAAATCAGATCAGAGTTAAACCAAGTAGGTTTCACTCCTTTAGGATTATAAGGTTTAATCGGAGGAAGGGTTATGGATGAAGATTGGATGAGTTGATGAAGGATTTCGGTATAGAATCCGGTAGACGAAGAGGAGGATAGAGATGATGAAGATGGTTCTTTTACCTTAATCGACTGCCGAGGTAAAAGAACTTGCATGTTAGGTTTAACAGTCTCTTTAGGGATCCTCTTGTTTGTTTGGACATTTGGAGGAGCAGTCTTGGGCACTTGAGATGGGAGCAAGTGAGACATGATTGACTTTGGTGGAGGAGGAGCCCCTAAAATAGATTTTGAAGATGAGGGATATGCGACAAATTTTGCGGTCTTTGGAGACAAAGGGGGTTGCTTGGTCGAATGTACTGATGATTTAGATAATGTTGGTTTAGAAGAGGAAGAAGCTCCCAAAGTAGATGAGATTGGAGGGAGATAGGGTGCCTTGGTTTTTGGTAATGAAGATGATGATCCTGATAGAAGAGGTGACGTCTTTTTAGTAGGTAAGTCTACTTTTCGGGGTATTGATGAAGAATGTGTTGTGGAAGAAGATGATGGCTTTGATAAGTGTGTAGAAGAAGACGCCTTCTCAGCGGGCAAATCCAATCGTTTATGAGGCGTGGAGAGAGATTTTTGTGGAAGAGCACCAAGAGTTTTGATGGTCCGAAATATGGGCTTTCCTTTTTCAGGGATGGTGACGACTTCACGGCATAAGGTGATTGTAACCTTTTTGGGGAAGCAAATGGGGAGATCTTGATGGTGTAATGTTAGATTTTGGTTGTCTCGGTTTAGGTTCAGGAACCGAGTGTATAGGTGTTGGTGCTACTTCTTTTGATTTTTCCTGAATAGGTGAAGTAACATTGGTGATGGAAGAAGGGGGTGATGACGAAGCAGTTCCTTGCGAAGGGACTACTTCTGATGCAGTAATCATTGGTGAAACTACTGTAGGAAAAGAGATAGGAAGGGTCAAAATTGAAGATGCTTCCGTTGAAGTTGGCACAATGATAGGTATGTTCACCAAGGGCATAGTTGCAGCGGGAATGGGAGCAACAGAAGTGGATGTGTCTGAAGTGGAAACTCGAAGGGATGTAATTGCCTCGAGTATTGAAAGAATGTCTGATGATGAGACAGATGAGGATGACACTGTCTCGGGTATGGATGGTAGGTCAGACAAAGGAGCGGAGAAAGATGACTCCGTGCTTAGTAATGTAGGAATATTCAAAGGTGGGCCATCGAAGATAGAGAATTCCGTGATTGATGAAGTGGAAGGGGGTTCTGATTCGATTGATGGGTTTGCAGATGGATTGGTTTCAGAAGAAGAGTCCTCGGTAGAGATGAAGTTGATGGTGTGGGTGTTTGGTTTTTGAGATTCCGAAGAATTATGATTTGGGGCATGATTGGGGAAAGGTTGTTTAAAAACGTCCAGTGCTTGATTTGGGGGAGCATTTGGGTTATCCAGAATGAGCTCGCCTTTATCAATGAATTTTTGGACAAGGTTTTTGAAAGTCTGGCATCGTTCGATGTCATGACCCTTGGTTCTGTGATAATGACAGAAATCGTTTTCCCTATACCAGAATGGGCGTTCTCGGCTTTCATCAATATCCCTAATGGGTGGAAGTTCGATCATGCGAACTTCCAACATTTTTTCTAAGATAGAGGCATATGATTCCCCCAAGGGAGCAAAGGATCGAGATGATGAAGCCCCTTTACGAACAGATGAAGGGTCTCTTCGTGGTGGTTGATTAGGAGTACTATCGGTTCTTGATGTTTTTAATACGATAGCATTTGTGGACCCTTGATTCTTATCTTTAGGAGGGAAAGAATTTGGTTTGGTGAACCGAGAGAAATCTGGTTTAGATTTGGAGCGAAGTTTTAGTTTTCCTTGTTCAATGGCACGAGATTCAAGTTTGCGTGCCATCGTGAAGGCTTCTTCGAAGGTATGAAAAGTTTGGATCCTTAACGTGGAAGAAATGTGACTAGCGCAAGATCGGGTGAACAACTCGATCTGTTGGGATTGAGGAAGGGAGAAAGACAATTGGTTGATTATCCCTCTCCAACGAGCGACAAAGTCTGCTATAGACTCATCGTCGAATTGGCGAATGTTATAAAGATCTGTGATTGAGATCTTATGCGCGATATTTATTGAGAAGTTTTCAACAAACATCTGGGCCAATTGAGAGAAGGAAAACAAAGAATGTTGAGGGATGTTATTGTACCAGTCCAAAGCGGGACCCGCTAGAGACATAGGAAAGGTACGGAGCATGAGTTCCTGATCCTGGACGATAAGGTAGCAAGCATGTTTGAATGCTCGCAGATGTTGTTGGGGGTCTTCCCGGCTATGAAATTTTGAGAATTTGGGAAGTTCCCATTGGGGAGGATAAGGCTTAAAAGCCACCGAAGGATGAATGGGTTCATTGCACACTTCTTCAAAGGAGTATGAAGGACGGGTTCCTTTTGTGGAGGCTTCCAAGTCTGCAATTTTCTTGAAGAGAATTTGAACTACGTCGGATTGGGGAGGAGGTACATTGGTATGTCCTACATAAGAAGCAAGTGGTGGATGTTGTTGAGATGTCAATGGGGGATTCATCTGTTGTTGGATAGGATGATAAGAGGAATAACCAGGTGTTATGGGTGACACCGGGTGGGGTATTTGCTGTGAGGCAGCTTGCGTATAGGCAGGCTGTGAGATAATAAGTGGTTGAGAAAATATAGGTTGGGTGACGGATGGAACCTGTGATTGGTGGACTCCTATGTTTGTTGATTGAATAGGGACAGATTGAGGAACATGGGTGTTGGTTAGATTGGACATGTTGGGGAACAAGACCTGAAAGGGACCTTCTACCGCCGGATTTGGTACCAAGGGTGCCGATACTAGGGGATGGGCGAAGGTCGCAGTTGCTGGAATATTGGAAGAAAGATTCACTGGAGGACGAGAAGTAGGAACCAACTGACTAGCCGGAGGGGGTTGGCTCATGAAGAGGTACTGACCTTGAGACACAATGGAGGGCATAGACGAATTGACGGCAATGTGCGGGTGTGCAGACGCATTCATTATAGCCAGGGCAGAAGACCTCTCAGAAATGGGTTGTGGAATATTCGAGGTAACTGCAGTGTTAGGGATAGGTAAGACTAATTGAGAACTAGTCGACATGGTAGGTGGAAGAGAAAAGGGAGGCATAGGGGCCTCGCCCTTCTCCGTGGCTCGAGGCAAGAGAGATGGTGCAAACTGCTCTCTAAGGCACAGGATGATCCACGAGGATAATTGTACACTTGTCGGATTGGTGGGTCTTGGTCAGATATTTGGATCGACTTGTGTACTAGGTAGTCCATGAGGGCTATTGGATTGCGATCGAGGAAAGCCTGAAATTCAGGATCCCCGCGAGGAACATACTCCGAGCCAGATGATATCTCGGAGGGACTAGGAGAAGCTGGACGTGATGGAGGCGCTTTGGTTTGATAGAAGGGATTATACGACCATGACGGGGAACCAACTAACAGCGGTCCCGAGGAAGATTGGAGGGGTGCCGAAACATCCACGCTGGTGGTGATTTCGGAGGAAGAAGGAACCTGTTGGGCCATTTTCCTAGATTGTGACCGGGTGATAACCGTCATAAACAAGCAAGAAAGAAGATTGTCCTAACTAATGCACAAACAATTCAAGCAGCGCAAGTGATTATCTCCTTTAAATTTTGATGCTTTTAAGAAAAGAAAATGTTAGGGAAGGCTTTTTAGAACAGGAACTACTCAGATAGCCAAACTAAGGATGGTTTGGGTAATGTTTGGTGAGGAGTCGAAGGCACTTGATAAAAAGACCGTGCGTGGCTTGATATAGGGGCCTACCCCCGCACTTCACACACCGCTGCGATAAGGGAGTCGGGTGCTTTGCCAATATATACCAAAATCTTTCGTGAATTTATAGCGCGGCCCGAGTACCGCGTAGGCTCTTCCTCTTGGATATCACTTCCAAGTAGGCGAGGCCAGGGAAGGAGTTTTGTTTAGATGCTTTATACCTAGTGATTTTGGCTTTGTGTGCAAGGGTGAAAAATAAAAATCAAATAGTGTCACTACCGATTTTGATCAATTTTCCAGCCTATTTAAAACTAGATGAAAAGCATGCAAAGCAATGAAAAGAAAAAAAGGTTCTTTTAAGCACTTAAAAATGAAGTGTTTGATTTCGATGAAAACAAGCAAACAGTTCTTTCCCGAATGCGATTAGGTTCTTTTTAAGCACCAAAACTGAAGTGTTTGGATGTGATAGACAACCAACAAAGAAATCCTAAAAAGGAGAAAACACCGAAAAGAGGAATACACTGTAGATTTAGCTCTCCAGGTGTGTGGACTTCAAAAGCGCGTTGTTGAGCTCTTCCCCTCGAACAATCCCACGAACAAGCAAAGTGCTCCGCAAGAAAAGATCAAGCAAACAACAAACAAGATCCGGAAAGATACATCCAGATAATGGCGAAACGAAAAATTTCTATTTTAAGGAAATAGAAAAATTTCAAGATAATGATTTCGCCTAAAAGCAAGATTGAAATGATGAACAGAAATGCTCAAATAGGACTGATAGAAATCAGTGAAGAAAAGGAACAAAGTTCAAAACTAGAAAAGAAATGAACTTACCAATAAGGGACTTTGGTTAGGTCCCACCGGGCGTGCCAGAATGTAGATCAAGAATTTTGCGCTTGTTACCTGTCCAAGTTAATGCACCAAACTAAACACAAAAACCCTGAAAAACCTCAATGAAATTGATACCTGATGAAGATGTAGACGGATGAGGAAGCCGATGTAGATAAGACGGGCGCACACGAGCAATTCGCACAATAGATCCGAATAACCTGTAAAACACCGATGCTTGACAGAAAAAGACCACGTTAAAAGATATTTTAGTGGACTGCCCGAGAAGCGGGTCCGAGAAGCGATAAGCTTCCTCGGCGGATGTCAGTCCACGTTTTCAATTAAGAAAAGAAGCATACATGATAAAAGATGTAAATAAAGACTAGATTTTCTGATTGCAGTAATAAGACAGAATCTAAGCAATGAGACAGAAAATACGAGAAAAAACGAGGAACTATGAAATAAATCTTTGGTTTGTGTTACACTGTATCCTTTACCTATCTGCAGATAAATCGGCGTCGGCCCAGGTAGAATCGGCGTCGATTGAGGCCCAGTCGGCGTCGATTGAGGGATCGGCGTCGGCCCGGATAAGATCGCGTCGGCCCAGAGACGAATCGATCAATCGGGGGTGTGCGACAAGATTCGGGAATGGAAGGTGAATGTGAGTGCTTTGGATGTGCCGAAGTTGGCGAGACAACTGGAGCAGAGTCACCGATGATAGATGGTGGTGTGATGCTGGATATGCGACAGGGACAGAGTAACGGTGCTCCTCTCAGGGATTGATTTGGACAGGATCTGCCCTAATTTGATACAATTGATGCTAAGAAGATCTCTCTTTCTCTCAACCTGTATCTTTCGCTCTCTGCTCGCTTTTTCGCTCGTTCGTAATCTCTTCTTCGGTCTCTTCGCTCTCTTCGGTCTCTAGAACTGAGTTCTGGGCTTGCTTTTATAATCGGCGCCGCTCCTAGAAAATCGGCGCCGACCATATGGGTCGGCGCCGATCGCGGAAAAGAATCCCGAGATGGCCAAATTGATTGATTCGAGAAAGATAAGACTTATCCCGACTACGGGAAAATATCCCGCTTAGGGAAGATTAAAAATAGATGTGATACATGGGTAGAATAAATTTGGGGTGGATAAGTGATTAAGATGCATGGGAAGAAGCGTAATTAAATATTTAATATTTAATCACTCATGGGCAAGATATGATGGGATGAATTAAATTTGGAATAAGTGATTAAATCACAAATTGGATAATACCCCAAGGGGATAGTTGGTGACGTAAACGTGCCCCAGGTTACCTAGGCAAGTAAACGGATGAGAAGGGACACTAAATTGGGTAACCAATACACCCTTACCCATAACCTCGACCTATGCCTAAACCCAAACCCATACCCACAATATTTACCTCCACTAAACCTATTACAACTTTAGGGGTCACCCCACCACCACCTTACTCATCCACCTATTAAACCTGGATTCAACTACATCCTCCAGCGTTAAAATCACACCTACTCGACACCCAAACTAAAGAAACAAACTCATCTACCTCATACCCCTACTACACCAACCACACCCGCACTTGTCCCGTCTACCTTAAAACCTCAACTGCCCAACATGATCAAGCACCCTTCACCCATCTATAAACCAATAACACAACAACCCATTCCTTCCTCACAAATCTCTAACCTACCTAGGCACACAACATGACTCATACCCTAATTCTAGCAGTCTCTTTACCACCAATACCTCTGATACCTTCATTCGTTGCTTCACTACCTACTACACTTCAATCATTCTCCTTCACACCCCAAGCACGACCTGTGTCATCTACCTTCATAGCACCCCCATTATCCCCATGGGTAACTCACCCTCTTCCTCCATCTACTTTCCCTCATAGACCTCGTACACCCACATCACCTTTACCCAAGAAGGTGCACCCCAAAAACAAAACCCCATTACCACACAACAAGGTAGTCAAAACAAAACCACACCCTCCTACCCATCCATCTACTATACCCCTACCCAAACGAACCCAACAGATACCTCAAACCACACTGGCACCTAAATCCATAGCTCGACCCCTTCCTACAATTCCAAAAAAAATTTCCTCAACAACCAACCACACCTACACCCAAACCCACATTCACTTTCCATTGTGATCCACTAGCGAGGGGTCTTATGCCAAAATTTTAACCAACCTCCTTGAGACTTCTGTTATCACATTACCGCCACTCCAACCTTACGACCCCCTCAAACCCAAGCCAAAAGGGTTTGATGAAACTAAAATTTGTGCATACCATCGTGTGCCAGGGCACAATGTGGAGAACTGCAAGGCCTTGAAAACCATCCTTATCCATTTGTGTCCACGAAAACTAACTTTGTGACGATAACCTTCTGGATGAGGACCCTGCTTCACCTACACCCATTCCCACACTACCCACTCAACAACCACAACCTCCACCCTCACAGCTCCTAGAACCACACACAAAGTTTGAAATTAATATGGTTTGCATTAGAGAACTTGCCACACCACCACCCAAATGTCGTTGCACCCAACTGACCTCACAAGGATTTTCTCCTCTAGTAGGTTTTTTCCCTTCATGTCATTATACCACTTACCCTACACCTTCTCCATTTGAAAAATTCCCTCAAATCAACATGGTACATGTCACTACGCATGCGCAGAAGGGTAAAGAAAAGGTAGCTGACCCACCAACCAATCCTATACCCAACATACCATCTGCCCCCATACCTAAAATAACTATCTGCGGCCCCACATACCCCATTTCTAATGGCGTCACACATCACACCATGCTCAAACAATTACACCAATCTCCCCTCAAAATGTCCTTATATGACCTCATCCAAACCTCAGAATCCCATCGTCAAGCCCTCATGGAGGTTCTTCAATCTATTGAGGTTTTACCCAATGACCCTACACCCGTAGCCTCCATTATCACACCCCATCATGTAGCCTCTCTCACCAAATTACCACCTTCATCCCCACCTTACCTTATTCACCAAGTGGCCTCCCTCATCTTCTCGGAGCGAGATCGCGCCATCTTGAAGCAACCTAGAATTGTTAGTAACACCTAGTCACGCTGGCACATCACTCAGCCTAGGCTGAGCACTCACCCGAAGCGCACAAAGGTACCGGGTCCCTCTTTAAAGGTTGCAAACAGAATGGTGGCATGACAAAGCAGTAAACATATATTTTTAGTAACTAATCCATCTATTCATCATTACACTTAACTAGATCTATAAGTGCTTAAAGGTAAATCATCATGAAAGTAATAATATGCATTGATAAAACACATCAAACACTTGTTTGTTCGGTCAATTTTCTTTATCTATTCATCGTACCAACAGTATAGAAGCTTCATACAATACCAGGCATGCGCACATGGATCTGTTACAACTATCCAGTCACATGTACTCATGTTTTTCTCATTCTTCAAAGCATGTGTCTCTATCTATCTATCTCTCTCTAAGTAATTCATTACATATGTATATATAGGGTGGGGAACTAGCCCTTCACCACTTAACTCTACCAAAAATAGGTCGCATGCTAATAACAACCATGCACCTTTTTACAACTATAGCCATACATGCAAGTATGTTATCTATAGATCATTGATAGTTAACTATAGTGGTGGATCTATTCTTAGCTTATGCCCATGCAAGAGTGAGTTGTCATGCTCCTCAAAGAATCTCCATGAAGAGTGGCGCACAAATCTCGGCATCACTTTGTGTGCTCCACACGCCAATCTCTAAGAATAGACCTGATCTCCAAAATTGGCTAAGTCCTTAAGAGTTTGACTCTACACCTCCGCGCGTGACGCCTTCCTATACCTTCGCACTTTTGCTCCTGTGTTGTTCTTCCACGTGGACTCTGTGTGCAAGTTCAACTAAGTGTTTTCTCTGATCAACATTACCCCACACTAATCTCATTGTCGCCTAACAATGGTAATGTCCAAAACTTATACAAAGAATGGATAAATAAAGAATGGTTGAATAAGGAATTTTGAATAAGGTATACACAACTAACAAAATTGTTTAAGCCTCAGGCCCCTCCATCTCATCCTGAAGCAGCAACTCTGGATATTCTTCTTTGATATCTACTTCCAGGTTCTCCCACGCCGTTAGCGCCACTCCTGCTGTCTCAGGCACGTCTCTGCAATGATGGATTGCAGCTCTTCCATGGTGATTTTCCCTTGCTCATTTTGTATCACAAGCATTACGCTTGACATAGAGGTTTGCACCCCTTCTAAGTACATCCATCTTCTGAGCAATGAGCTTTCTAGCTCCTCCAACCTCTCCTTATGTGGTGCCTCGTGCTTTTGCTTTACCAGGACTAAGCATTCAACACGGCCTAGGGAAGCATCCTTCATCACCTTGTGTACTTCATTTTCTTCCTCCAAGGTTTTTATCGTGATTAACGCATCTGGGGCTATGCATATTGTTAGCACATGATCGGCTTTCTTGAGCTCATCATGGGTGGCTTGCAGTAGGCCTTCATAAGTAGCAATCTTCCCACTAGCTCTTTGCCGTGCACCTTTTCTATCTTTTCCCCAGAGTCCTTGGGGTGAGAGGATACGCACGCCTTTTCATCTTCCAACACTAATGTTATTATTGTCTTTACATAATGCATTGTAGAAGGAAATTATTTTGGCACTTGGGATTCCAAATGTGGGCGTACTTTGAGGACATCATCCCCAATTTCCTCTGCCATACTAACAAAAGTGTCATATTTCCTCTTAATCAAATCCTTTTCCTGTACAAGGCGCGCTATCTCCACATCCCTGGCTTTCAATTTCTCCGTCAGCACCTTGATGGTAGCAGATTTATCTATGTTTCTTCTTGCTACTTGAGGATACCTTGACCAGAGCATTGCTCACCTACTCGTCTGACATCACTATGTTGGTTTGATTGTCATGTGGCACGTTTTAGGTGCCTTCTTCAACCACCTTGACGCACACGATTCTTCACCGACATCAAAGTCGGGCTCGTCCATATGCGTGTGCATAGACCATGAAAGTTGCTTCCTTGTGCGCAAAGTCACCTTGTCCTCATCCATGAGCGCCCATCCGAATAAATCCTTCGCTTGATGGTGCTCTGAAACCAAGCACGAATAATCAGCTTTGGGTCTTCTCGCATACCCCATGGTATGTGCCTTGGCATCCTCCCCTGTTTGACGGGATCTGGGCCCTCTTGGAATGGCTGCATCAAGGTTAGGAATACTAGATGTATCCCCACCCTTGTCTTGTGTAGCCTCTGATTGATCCCCTTCTTCTCCTTCCATCTTCTCCTCCTTGTGTTGAGGCTCTTCTTCATTGGAGAGGAAGGCACCTTCTCCTCGACTCTTCTATCTCTTGCTCAGCCTTGAGTTTTCTTCATTTCTTCTCCTCTGGCTCCTTCACTTGCGGGGTTTCTCCTTGCGCCCTTGTGTGCTTAAACACCTTCTTAAATCTTTGTGCGCCCTGCTCCTCCCCCGTAACTCCTTCTCCCTTAGGGAGTTGTTGTGCACTCCCCTCCTAGCCAGATGGCTGCTTCCTCCTTCGCACTAGGCCGCCACTATCTTTGTGTTCTTCATCCTCTTCCTCATCATCTTACTTGGGTGTAGAGGGCCTAGGTGCCGGAATGTTCTCCATAGTATGCTTTCCCTTTGGTGGCCCTGGAAGTGCAAATTCATTCTCCACGTACTTGTTATTCTCCATTTTAGGCTTCAGTTGGAGGTATATTAGCACGGCCCCGATATCCGCAATGGCCAGTGTTTCTGGCTTAATGCTCAAGATCTCTAAGATGTTATTCTCATTGTATGCATTCCTCCCTAGATATCCATATGTCTTCCGCAGGGTGTGATATTCACAGTCCACCTTGTCTGCATTAAACACCAACCTCCGTGTGTTGGTGAACCGATGAACTACAGCTTGGAAGTATTGCGTGGGAAATGCATATGGTAGCTTACACCAGGGGCTCCATGACCCATCTATCATTGGAAAGCGTGCAATACAGAAGTGCTGGTAGACTGCAAATTGTACATGTTTCCCTAGGACCGAAGGCAAGTCCTTGGGTATACGCCATTCTTCTCCAAACACCACGTGGAGCCTATCATACCACATCTCTGCTCACTCCTTCACCTCTTCCATCATTGATCCCTTGCAGAGATACTTGCTGAATCGCTCAGCTGGAGACTTGTTATTTATGGGGTATTCCCATATATTCTCTTTTGGGCCATCTGGTACCCCAATCTCCATGAAGACCAAACTTAGTAGGATGCAGCCAAAACTTATCTTATTCCCTTCACACGCTTCCTCTACTATCTCGCTCTGCAATGAAGCGACAATGTTATAAGTGGCTCCTTCTGACATGCGCTTTGCCACATGTAGCCACATAGAGTTAACTTGTGACCAACGTTCTTGGTCATTCAATTTTGTGGTTAGATGTGCTGCTACCTGTACTACTGGATAATTTTTCAATTTGTCAATGTCCATCCCACGCGGTCCTTTCTGATAGCCCAGCGCCTTCTGTGTCTCCAAGATGGCACTTTTGTCAGCTAAGTCGGTCTTAATATCTTCACCCGATGCCCGTAATCTAGTAACTGTGGCAATAAGGATGGGTGTCAATCTTACCCTCCATCCTGTAAAGTAGAAGAAGTCCTCATGGACTCGGCTCATCAGCCATCTATACAAGGGTGCATACTTTCCAAAGTATGGAAGCTCATAAAGCTGGTAGACACCATTTCCTTTTAGTAGCTTTTCCCCAGCATCATCATATATTGGCATGCCGTCCTCAGTGTGCTGTTCATTCGAGAAGTGAGCAGGTCGTCTAATTTCTTCTGGTTTTCATTGGTCCGGTGATTATATTCACTTATCTTACTCTGTCTTATGTGGGTATTCCATTCCTACCCCACAATAACTTCCTCAGGGTACTGCATTTCGGAAAAATTACTCTCAGGGCCATCTCCTCCTCTTCTTCCACCACCACCTTCTTCTTTTCCTTTACGGTGCTGCTTTCTTCTTTGGTGCCATTCTTCTTTCAGGGTTTTGTTTTCTAGATTTGTATGCTGTAAGTTTTTGTGGTTTGCTTCAAACCCTACTTGATCCAACCGTGCCCTAATTTGTAATCACGAACTTGCACACCCTAGCTCTGTTTTGTTACTCTGCTTCGTCAAACCCTTTTCCTAGGGGATTCAAGCCCTTCTAATAAACAAATCTCTTCTCCATGCCTGGTTCGCTTGCTTTGTACCTTGAATCGGTTAGCTTTATGCTCTTTGTCGAATTCTCGTAGTCATAAGGGTAAAAATGAAATCACATCCCGTCCTTATATATATTTCTACTTTTTGCTGCATTAATTGCTCCTCCACCTACCAAATTCTCCTCATTTATTACCCATTTTTATCATTTCCGTGCGGTATATCTTTGCACCAAAAGCTATAACCTTCTAGCGCGCCTCTTTACCCTTTGTCACAAACTTCTCTTTAGCATGCACCCTAGCGCCTGAGTACCTCATCACTACATGATCTCCTGGTAATTACCATGGCCACCGCTTACCTCATGTTATACGTTCCGTCATCCATCTTCATCCTTTCTTATCTTGAGAAGCAATCTTTTGTCAGTTACCCTTAGCAACCTTCTTTCTCAACACCCACAACATGACATCTTCATAGCATATACCTGAGAGTCACCAACAATCCACCCCACATGAAAAGGATGTGCAGTCCTCTATGCATCAACATGCTTCATATTGTAGTTAGTTTCATGCACAAGCGCACTTATTACACAAACAAGAGCGAAAATGGACAAAGCATAGCGACGAGGAAAGAAATACATTAAGGAAATGCATAAAGGGAAACCTAATTTATCTGGTAATACTGCCTTATTACAAACACCAAGAAGACTTATTTATAGTAGGGCTTCAACCTACTCCCGTTAAAGTAACTAGGAAACCTTGTGCCATCAATTGTTTCCAACTGCAAGCACCTGACTCAAGTATATGAGTGATAACATATGGCCCCAACCAATGCACCTTGAGCTTTCCTGGATGGCACGAAACTTGGAGTCATATAGAAGTACCATTTGTCCCACCGCAAGTTTCTTATCCCTGATGTGTTGATCATGCCATGCCTTTTGGCGCGCTTTCTCCTATTTCTGACTCCAGTGTGTGATGGCTCGGCACTCATCTAGTTGAACCATCTTCGCAATCCGTTCTTCTAAGGCTTGCTCATCAGCTAGACCTCTAACATGCACAATGCGCAAAGAAGGTAACATAAATTCTATAGGAAGAACAACTTCCACGCCAAACACCAATTGAAAAGGTGTGGCTTTGTTCAATCTTTTGTATGTTGTTCTATAAGCCCAAAGAATAGCAGATACTTTATCATCCCAATCTTTCCTTCCAACATCACAAATCTTGGTCAATGTGTGGCTCAAAATCTTGTTAAAAGCCTCAGCAGTCCCATTTACCTGAGGGTGATAGGGTGTAGTTTTATGGTGGGCAACCATAAACTCGTCTAAAAGAATTTGTATTGTCTCATTTAAAAAATGTGTGCCCCTATCACTTGTTAAACTTAAAGGACAACCATACCTTGTAAGAACATTCTCCCATAAGAACCGTGTTGTTGTAGCCACTGTACATTCTTCATAGGTCTTTTTCTTCCCATCGGGTAAGATAATCTGTACAAGTGATGATATAGTGCGATCCAGTCCTACGCGCGGCTGGTGAAATAGGCCCGACAAAGTCAATTGCCCATTTCTCAAAGGGTTCTACACTTGTTATTGGTTGTAGGGGCATCTCATCCCTTTGTCTTGGTCGATCGAGACATTGAAAATGGTCACATGTCTTACAATACTCTTTACAATCCTTGTACAATGTTTCCCACCACAAACTAGCAAGTAGGATCTTGTGCACTATTGCATCACCTGCATAGTGGCCACCTACAATACCACCATGTGCTTCTTCCATTATGTCCTTTCGTTCATGCTCCAAGACACAACGACGTAACACCTCATCTCTACCTAACTTGTATAAATCACCACTAATTAACATGAATGGTGCTATATGCGCGAATAGCAAGTTGTTTCTTCTCGAAATCCTTCATGCCTTCTGGTGCCATACCAGTCCTTAGAAAGACAACAATGTCCTCCAATTCTGATGGCGCATGTTGTAACCTATACAACTGTGCATCAGACATGGTCTCTTCTATTGTTTGTGCCTCTTCTCCTGATTGAATTCTAGACAAGTGATCTCGGTCCAGAATTACTTTTGCCTGGTTTTACCACAACCGTAAAGTCAAACTCTTGAAATAAGAGTATCCATCGACAAATGTGCCCTTGTAAAATGGGCTTGTTCACCAAATATTTTAATGCCATGTGATCTGTATAAAACACAAATGCTGTAGCCAACAAATACTGACAAAATTTGTGCAAGGCATAGATCATGGACAAGGCCTCGCGCTCTGTAGTGGTATAATTATATTCTGCAGGGGTCAACTTCCTACTAGCAAAGCAAATGGGATGATCAACGATACCTTCTCCTAGTTGAGCTAAGACAACACCAATGGCTGTGCCAGAGGCGTCCACATGAACATGAAAAGGTTTATCCCATGAAGGAAAACGTAAGATAGGCGCGGTAGTAAGTTTCTTCTTCAATATCTCAAACGCACTACTGTGACTCCCCCAGTAGAATGTACCTTTTCCCTGGAGTAATTCTTCCAAGGGTGTGGTAAATTTTGCATACCCTTTTATAAACTTCTGTAATACCCTGTATGACCCAAAAATCTGCGCACCTCACGCTGACTGGCCGACACTTTCAAGCCAATGATGACTGCAACTTTAGCTGGATCAACCAACAACCCTTCCTTGTAGATAATATGTCCTAAAAGTGTGCCAAAGGGAGTAGCAAAGATGCACTTCTTGATGTTTAATGAGATACTCAACTGTCGACATCTTTCAAACATTAAGCGTAGATTGTCACAATGATCCTTAATCAACCCATAAACAAAGTCAATCATCAAGATAGACCTGTAAGAAGTTATGAATAAAATCCTTGAAGGCTTGTACCACTATCCTTGAAAATACAGTAGGTGCATTCTTCAATCCAAAGGGCATCATAGTATAGGCAAAGCTTCCCCATTCAGTAGTGAAGGTGGTCTTCTCTTGATCTTCTGGGGCAATCCTAACCTGATGATACCCTGAAAACCCATCTGTAAATGAATATATTTCGCGCCTAGCCACTCCTAATATTTCCTCCGTGAATGGCGTAGGAAAGGGATCTGTAACACATGCTGCATTTAACTCCCTATAATCAACACAAATTGAATCCTACCATCCTTTTTGATGCTTATCACCATAGGATTGACCCATTCTGATTCATCCAATGGTCGAATGATCTCGATTTCAACATCTTGTCAACTCCTCCTTTACTTTCTCGCGTAAATTGGGATTCATCCGATATGGTTGCTTCCTAACAGGGCACACACCTTCCTTGAGCTTGATCTTCATTTCTTCGAGTGATATATGCATGCCTTTAAGTTCATGGTATCCTCTCGGAATAAGTCCTCATAGTCTTAAAGTAACTCTATGATCTTTGCTACCTCTGATTCTGACCAGTAATCCCCAATTATCACCTCCTTAGGTTTAGCTTCTGTGCCTATATTGACCTTTGTTGTCTTCATAGGTTCGTGATATGCGCGCACATCTACATCTGCACTGGATAATACTTCATGTGTTCCATGTGAATGATCCATGTCCAAGTGCTCAACTTCCTCCTCATCAATTATGTAAACCATCTTCCCCTTATCTTTTTCCAAAGAAGCACACTCAAGTAATATGATATCATCTTCTTCATCCACAAAACACGCCCCTGTCTCTGTCTCACCAAATAATTCCTGAACAAGTTCTTCCACTTTCCCACTATCTCCCATGGTTAAGTGCTTGATAAAGCTTAAAGTGTGTTCACTGGTGGCGTAGATGAAAAGAAGTCAAAAGTTTGGATCATCCCTGCAGTCAAAGTTTGCCAATTGCCAGTGTCACGATGTAATTCAACATAGACATACCAAGCACGCACGCAACCTTGTAGAGTAGAATAAAACCGATGCACCCAAAGTGAGGGTGGTAATGCTTCCTGTCCTACTGTCTAGAGTTTCTCACACTGCTAGATATGATGTTGAGCAGGTTGGTCACCATGATAAGGGCTTATTTCTGTAGGTGCATTACTTCTGGAAAACTTGGTTGATAAGGCGGTCCCAATTGTTCCCCATTCTAAGAGATTATCCATGTGGACTACCCACCAGCGCACGACCGTCCCACCCAAAGTATATGATAGCATATCTCATTGTTTAAGCTGGTCAACCCAGTTTGTTTCCATGACCTATAAAAATCTAGCCAAATCTTCAGATCCAGTATAGTAGGGTACTGTGTGACCTATACATCGAACAGAGTGAAAACCCATTTTGCAAGTAACCGCGCGCTTAACTTCATGCCCCACCAGTTCATAAGTGCCATGAGCCCAATTATCACAAGCAATACTAGTAGTATCATTGATTGGTTGAGAATTCCTTAGATGCATCATTGACCTCTAGGTCCCGAATAATGCGCATATAGATTCTCGTTCAAGTCCTCTTCGCTAAAAGTTCCACATATGGCACATTTCCCATCTCAATGGTATTATGACCCTTTCCTCCTTATTCTCGAAGCTGATATACCCCTTGTTAAACCTCAAATCAGCATTGTTCGCATAACACCAAGGGCGCCCAAGCGGAGCCGAAGCTATCGGCTTCTGCAAGTGCTAGTACTTCAAAGTCTCCCGTGAACTTGGCCCTCAGTATAGTGATAGATGCGTCCTTCAAAAATCCTATGGGAGTATCTTTCGTTCTTTTTGCCATGAACAATACATTAGATGATGGTTGCGAATGGGGTCTCCCCATTTTTCCCACACATCTAATGTAAGTACATTTACTTCCGCACTGTGTCAATCAAGATATTCTCAACAACCACCTGTCCATAACAACATTCAAAGTGATCTCCTTGTCGTATTCAATGCTATCAGGGGCAATATTTACATGAAGTATTTGTCTCTTAGTTTCTGTTCTCGTGCGCAAGTATTTCCTTTCAACCAATTTCCTAAAAAAGGAATAATATTCTCCTGGCGTAACATTCTACATACCTCTCTGATGTCGTCAATATCCGATGGGGCCTGTTATGTATCCTTGTGCTCCAATTTTTGAGACTTCTCTTTTAAACCTTGTATCTCACCTTGAAGGCTCCTAAGGACCTCCATTGTTTCCTGATAGACTTCTTTTTGATGAGTGGATCTAGATATCTAGCATACAAAACCTCCTCCCTAGTGATTGTTAGCTTCTGTTGCAACACCTCTCTTGCATGTGCCACCTCAGCTCGTGTGGTTATCTTGATCATTCTTTGCCTCAGTTTACGTGTGTTAACTTGGGCATCCACCGATTCTCTATCATGCACTAGATTCTAACCATCCCCGCGCCTTTTTTTTTCTTACTTGTGCTGCTTCGAGATGCTCATAGAAGTCTAGACACTCTTTATAACCATGCCCCTTTCCACAAAATGAACAGGAAATATTCTATGGGCATTCATGCCTATAATGGTCAGGTGAACCACATGTATAGCAAGTTCCTCAAGGGAATTCACTCCTTCCTCCACCTTGGCCTCGTCCTCCATATCTGCCTCAATATCCTCGTCCCCTTTCACGAACCCCTTCAAACCTTCAGTCATTCTTGTCATAGCGTTTTATTATAATCCCTATCCTGATGCTCATTCTTCCCTTTAGAATTATCAGCCATACTCACCTGTCTTACCCAATATCAATGGCATCATGGATCCGACCAATCAATCTACTGGTCCTCGTATCATGGGTCGTGGACCTACAAATTTTACAAAAGGAGGATACATTCTTCCTGATTGCACGTTGTAGTAGGGGGCAGTAACTAGCATCATGATTTAAATGGCAAATCTCACAGTCTAATAACGATGAACGTATATGGTTCTACGAGGAAAATATCCTTAGTGTGCCCTTCCACTTCACAATCTATACACCAGATCCCTGAGCGCATTTCATGAGCTGAGTTTTCCGATAATTTCTCTAACTGTTTTACCATAGCTGCTATTTGAGCTTCCAAAAATGGACTAACTCCAGTGTCAATACTCCCAACTGCTTCAAAGTCGTAAACGGCCACCAATGCTTTACGCGACCGGTATAAGTCTTATGCGATAGTGCTCTTTGAAATGGGGTAATCAATCCTTCGACAAACCATTGTGCATGTTGACTTGCATGAATGTCATAAGAGAGTTTGGATAGAAGTGTTTTAAAGCACGCATCATACTCACGTACACTTTCAGTAGTGCCTTGCTTTATATCCTTGAGTGTGCTTATACTCTTCTGCTCAAACTCTGGGATGTGGAACTCTTTTAAGAAAGCATCTTTCAATGCTTGTATAGTCAATACAAGTTTGATTGGGATCAAACTTCCTATACCAACTATGTGTGCGCGCCTGCAATGTAGTCGCAAATTGACTTGCCTTGCGCTCAGAGGCCATAATACCTTTTGCATGCCACAATATTTCACACATATGAACATGCTCAGCAACATCCTTGATACCTCTGTATTCTGGGAGACGAAGGGACATCTCCATATAAATGTTCTGGGGTTGTTGCGGGCCTTGACCACCCGACCCAGAACCTCCTTGGTTTCCTCTTCCTCCAATACCACCCAAACCACCGAACTAGAACTGCCCATACCACCCGATCCTCCTCTAGGATTTGGAATAGGGCCCATGGATGCACTCCCATGTGCCCCAACAGTGGTACTATACTAGACCCACAGTCAGGAAGTAGTCCTTGTTCCAGAGGTGAATCCCACACTTGGCGTGCTCATATTCTGTGTAGATGATGAGCCTGAAAATGTACCCCCAAAGAATAATGAAGTTGTCTATGCTTTGCCATTGATGTACTTGTTATCTGACCTATTTCTGTGCTTTCACTTCCTAAATTAAAACTGCTTTTTACCCACACTTGTACTGAATCTTTGGAAAACCAAGCGCAAGGGCTAGGTCAATAGGTTGGCTTAGATGCACGCCCACGGCCCAGGTCATATCTACTAGCGTGCTTCCATGTGAGGCCAAAGAGGGTTCTCTGTCATGCTTTCCTAGATGGGGGAGTTCTTGATGCTCTTGCTCTTCTTCCTCCCCATGAGCCTCAAATCCTTCACAAGCCATCTCTCTCCACAACACCATCCATTCTGTAATTTCTTGTTTCTTGCATAATTCCCTCTCATGTGCCTCATCATACTTCAGCTGCCTCTCTTCCCTCTGCCGTGCTGCCACTAGGTCTGCCATCTTTCACTAATCCTATTCCTGCCCCCGCGCATGGAGATTTTTTTAGCTTTCCATGGGTTTAGCTTCCAAGTTCAACGTTACCATTAGTATTTTGATTGCACGTCTGCAATACCTTGCAAATATGTCCCTCTAGGATATTGTAGGAACTGGAACTCCGCTACCTCCGGGCACAAATAAGTTGAAATTGAATACTCCAAAATATAGCTATTTAGGACACCTTTGTAAAACTAGGTATCTATCGCACAAGTCCAACTCGAGTCAAGATTATCATATAGTGTTTGAAATTCCTCTTGTGTCCAAACAAGTGTGCGATACCTCCAATTCTGCTTAGATGCATATGTAGTCAACCATTCGTATAATTCTACTGGAAAGATAACAAAGAAGCTTTTGTACAAACTGTCATACAGATTCTGCTCTACCCAAGTGCGTGCGCTAAATCTAGATCCAGTGTCAAACCTCCATGCGTATTCTTCCTCTAGATCATGAATCCATTCTTCAACGCTCACCAAAGTTAGTCAGTATGTATTCATCATGAACCATTCTAAAACAACTGAAAAAGAGGTCCTAACAACGGAACCAATGATGCAGCCTAGAATTGTTAGTAACACCTAGTCGTGCTGGCACATCACTCAGCCTAGGCTAGGCGCTCACCCAAAGCGTCGCAAAGGTACCGGGTCCCTCTTTAAAGGTTGCAAACAGAATGGTGGCATGACAAAGCAGTAAACATATATTTTTAGTAACTAATCCATCTATTCATCATTACACTTAACCAGATCTATAAGCGCTTAAAGGTAAATCATCATGAAAGTAATAATATGCATTGATAAAACACATCAAACACTATTTGTTCGGTCAATTTTCTTTATCTATTCATCGAACCAACAAGATCGAAAGCTTCATATAATACCGGCATATTACGCGCATGGATCTGTTATAACTATCCAGTCACATGTACTCATGTTTTTCTCATTCTTCAAAGCATGTGTCTCTATCTATCTATCTCTCGTCCTAAGTAATTCATTACATATGTATATATAGGGTGGGGAACTAGCCCTTCACCACTTAACTCTACCAGAAATAGGTCGCATGCTAATAACAACCACGTGCCTTTTTACAACTATAGCCATACATGCAAGTATGCTATCTGTAGATCGTTGATAGTTAACTACAGTGGTGGATCTATTCTTAGCTTATGCCCATGCAAGAGTGAGTTGTCATGCTCCTCAAAGAATCTCCACGAAGAGTGGCGTGTAAATCTCGGCATCGCTTTGTGTGCTCCACACGCCAATCTCTAAGAATAGACCTGATCTCCAAAATCGGCTAAGTCCTTGAGAGTCTGACTCTACACCTCATACGTGACGCCTTCCTATACCTTTGCGCTTTTTCTCCTGTGTTGTTCTTTTGCGCGGACTCTGTGTTCAAGTTCAACTAAGTGTTTTCTTTGATCAACACATACCAAAATGATGACCTGCACTCCAACCCTCTTCATCTCTGTACACATTGATGACATACGGGTACACCGTGTGATGATTGATGGAGGCGCTAGCATTAACATCATTTCATCCCATGAATTTTCTCAAATGCGCATACCTAACAATTACATGCACAAACATCCGGTCATGTTGCATTCATTCAACAACGCTATCACCTCCACACTAGGCACTATCATCCTTCACATTCACGTGGGCCCCGCACTGCCTGTTCATTGTTTTATGTTTTGGAGGGGGAATTCCAATATAACTTGTTGCTTGGTAGACCCTGGATCCATGTCATGGGTTGTGTTCCCTCCACTTTGCATCGTTGTGTAAAGTTTGAACACAAAGGACACACTTATACCATTCCAACTAACCCATCACCTTTCAAAACATGCAACATGCTTTACCAACCCAACGATGTACTCATCGGTCAATCCGTCCACTTCGCAACCAATACCACTTCACCTACACCTACACCCATACCTACTAAGAACGCCGCTACTTTTAAATATTAAAATTAGCCTAGTAATGTATCCTAACTCTAAGTGTTAGTATGTTAGTAAGTTAGGGGTTAGAATCATCTTAATGTTAATGTACTAGGTGGTCATGTGATGAAATCACCCTCTTGACCCTACCTAGATGTAACTCACTATGGTAAGCCTATACTAGTGTGAGTTAGGTGGATGAAAACCTAACTACCTTTTAATCCATCAAAAGCAAGTGTATTCAAATGTATGAAGAGGTTAGAAAGGTGGTAGAGGTTGAAGGTGAAGAATTCATCTCTATAACAAAGACTTAGAGATCTAAGAGATTTGAAAAGATCACAAAATATCTAATATAATCTTCTTTTATATGAAACTATGTACAAATGTGTTGAATGTATATTGTTCACGTACATTGAATGTTGGTAAAATTAGGATTAGACCTCATTAAATTGTATGAATGAAATGTGCTACAAGATAGGTGATATAGTGTAGTCCTACATAAATCATGAAGATAATGGTGAAGAGTTTGGAAGAAGAAAATGAAGGTAGTTTAGTGCAAGGTGGTGAGGTAAAGATAATCCAAAACTATAGTAAATGTAAGAAAACTTTGTGAACTAAGAAATTTATGAGGAAAGAGTGTTGTCAAGTGTTAATGTTGATAAGAGAGGTATATTCCTGTAACTATTCAAAGAATGTGTCATAATGGTGTTTAGGTGTAATCAAGGTGACTAACAAATTTTAATGCCTTTAGAAGATGTCTTTTAATGCAAACATGAGAAACTCCCATGTAACTGTGTTGAATACCTTGTCCTTCAGGGTAAAACCTTGCAAAATAACTATTAGGAAACTTGTTTTAAAGATTGTACAAGTAATGTTAAGGTGTATATACATGATCAAGGAGTTATTATGCCCTAGAAAGGAAACTTATAGCTAAAACCCATGAAAACTAAGACTGTTTCAGATGCACAATTAAAGAAGTTAAAAAAGGTGAAATGTGTTTGTGTGTCACTTAGAGCCTATTTGAAAAAGTTTAGAGGATGATGATAGGTTGTGAGTATTTACAAAAAGGATAAAGAGCCATGGACACCATAAAGCAAGATAATAATTGAATGGTATTGTGAAAGTAAGGAATACATAGTTTTGAAACTTGAGGTGGTGACAATCAATAACTAGACTTAGTAACAAGAACCCTTGGAAGAAAGAAGATGTTTTAAAAATAGGTGTTAGGTTGATTGAACTCACCAAGAAGGTATAGAAACATTTAAAAGAGTTAAAAGATATCAGTTATATGTTATATTGGTCCATCACAGAGCACAATAGAGAATGGTGAAACTGTTTTAATTAGGGAGTGAAATCATTGAGTTGAGTAAAGTGATTAAGGAAAGAGAGTTTAATGTGAGAGGAATGAGTGCAAAAAGGTATATAGAGAGTGATAAGGAAGGAATCTAATGCAACAAAAGAGAGAAAAGGTATAAGACAATGTGGACTGTGGTATGCCAATAGTGAACAAGGAATCTCAAGGCCTAAAGTTGTAAGGAAGTATAAATGTTGAAAGAGGAATGAATGTGAGTTAAAAGTATCTTGAAAAAGGGTGAGGAGTTAAAATAAGGTAATTAGGAGGGAGTTATAGTCATCGAGGGATATAAGGGAGAAGCAAAACAGGGCAATCAACTTAGAGGATCAAAATCAAGAACAAACCAAGAGAGAAAACTATGAAACCAAGCAAGATGAGAAGCCAAGAGAGTTATTGATGATGAAAAAATATTGAATAAGGTGGATTAAGGTAGCTTGAAGTTTTTATGAGGTGAATAAGTGATCAAGAATCAAAATCCTAGTGATTTGACAAGAAACCCTAAACTAGACCTATTTAAACAAGTAAAAAGAGAAAATTGGTGTTGGGAATACTAGAGAAGGAGTTGAGAGAAGAAAATTGGAAAAAAGAACGAAATAAAAATGGGTATCCAAAAATGTAAGCATATTTCTGCAGAAGTTTGTGCATAGTTCTCGCCAAGATTTGTGCAATAGGAGGGTTAATTGCAAGACTAGTCAAAATTGCTAAAAGAGAATAAATTAATATGGGTAAGGACTTGTTTTATAAGAATGTGTAGGAATCTAAATGAGCCAAATGGGTAGTCAAAAAGCGTACTAGCTAGCCTAGAGTGTAAATAATTCGAATTTATGTTAGACAAAAAAGTTTTGTAGGGTTACTAACAAAGTTGAAGGTCTACAAAGTAAATGGGTGAAAATGAAGTTATGGAACTAATTTGATGGTTTTATCATGTTAGTATGATGAAATTAAGTATCTCTACAATGATTTTGAGCTTTGGTTAAGTGTTTTAAGAAGTTTAGTGCTTTTGAGCAAACTTTGTCTTATTAAGCAAATTGACAAGTTATTGGTTTTGGTGATTGAATAGTTGAAATTTAGACTTCTAAAGTAAAAATTGTTGGTGATTTGAAGAGTGTATGTAGGAATCTACATAATTTTTGGTCCATGCCTTGTTATAGAATAAAGAATATAAAATTTTAGAGTCCGGTACATGGGTCAATCTAATTCATCGCTGAACAACTAAACATTTATTCAAAGTTAATTATCACTTCTTAACATAATTGTAGATCAGTTTTGTATGAAATTTATTTTTCGCATGGTGATATGAACAAAAAATCCTACATAGTGGAATATTATTAGAGCTCATGCATTACTTCTTTAAGAACACAAATAAATTTCTAATTTAGGTAAGTGAGAATCGTTAACTTTTCTTAATAACTGTGTTATACAAGGTTCTTCGATTGTCCACCATAACAAATAAAAACCCCTAACGTGGTGCTCTTTGTAATTTTTGACTTTGAAAAATACTTCGCCTAGCATGGGACCCATACAATTGAACACATTTTTGATACCTCTTGTAATGTGTGGCTAACTCGATAAATGCCCTCAAATGGTGTTTGTAATTTCAATACATAAATCACATAGATAAACACTTGATAAGGAAATAGTGAATGTTAAAGGTTAAAATTCACTAAAGTCTCACGAATGTTCTTGTTAATACATTTGCACATCTCCTAACATTCATATTCAAGTGCTACATGCACTTATCCAAAGCTTTGCATGTATCTTTAATAGTAAACAAAGAGAGGCACTTTCGCTCAAAATCCCCTACCCCATCTCTAAAACATGTAACTATATGAATATACCGAGATTGCCTTCTTTTAATACTTTTAGATTTGTTTCATCCTTTCATTCACATATGTTTTCATCCAACCCTATCACAACACAATAAAATGGTGGCACTACTAAATTTTTTCATATCATTAGCTACATGATAGTGCATGTCCATATTCCCATTGCATTTGCATCATATCCGGTGTATCTTGCACCTCAAGTGCAATTCCTAGTATATATTTACTAGAAACAACATATGAGTCACAAACTACACAAAAGGGATGTAAAATTGAAGTTAGTTTGTGATTTCATTTTGATGTCAATAAAATAGATAAAAATATTGCATTCTATGGGACAACATTTCCTTGAGTCATTGAGTGAAATAGTTCACATGTTTAACGTATAACTCCCCATTTTGTATATGTGTCTATAAAAACATGAGCAACTACAACATTCAACATAAAAATACCTTCCCTTATGAGGCATTTTGTCAAATAGTTCATGTGCCTCATGTACAATTTACCATTTTGTCTACATGCCAACAAAGGCACTCACAACTACATCTAATAAAAATCTTCCATCAATTATACTTTATTGGATTTTAGTGACCCATTCTAAACCTCCCATTTGGTAGAGGATGAGAGAATGTTAGCAAAGGTTATAGATTTTGACATGTGTCATCTATATTTACTTTTTCCATTTTATGCATATCATGCAATCATTGCCATCCATGAGACTACTTTTCTTTTAGGCATTTTTCCAATAGTTTGTTTGCCTTGTTAGTGCTTCCACATTTTACATACATATCTATCAGGGCACTTGCAAGTACAAAATTTAACAAAGAGTCCCTTCTTCACAATGCTTTGGATTTGTTCTAATGTTCCTATTTTCACACAAAGTTAAGAGTAATGGATAAATACCATTACAAAAACTGACATCCTACAACTATAAATCATGATATTTGTGACATGGTATGGAAATCCTCATCTTATGTGTTGGTGCCTATTCATACCCAATTTCAGACCTCCTATTTTAGCACAAGTAAAGAGTATGCCAAAACCGATCAAGTTGGGTACTTGCTCATTACATTCAGTAAAACATTGTCAATGCCTTGCTAGTATGCACATGTCCTCTGTGAACATTTACAGGGGACATCAATGAGAGATGTTGTTACTAGAAAAGAAATCTTATTATAAGGGATGTCCATGCCCTATTTTATATTGATCGCTTTTGGTAAAGGTTGGGAGAATTTTAACACATGTTGTGGAGTCTCGACTTTACACCTATTGATTGCATTTGTCGAAAGATGCTAAGGTCTTTTCAACAAACCATTTTGTACATATCCATCATTGTATGCCCAACTTGCTCTACGTAATTCCCAATGGAAGGAAAAAGTTTGATCAAAGATGAAAATATTTTATGTCACACAAAGTGCAAGGTTAAGAAGGAGCTCACAATGACAACACAACTTGAAATACATATTCCAAACTTGTGCCCCTCAACGATACAATGGTGACTACAACATGGACCAAAAGGAAGAGTTCCCAACAACAACCATCTCCCATTTTTTTTTGCACATAACGCGGTTAGGAAGAAGCAATAAAGGTAGCATAATTTTGAAACCCGTATGCTTATTGAAAACCCAAGCTCTTTGTAAGCTATAACAGTTCAAAACATTATTTGAATATGACCTCATTATTTTATATTCCAAACAATTAAATGATTGCGTTTGTTTATTGGGTGTCAAATGAGGAATATGATTAGTAACAGGAAAACAAAAAAATAATTATAACTATATTAATTAATATGATGACAAACAACTTAGTTAAATAACATACAAATATAATCACATGCTATTGATGAAATCCAAAATAATAAATATGTTTTAATAGATAAATTTCAGAAACAATAAAAAATTAACAATTATTCCTACAATTAAAATATAAAAATAAAAATTAGTGGTATTCATAAATCAAACAAATATAAAAATGGAAACTATTTAATGATTTTAATATAATATCAAAATAATAAGTGAGTCATAACCTGTTAGGAATAATATTATTAGTGGTTCATTTGGTTGGTTAGATTGTTAATTGGGGTCGTTTATCTTAATGTATATTGTTATACCCGTGTATATATACAGGGTTATTTGTTTTTCCCGCTTCCTATTTTATAGGAAGTAGTTTGCCTATTGTTTTGCCTGTATATTTGTAACCTGCTCCGCATAAATATTAATCAAGTTTTTTATGTTTGATCTGTTGATATACCAAAATTTGGTATCAGAGCAGGTTTGCTACAATGGAGGAATAATAAGTTTTGTAGGGACACCTGATATCTATTGTCATTGTCCTGTGAATGAGTGGAAATGATCTCTGAAAAGCTTGTATATTAGTTCTTTTTGCATTCGGGGTTTTGCACAGACTGGCTGTTTAAATAAGAATAATAGGTAGAAACCTCAAGCAAAACGTGTACACGGTTCTATATCAATCACACGACCAGATCTGCCATAATCAGATCTCAGTCTGCTTTGTTACCAAAGCTCTCTACGCAATTAGGACTGGAACGAGTCATTCAACACCTGTTGGCACGTGGTACTCTTCTCTGAGAAGCATGAAGATCTCCCAAGCTTAATTCTCCACTGTGGCATCGATGATCCAAGTTTGCATTGGCGAAGGACTGAGAATCGACTCCACCAATTTTCCATAAAGCCCATGGTTATCAAACAATAAGCCTGTTACATTAAGGATCAATCTGCTCTGTGTATCGGTGTTCTTGCATTGGCATCTCAACCACAATATTGAATTGGTTTTGAATTCTGCAAATTCTTTTGGAACGGTTTTTTTAATCAGTATATTCCTCTCATCGCAACGACATTTGCATTTGTGCGATCTATCTCGTTGTTGTATATGTTGAGTTTGGACACAACCTCAGATCACATTAATGCCCCTGTTGGTATCATACATTTTTGGTATCCCTTCACGCAGCAGTTTGATAGTAACAACAACAAAAGCGTAGGTGCCACCGGCGACCACTTATGTATTCTCCCATCGGCCCTCTAAAACTTATGCATGCTCTGCTACAGCATCGTTGTGTCCAGTCTATGTGATTAGGGTTCTTTTTTATTATCCTGCCGAAGGCAAGAATATTGTCTTCACATTGACAATTAGCCATTTGCATTTTGTCCAATGAAATTGTGCCGTTTGTATTTAAGTGGCTTCAACTATAGTTTCATGCTTCAATTTTTTGTTTTTGGCAGATTCTATTGGTCATTGCCTTTATTTTTCACTATTGAAGGAAAAAGGGTATGTCCTCTTCATCATTTAATACGGTTATTGTGTGTGATGCAAGTTCGTATATTTCCCATGGCTCGAGGGGTATAATTATTGGTTTTTGAGTTTATTCCTGTGCAAGTGTTGCGCCAAACTATCATTTTCGAGCCATCATCCCGAGCACAAATGCATCCAAATATTGGGATATCTTCAAGAGCCATGGGGATTATGAACAGTTACATGAATGATATATTTGAGAGGTTGGGTTTTGAATCTGCCAAGTTGTCGTAGTACAATAAGAGGAATACTATAACTTCAAGGGAAACACAAAGCGCTGCGGAGATTGGCTCTTCCAGAGGAGCTCGCCAAGCATGCCATTTCTAGGGTAAGGGGAAATTGAATTGTTATACTTGCCTTGTTGAGATCTGAATTTTTTATACTATTATGCAAATCTTACATTCACACTAGGCACGACAACCAGGTCCATCTATCACCGTAAATGGTCCACTACTCAATAGACCTAGAAATCGTATCCACTTCTCTGATAAAAAAATCCCGCTTCAATAAATCTTGTTAAGGGCATCCTAGGATTCTCAAATCTATTGTTGTAGGTCATTATTCATACTAGCGCCATTCGTTCTCTTGACCTCTCAGTAGATGCCCTATATAAACTTGGGACTAAACAAACTCATAAGTAAAACCTAGAGCATACTCTAAAAATTGAACAAGCATAAACACAACAAACAAAATGTAAAGGATTAGGCATTGTATATACCATTTTTTTTAATCAGATAAGGGCGATGGACATTATTCCTCATTTCGGGAGTATTGCAAGCTGGGTAGCGGTTCTGAATTGTACAAATTAATCAAAGAAACAATGCATAACTATACACCGAGATGGATCTAGATTCGATAATACCCACATAAGACAGATTAATATTTCTCGACTTTGACCACCCACAGAAAAAAAAATCTAAAACATTTATGCACAAAAGAAGTTCCATGCCCTTAAAGTAGAAGATCTACTTGTCGTTCGTGCATGAAATGAAAGTAAAGGACTTCCAACAAATCCATCTCTCCAGAAGCGTAGGTATTAGCATGCTCTACACATATAACCATGACAGAAAACAACCATCAATTTTCCAAGCCAAATAGAATACATTAAGAGAATTGATATTTAAGTCATTTGCTTCACAAAAGAATATCGGGTTTTCTCTAATCAATCTACAAAGTAGAAAAGAGTAAAGGAAAAATAAAAATAAAATACTTTAGAAACAAAAAGTTCCCATAACCCCAAAAGGAGAAACATTGATTTAAATTGACATAACTTAAGAGCAAGCAGAGTGTAGTGGGATGTCAATATACATAACACTATATTTGATTTAGAGACTGAAACAAAAATTATGATACCCAAAGCATAAAAAAATTCAAAAGTGAATTCCGATTGAGAGACACAATACATATTTTCCCTGATAGACCTTCCCACGGGAACCTTCTCCAATCTTGGACCCAATATAAAGTAACTAAGGATCTAACAACAACTATTCAGTCAACTTAATTTTAGAGACAAAAGAAGCTGAAAGGCCTTCTTTTGTACTATCTGGCAAAGCCACCGAGACTTCTTTTGTATTGACCATAAGGCCTGAAGCAACAATTAAAGAGATTATACATTATAAACATAACTTAGTTTTTGCAGGACATGTAATCCATCTCTATCAATGTACATTGACACATGCGAATCTTGAGCTTTTACCATTCATAGGATTGAGGTATGTCCTTCAGCAATCAGCCAGTTTAATCACCAACTCAATTCAAGAATAAAAAATCCTTAACATGTAAAACAAACAATAATGCGAATGAAAATTATACTCGCACCTCGAAGGTAATGGCATTGACAACCCGTGAATATATAAAATTGTTGCTTTTTATTGATTATTGGAACTGTGAATTGTAATTCCTTTGCCTTTAGGTGAGTGCTCTCCCATCTAGTCAAGTCATAAACAAAAATTCTCATACCCAAAAAAATCCATGCCTTACCTTATTTTAATAACATTCATATGTTAATTTGTTTCTACATTGTGGTAGATGATGCATTGTCCATATTTTCTAAAAATTATAGCTCCAATAGTATTTGCTCATGTATATTCTAGTGAATATCATACTAAGGCTTTCATTCATATAGAAACAGCTAGATCATGATCCTCCTCTCTCTAATGTTTGAAAATTGCTTCGTTGACTACCCTCATGAGCATGTTTTACTTGACTTTTAACTCTTTCCTCTCCTCCAGGATTGCAGCATACTCCCTACAGTAGAGTTTCGCACACCAAATCTTACCCGGCATACTCATAATTTGTATAATGACAATTTCCATGTTCAGGTGTAATTTAACAACAATTTCTAGTTGTAAAGCCAAACGCATCAGCCTTTGTTAGCTTCCTCACAGAACCATAAAGACCAAACAACAAATGATTTCCACATGCATGACAATACATGATAACTATATTTTTACACAACTACACACTCTCCACTAGATATGACACCTTGCCATGCACTTGTTTAGAAAACATTTGCTAGATTTCACAGGTATTATTAACTCAATAACGCTAGCTCATCTCTTTTGGGAATATTTCAATTTTGGTGTTGACGGGTTTTTTGAATATTTATGCAATGAATCTAAATTCTTCATCTCCCGATTTGTCTTTACTCGGATCTCTAGTGATATAGTTAAGGGATGTCGTGGCTTTGGTAATTGTGTGTATCAAAAGGTTGAGGGGCACAAGCATTTATTATCCTTCCCAAAATCCTTTATGTCAAAAAAATGTTTACTTTGCTATCATTCTAAAGTATTTGATTTATGTAGAAATGTCATATAGCTCACCGTCCATCTTTGGAAGCCTATTTATACATTCTTGTATGGAAAAGCAATATCTTTTCATTCATTAATGAGAATTTTTTAATGGAATCAACCTTTACGCCTCTTCTCATGGGCTAGAAATTATATATTCTTCTGTACACTTCTTTCCTTTATCTCAAAAGAAATTCCTTTGTGGAAAGAAGGGTTATAAAGCAATATCATACATTTTATTGATGTTTTAAGTTGAGATATAAATAGATTTATCTAACGCGGTCCAACCTTTGGCAAGGAATGAGATGGAGAATATTGTATTAATAGGTGGAAGTCCTTTGGATGCTTTTATTTATTCTTCTAGTGCTAATTTTTTTATTTTGTTATACCTTCACAATATATGTTTATTTTATTTTTCGTATTTGATGTGTTTATATTTTATGCTACACCATACAAATTGTGGAATTCAAAATTTAACTTTGATATTGATGAGATTTCAAATTCTAGACTTATGGCATAACTAAATTTGTTGGTAGTCTACCTTTTTCATGTTCTAAATTTAAAATTTTTCACCTATAAATTTTCACAATTCCTTCACATAAATGTACATAAGTTTTGTATTTTCACAAATTATAGTTTTGTATTATCACAAATTGCTTATATATATTTGTTATGGAATACTAATTAAACTAATATGTTTACTACTTTTTAATTTCTTAATTTGATTAGAAAAAGGTGATCCAAACACACTTTAATCAAAAGGACTTGACCTACATGTACAAAAATTGTTTGAATTATATGGCACCATTTTACAACACCATAATCATTTCAACATGATCATGAACTTTGGGACAACGGTTCCTTTTCAAAAAACATACAATCACAAGTTCTTTACTTCACATGTTCCTTTCTTCATTCTTAATAAAGTCCTCCTCCACTCTATAAAACTTCATTTTCGACACGATTTGCCATATCATGGCCTTGTTTTTTATTGTTTTAGGTATTTAACATTATAATAGGAGAGGTTTTTAAATACACCCATTAGATATTTTATGTTTGAAGTGTTAGTCATTTTTTAAAAATATGTCAATTAAAAATATAATCACTTCTATCTTTCCATAAATTAAAAGGGATCAATTTTAAAATGAAATATATGTCAAATTTATGTGTATTTCATAAGAAACATGCTATAATCCCTAAAATGAAACATTGTGATTAAGAAAGACTCCTCAAACCCTTGAAAACCTCCTTTTCCACACTTGTTAACTCGAATCAACTATCTAAGGGGTATTTAAATTTCACATGCAAATTCTATGGGGAAATGAGTTAATAACCTAATCAACCTTTATACCAAAGAAAAGGAGTCTTAATTGGCCAATTTCCAATCACTACACCATATAATGAGATACTAAACAATTGTTTGAAGATGCAAATACAATATGGAATTTTGGATTTCTATAATACTCCTAACCAATAACTTGAAGCTAAAATTAGCTCTCGGTGTAATCCAATGCAATATTTTGGTTGAGATGCCAATTTAAGAACACCGATACATAAAGAAAATTGATATATAACTCTCTCTTGGGGTATTTCCAATAATCTCTATCGGGGCTATGGGCACTTGACTATCAAGAGAGAAATGTTTTGATTAAAATCAAATGCATCTCCATTGGGGCTATGGATGCATGGCTAGCAACATAGCAATGTACGACTCTCCTTCCATAATCCATTCACAAATCACCTTTCAAACTAAATCATTCCTATACATTGGTTAGTGTCTTCACTTGATGTCTATCAAATCTTTCCTTTAAGAGGTAATTCATTTCCACATACACACACAAGATCTCGATAAGTAAACAGGATTAGTGTGTTACCAAGTGTTGTCTTTTGGACCTTGTTCAAACTCTTGCTTTAACGTGTGTCTTGTCTCATGATTTGTGCCTTGGGCTGATCACTTTTTCATCGAATGTATTCTAAAATATTTTCATAGCATCCTTTGTTCTTCAAAATCATTTAGAACATCCATGTGTATATGATGTCCTCTTTGTCATGTTTTCCGACACTTTTGTCCCCTTTTAATAAGATAATTTTCTACTCCCTTTCTCTCATGTGTTTCTGCCAGCTTATGCTAGGTGCATCCTTGCTCCCCATGATTGAACCTATTTTATATTGGCCTTAATCCCCTTCAAAGTGCATGAAGAGTTTTCCTTTGAATACTCCCACCTAAGTGCTAGGAATTTTTGCATCTTCACTTTCTTGCACATACACGTGGCACTATGCCCTTGTACATCCCATCTATCGCTGGGGGCATCCACGCTTCTTTGTCTTCGTGTATATAGTTTCAGAAAAATTTCAAATCACAAAAACATTCAAATATGTTAGAAAAATAAAAAACATTCAAATATGTTAGAAAAATCAAAACATTCAAATATGTTTCAAAAATTCTAAAAATTAAAAATCATCCTATAAAACATCACTCTTTGGTTCTCGCCTATTCTTGTGTGCAACTCATGGATCATCTTGATCTACCTCCATTAACAAATTTGGTTTGCTTACTATGTCTGTACTCTGGGGCACAATGAGTTGCTTGGTACTGTTTCATAGTGCACGATTTCTTTTCATAGGACCCAAGTGTCCTCTGTTATTCCCCTTGCATGTATCCTTGCTTGGGGCACCATCTTTTAACCCTTGTCATTAATTCACACAGTTGGAATCAAATCTTGATAACAAAAACATTGCATTATGTTTCTTTGTTAGGTTAGCTTGTTTACTTTCTCGTATTACATTGCATTATGTATGTTGCAGGAGTTAGGCATCTTTTACTTTCTCATATTGCATTGCATTTTGTATGTTGCATAGGGTTGGTATTTTTAGCAATGGATAATTGTTCGTAACATGGATTTTCATGTCATTCTACTTTGTTGTATGCTTGCATTTTTAATAAAGACCAATGATGTAGATCATTGGAAAATGATGATCAAAAAGTTGATCACACCGGATGCAAGACTAGTTCTTCCCTGGCCTTCTTCCTCTTTTTCTTCTCGATCGTTCTCCTATTAATATTCTTCTTCTTATTCACTGGGGCATCCTTCCCATACCCATTCTTCTATCCATTTCTCTCATCTTTTTGATCACCGATCGCGATCGCTTTCTTTCATCACCCCATCGACACTCAAGGGGGCATCTCTCACTTCTACTAATTTTTCTTCTACCTCTTCAAAATTTTACTTGTCTACTATCTTTGAAGTGGCGTCACTTATGCCACCCTAGAGGGGAAAATGTAGACACCTATAATTTAGCTCCAATAATTTAAATACTTAAATTGTGCTAATTATACTACTTCCCGCAAATTGATGGTATATCATCAATATAGCACACTTTCTCTTCTATCTTTGTTAATTAATTACATTACGCTAATTAATTGACACTTCTATTTGATGGGTGTTGTTATTCCATTCATTTAATCAACTCTTTGTTGATGCCATATTCAAACCAGGGGTTGTGTCAGGTCCGGCTATATGCAACAAGAAATATTAGTGATCCAGTAATTGACTGTAGGTATTTGTTTTTTTCCTTTTATATTTTTTGGGAATTTTCTCAATGTCTTGAGGATTTCTTGGCCAAAACCTTATTGAAATCAAACTATGAAAACTTGTTGGAAGTAAACACTCTCTGCAGAAATAAATTGCTGGAAATAAACACACATTTGTAGAATGGAATAGATTGTTGTAAGTAAACACACGTTACAAAAATAAACACACTTTCTTTGGAAATAAACACACAATTGAGAATGCTGAAAGTTGATTGCAAAGAAATAAGAATCTAATCTAGAACACCTGCAGGAACAAGTATACATGACAGATTTCAACTTGAGTAATCAAAAGCATTTACAAAATTAATAGATCTATACTATTTTCTCTGAAATATAAATACCAATAAAAAAGATCCTGGTTCTTGGAAGAGTGGGCCCTTGCTCCACCTTGAAACAAGATTTGACAACTTAATATACTCTCAAAACAAAAATGGCTATTTTATTGATAAAATGTTCTGCATTACAAAAACGTATTGTCTCTTTCTATCTCTCTGTGTATATTTCTCTATCTATACATATATATATATATCTATCTATAGGTCTGCATATATATACTTCTTCCACAGGTGCATTTACAGCCATAGTTATCCTACCGATTCAGATAGAACCGAATCGTGCCCAAAATAGATGTTGAATTGGATCATGGCTAGACGTATTGTTGTATGATAGTTATCCCTGGATCTGCGAGTATGAAGAATAAAAATATTCTAATCTTCTCCTGATTGAAAGGATCATTGATTGCTAAATCATTAGACATTGTTGGAATAAACAAATTCTCATCGGTTCCGAAACTTTAGAGAAGTTCTAAACTAAAGGAAATCGTCCAGATCTAACCATGTGAGGGTTCCGGAGCTACATGCAGGAGTTCCGAAACTAAGTCTGAAAGTTTTGAACTAAGTGATGGAGTTTCAAAACTAAGTCCGAAAGTTCCAAAACTAAGTGATAGAGCTCGTAATTGTGTAATGGAGTTTTGGAACTAAGTCTGGAAGTTCTGGAATTGATCCGTATTGAAACCAATGCTTCCAAAAACATGCTAACCACTTCATACTTTGTTCTTCCGACTGATTATGACTTGTTTTATTACAAAAATGAATTTCCAAAGCACTTTGTTAGGAATTATAGAGTTTTTAAACGTTAGAACTACAATCAACAAAATATGGACAATTACATCCTAACTTATATTAGATCAAACAAAAGTCACAAAATGTAATCAAACTTGATAAAAAGGAGAGTAAAATAAGATCATTTATTGTACATTAACGAGACATATTCTGGCCTCATCATCTCCCCATACTTACTTGTTTGTAAGTCCTCTTACAAAATTTACTCTTCAAACCTTGGGTTGTGTATTCTGCATTCCAATTGACTACTCAGGTCAAATGGCTGAAACTAAATATCCCAGTGTTTTAGTTCAGAAACACTATACCCTGATCCTATTTCTACTTTCCTCTTCCATTCCTCAAATTGAGTGGGATCTTGAGGTTCTCTATTTTTCCATGGAGACATGGGAGCGAGAAGAAGGGGAGGCCTTGTTCTCATTCCCATCCATATGCCCATGTGCTTTTCATTGATATGAGGGATTAGTGTGCATAAATATTTTGCTCTTTCCAGACTCCAGATCAAATTTGTGGGAGATATTACTTCCCTTCTCCTCAAGGAAACTATAAGAAGCTCCCATATTTTCAAACATCCATCATAAATATCCTCAAAATTTCCCCCTCATAAAAGGTGAAGGCATCAATACTTTTTTGTAAACTGGCAAGATAATGTGTCTTGAACCGTCTATCAAAGGCATGGGTTCTAAAATGTTTAACGAAAGTAGATGGTTTACCATAATGAGCCCTCATGCAGAGACCAGATGAGCTAGCTTTCAATAGATGCTCAAAATCCCTTTCCTTCCATGCAATCTGATTTTGAAGAACAGAAACAAATGCATTAAGTTGGCTTTCTCCCACATACAAATTGATCATGAAGCCTGTGTTCTTTTCTAGCATAAGATTGCAGAGATAGAATTCACAAAGAAGATTTTTTTCTCTACACTTTGGCAAAGAATAGGTTATCATGAACTCAGATTCATCTTTTATTTCATGTGGAAGGCCACATGCAATTCTTGATAGTTTCCAATGAATGAATTGTTCTTCTAGAAACACACTATATGCAGAGAAGGTCTCCTGCATGTAAGCAATTTTTCACTCATTATGCAAACCATTTGTATTTTTACAAGACATTTAAATTTGTCTCCTCTTCTTTATAAAAATTTTCTTCCCATTCCTTTCTTGCTTTCTTTTCATCTTCCATCTTACTTCTCAAATCCTCATTGGATGTTTTGATTTCACTGAGTTCCCTACAAGTATCATCCCATAACTGCTTGAGTGGCCAATAAGTTAATTCAGTCTATGTAGAGACTATTGACATAGTACTTTGTCTTCTGGAAATTTTACATTCTTCCTCTTTCTCCATCATTTGATGTTTAACTCTTTTTAATTCCTCAGTCCTGTCTTGTGAGCTGAGTTAGTTCCCCAATGAGAATTTCTCTCTGTTCCAATTTGAGTTTGAGGAAGTTCAACTCCTCATCCTTTTCTTTGATAATGAGTTCTTCTGGACAAGAACAAGAGCCTGTCTAACTTTATTGTTTCTCTTCTTTCTTTGAAAGTTCTTTGGGGTTAAGAATTCCTCTTCTACCAAAGGAAATTTCCCTTTCCTTCTCCAAGATGCCAACTCTTCTTCTTCATGTGATAGTGTTGCTGAGTCACCCAACTCTTGAAAAACCTGTTCCTCAAATCTCTCATCTTCTTTTTCCATCTCAGTTTGGCTTGGTCTAGGAGGAGTCATGGCCATGCTGCCCAAAATATCAGCAACTTCTTTTTCCAACTTGTCCTGTTCTTTCATCTCCTCTAGAATTTCTCTAGACCTCTTATGAATTATTCTTCTTTGAGGAGCTTCAATATGTTTAGAAGTAGGTTTCCTCCTAGATATTCTTCTAATTTTCACTTCTTGCTCTTGCCTAGGTGAACTGTCACTTATCAGAGACAAATATTAGCTCTCCTATAGCTACTGTAGAGGAAGGAGTTTCTTTTAAAGGTACAATAGGTTCTATAGTTTTAATTCTTCTTCCAGATCTTCTCCTTTTTGGTATAGTCTCCCCACCTATTTCCTTCTTTTCCTCTATAGGGGCATCAATTTCCAAATTAGTTGTAGGAGAAAAAGGAGTTGATATTACCCTCCTGATAATATCAGGGTTTTTCTTAAACTTGTTAAGAAATTTCTCCCATATTTCTTCTCCATTTTTCTTTGCAAGAAAATGGTGTTGGCACACCAAATGAACTAACCCATGATGTCTGATTGTTCCAACACCCCAGAATACCTCTAGGCCATTGTATGAATGGAGTAAAAAAGAAACCCTGGAAGGTTTACTATATATTTTGGTTTTGTAGCTCCATATCTAAGATGTATGAGCATCTTCAAGACTTCTCTTCCTACCAACCCAAATTGACCATCACAAGTTAAATACTTGACTATCCAAAATGCCACTCTATCAAAGGGTTTGGGAAAGCTGGCCCTTCTAACCCCTTTTATGATTTTCTTAGTGTTGTAAATATATTGGGGTTCCATTCCCCCTCTTGTAGCATGGTTTCAACTAGTTCTTTTAAGGTCCCTTTGATAGGATTTGGGACATGCACAATTGGCACATCGATACATTGCTTATTGTATTCATAGAAAAAGGAATTACAATATTTCTAACCTTTGTTTTGGATTGTTCTAAATTTATAATGAATTATCTTACCAATTTGTCATTATACTTTGAGAACATTTTCAAGAATTCCAACCACCCTTCTTGTTCAAAGATATCTGCCACTTCTTCATCTGCAAGAAGTTGGGTATCATCCTCAAGTTCCAACTTATTTTTAATCCCCATGGTAAAGAGGGTGATTCAGATTTTTCTCCTTCAAATTATTTTTTTCCGGATTGGCTATAGAACTCTTTCTTAGCTAACGGATGGGTTTAGTGCTGAACTATGTGCTTAATCTGTGGAACTTGATGTGTTTAGTTACGAATGCAAATTTAATTCTTCTACTTCTTCCTTGAAGTTTTTCTAAATCGCTTCTTCACTTTGTTTATTCCACACAAATGATAGATCATTATAAACATGCCGCCACTTTTGTTCCACCGACATCATCCTCATGATTACTCTCTTTTAATCATAATGTACAATAGATGACTCATCATACCACTTTTAAATCAAATCCAATCACACATGTGAACTTTTAATCTAACCTTTAATAAGTTAAAGACATAATTACCATCCTTGATGATGTGATCCCTCCGTCATGATGACTCATCATTCCTAAAAGTGAAACAAAAAGGGAAAAAAGGTTAGAAAAGATAGCTGGAATTTCAAGGAAGTTCCTTTTATTTTGGATTAGCCATTTATTGAGGAGATCAACCACCATTGTTGGTTTTCAATTGATCTCTGAGAGATTTTTTTGGGAAGAGAACACCATTTACTGGTTTTCATTCCTTCCCTTTTTATTTTTTTTTTTTTTTTATTTTTTATTTTTTTGGGAAGAGAATGCCATTTACTAGTTTTCATTCTCTTCCTTTATTCTAGATTTATCCATTTGATTATTTGATCATTTTGGAAGAACTCGGGTTCTTCCATATGATCAAATTCTTTATCTGCTTCAATCTACCTCAAGAATTCATCCTTAGTAGGAGGCTTCCTATAAAGTTTTAGCCTATGTCCATTGACCAAAAGTGTCCTTCTACTGCCATCAATGGGAAGTAACTGAATAGAACCATTGTCAAATATCTTCTCAATCTGATAGGGTCCCAACCATCTGGTTCTCAACTTGCCCTTGAATTGTTGGTACTTAGAATCAAATAATAATGCCCAATCTCCTACCTTGAATTTCCTCTTCTTGATATGTGTGTCATGTCATTGCTTTCTTTGATCTTGGATTATCTCTATCTGCTGAAGTGCTTCCATCCTTAACTCATCCAACTCATTGAGTTGAAGAATTATTTCCTTTGTACCGCATCTAACTCAATACCTATTTTAGTTGTTTGTCCTTAATGTTTGTAGTTCAAATTCAATAGGTAATAAGGGATTTTCCCATAAACTAACTCATATGGTGAAAATCTTGTTGTAGTCTTCCAAGTTGTATTATAGGTACAAATAGCTTCAGGGTAGTCTCTCCGCCCAATCTCTTTTACTACCTTTCAATTGTTTTGGTAAGGATGTTTTCCAATTCTTTGTTTGTTACTTCAGCTTGTCCATTTGATTGTGGGTGATAGGGAGATGAATTCCTATGATTGATCTAATAATGCATTGTGAAGGATTGGATCATATTAGACATGAATTGTGGCCCTTGATATGAAACTATACTTCTTGGTGCACCAAACTTTACCATAATTTTGTGCCAAAGGAAATCAGCAACTACTTCTTCAGTGGCATTTGTTAAAGCCTGCACTTCGCCCACTTTGTCACATAATTAGTACACACAAGAATGTACTCCTTTCCTTGTGAAGGAGGACTAAAGGGACCAACAAAATCCAACCCCCATCTTTCAAATGGTTCAATCACCACTTGAGGTTACAGAGGCATTTCATTGGTAAAAGTTGGTTGTCCCATCCTTTGGGATCACACCACTTGATATATCTCTTCCTTATACTGAGAGATGAAAAAAAAATAGCCAATGCCAAGTATATTGTGAGTTTTTCTTTTCACTGAAAAGTGTCCTCCACTTGGTTCATCATGACATGCCCTCAATATGTCAAAGATTTCATCTTCTCCCACACATCTTTGTAAAAAAATTAGCATTTAAACAATATTCCATTTAACCATTTAAATTATGCACTGGTTTTGATAAAAAAATTCATTTGTTTCTTAGTGAAATAAGAAGGAAACTTCCTTGTTTCAAGATAATTTTCCATATCAGCAAAAATTACATGAATGTCCTTGAAATAGAAAACAATTGTTCATCCGGAAAGTTATCCTTAACCGGATCTTGCTCCCATGTAGTGGTTAGTCTTGAAAAGAAATCAAATACCACATTAGATTTCCTTTTATCTTATTAATATCAAATTGTTGTAAAATTAATAACCATCTAATTATCCTACCTCTAACCACTAGGGTTTGTTCATTAAGTACCTAATCTTTGAGTGAATTGATCTCAGTATGTACAAATATTTTTCTAGATCTAATGTCTAAATTTTTAATTGCATATATCAAAACAATAAATTATTTTTCAATGGTAGTTTAATTTCTTTCTTCCTTCGGAGTAAGATTTTTCCAGGTAATAAATATCATACATCTCCCCTTCTTTGTCTTTTGTCCCAAAACTATTACCACTAGCTGAGATTTGAGGTATTTAGGTTAAATGTGAAAACATTTTCCCATTAGTGAATTTTGTGTTGGGAAATGATTAATGGCTTTTGATTTCCTCAAAAGCATGCTGGATATCTTTTCCCAAAGAAATTACACATATAATTATTAGGGCTCCACCTAGGTTATGAACCAAGCATTCAAGGTTTCCTTGACTAGACCATGGTTGTTGGTGTCCTTGGGCATACCAAGATTGACCTACCCAATCCTGAGGATTCCATGTTGGTTGAGGTGCCCAAGGTGGCTATCCCTAATTTTGTGGCATTGTCTTAGCTTTCCATGGCATCATCCAGGGGTTAGGAACTAACCTGGCATGAACTCGCCCTTGGGTTGTCTCTTGGACAAAATTTACTTCTTCTAATGTGGATGGAATGTTTCTTTGTTTAAGATGATTTTTAATAAATGGAAGAAGAGAACATGCATTACTCTCATGTTCCCTAGATTCATAGATAAGACACATTTCTATTTTATCCAGGGGACAATCTCTTATTGCATGCTTCTTCCTGCATCTAGGAAAATACATAGCTAATGGTTCAGTTTTAGCATTTTCTTTAGCTTGTAATCCATCCATGGTGGAGGTTAATTGAACTAAAATGTTTGTTTTGAAATTTGTTAATTCATCCATCAGTTTTTTCATATCTGGGTTTAAATTTTTAACTATTTTTCCTTTTCTAGGTCCACCCCTTGTTTGTGAATAGCTTCTACAAATTCCATTGTCAATTTATAACTCCTAAATCTTTAATATCATTCATTCTTATTTGATCAATGTTTCCACCTCCCATCGATCAAGTGTCTCCCTTGATTCATCATCCAGAACCTTTAAGAAAAATGGTTTTGCTTAACTCTTCTTGTAATACAAATCCACATCTTTTGCTCATAAAGAGGAATCTGTCTAAATAATCTTCCATATTCTCATCCTCCTCCTGCTTGATTTTGAAAAATTCTTCCTTCCTATTCCTCCCTCTATAGTAATCTTGATACTTGTCTAGGAAGGAAACTTCCATTTGTGCCCAAGTGGTAATAGAATTAGATGTTAATCCCATAAACCACCTCATTGTTGCATCCTTTAGGGTAGATGGAAACAACTTGAGTTTCTGATTATCTATTTTGTAATCATAAGTTTGACACAATACTTTAAATTCAAACAGAAATTGGTCAAGGTCTTCAGATGACATCCCTCTAAACATGGGTAAATGTGCAGGTGAAATATTTTTCATAGGTGTATCATCATCATCCAATTGAATTGGATAAGTGAAGGTCCTATCAGGTTCTCTTTCATCTTCTTGTGCCATTTCTGTAGTACCTTCTAGACTTTTCTCCCAATCAATATGGTATGTGATTTGTTTTGGGGAAGGTGAAAAGTCAGGAGTAGGAGGTTGACTACTCAATTGTGAATCAAAAATTTCTCTAAACGGGTCTTGGGATATGATCTTTTTCTAAAGGTTCTACTTCCTTCTGGTGATTGATCTAAGAATTCCAAAGGTGGAAATTCTACTTCATGCCTAACAGGGGACAATGGTGCTTCTAATTCTTGATCAACTTCCTTATTTGATCAAGAAGATGATGATTCTTGTTCAGATATTTTTGGAGGAATCGACCCTTGGAGTCTCTTGGTCTACTCATAAATTTTATGATGACGTAGGGAAGATCCTACAATTACTAGATGTATGATTTTTTCTCTTGTTGACACCTAATTAGACAATTCTAACTATTTTGTCCTCGATAAAGGGTGCCAAAATGAAAGGGTGTCATTATTCCCTTCATTTAATCAACTCTTTGTTGATATCATATTCAAACTAGGGGTGGTGTCCGAAGCTATATGCAACAAGAAATATTAGTGATCCAATAATTAACTGTAGGTATTTTTTTTTCCTTTTATATTATTCACGGGATTTTCTCAATGTCTTGAGGATTTCTTGGCCAAAACCTTATTGAAATCAAATTATGAAAACTTGTTGGAAGTAAACACTCTCTGCAGAAATAAATTGCTAGAAATAAACACACATTTGCAAAATAGAATAGATTGTTGTAAGTAAACACATGTTACAGAAATAAACACACTTGCTTTGGAAATAAACACACAATTGAGAATGCTGAAATTTGATTGCAAAGAAATAATAATCTAATCTAGAACACCTACAGGAACAAGTATACAATAGATTTCAACTTGAGTAATCAAAATCATTTACAAAATTAATAGATCTATACTATTTTCTCTAGAAATATAAATACCAATAAAATGAAGATTCTAGTTCTTGGAAGAGTGGGCCCTTGCTCCACCTTGAAACAAGATTTGAAAACTTAATATACTCTCAAAACATAAATGGCTATTTTATTGATAAAATGTTCTGCATTACAAAAATGTACCGTCTCTTTCTATCTCTCTGTGTCTTTTTCTATGTATACATATATCTTTATATCTATCTATATAGGTTTGCATATATATACTTCTTCCACAGTGTATTTACAGCCATAACTATCCTACTGATTTAGATAGAACTAATCATGCCCAAAATAGATGCTGAATTGGATCATGGTTGGACGTATCAACATATGATAGTTATCCCGGATCTACGAGTATGAAGAATCGGAAATCTTTTAATCTGCTCTTGATTGAAAGGATCATTGATTGCTAAATCATTGGACATTGTTAGAATAAACAAATTATAACCGGTTCCGTAACTTTAGAGAAGTTTGGAACTAAAGGGTTCCAAAGCTACATGCAGGAGTTTTGGAACTAAGTCTGAAAGTTTCGGAACTAAGTGATGGAGTTCAAGAACTAATTCCAAAAGTTTCCAGTAAACTAAGTCCAAAGTTCCGAACTAAGTGATAGAGCTCAGAATCTATAATGCATTTCTAGAACTAAGTCTAGAAGTTTTGGAACTGAGCCGTATTGAAACCAATTCTTCCAAAAACATGTTGATCGCTTCATACTTTGTTCTTCCGATTGATTGTGACTTGTTTTTTATTACAAAACTAAATTTCCAAAGCACTTTGTTAGGAATTATAGAAAGTTTTTAAACGTTAGAACTACAATCAACAAAAGATGGACAATTACATCCTAACTTATATTAGAAGTCACAAAATGCAATCAAAATTGATAAAAGTAGAGTAAAATAAGATCATTTATTATACATTAACGAGACATATTCTCGCCTCATCACTATCCAAAGAAAGATGAAAAATTAACGACCTTTCGTTAATTAAACCCCTTTCTACTTGAATTTAATTAATTATTCATAATTAATTAAGTTTCCTCTTCTATTAGATAAATAAACTATCATTTATTTAGCCTAAACCCTTCATATTCCCTAAATCATACTAATTGTTCTTCTAAAATCTTCTATAAAGCTTGCTCACCTATTAATTAATCCCCATGAGTCACTAAGGACAAAATAAACTCTCCTAAGGTTGACTCAACCCCCTTTCAACCATTTTTATCCATAACTAACTCAACCTAGCTATTATCCCACATGTAAAGGGATGTAGAGATTCTTTTATCCATTGGGCTATATAAGGAGCACCTCCTCCTACCTTTCTATTGGCACATTCACACCTAAATGAGCATAAAGCCTAGACTATAGTGATTTTATCATCTTAGAGCATTCTTCCATTAGAGGAGCTAGCTATCTTCATTTCTAGCATTCACCATCCAAGTTTGAAGTCATATGGATATATGTCAAGGGTCTTATAGCCATGGATTGACAAGAATCCATTATTAAAACCTTGGGATTCAAACATACAATCAACCCTTTGATTGTTAAGGATCTAAATAGGTTCATTTCATTTATTATCATTCAATAGAGATAAATATTAATTGCTTAGCATATTAGTTTGGATGTTTATTCATGTTCTAATGTAAAAATGTTGGTAGATTAGTCTTGTTTAAGCTTTAAGCATAATGGTGCATAGATTTTAGTTTAGCATTGTATTGAGGCTATTAAGTTTTAGTCTTGATTTTAGTTACATAGCTAACTAATTATCACAAACATCTCGCATACACAACATACGAGGGAGTTCATTATATTCCATCACGCACATTCTCGCACAATTTAGTACAATCTACATCTAACACCCTATTATCATGCAACTTTCACAAGGGAAACCTAGGGCATCATTACACACACAAGCACGAAGAACTACGTGGAGTATGAGATGTAGTGCAATGTTAGGTCATAAAATCACTCTTCGGGTGACTCATCGGAGTCATTTCAAATCCCCATTCTACATTTTTTTTATTAGATTTAATGTGGTTTGTGGGCATGTGTAGCTAGTCATCTATTTTACACTTTATATGTATGATCGACGAAATTACAACAAAACCATAGGGACAAAGAGAGATCAACAAAAAGGCTCCTCCACCAAAAGAGACCCAAATATGAGCGAACACAAGCGTCCAATATCACTAAAGCGCCTAGTGTGCTCCTGTCCTCCTCTGGGTGCTTCAATCATGTATCACTAACGTAAGATTTTCCATATCATGGCATTGTTTTTTGTTGTTTTAGGTATTTCACATTATAATAGGAGAGGTTTTTAAATATAACCATTAGATATTTTATGTTTGAAGTGTTAGTCATTTTTTTAAGTCAGTATTCGGACTTTTTCATGTGGTGTACATGTTCATTTAAAAGTGGATTGAATTATATAGTCAATAGTTTGTGTTTAGATGTCCCATATTCTTTTAAAAAAGTATTAATATTGGGTCTCAAAAGTTATTATAAAGACCTTATGTTTAGTATTTAGTCCAAAAAAATTATTTATTGATTTTGATGTCTAGAAGAAAATTGTCTTGATAGTTCATCCGGTCAATATTTTATGTTGTTAGTAAGGTCAAATGGTTTATGTTCTTGTCATATTTTAATTGTCGAGTCATGTAGTATCATCATCATCAATATTGTCAAGAGTCGAAAGTTGTAAAAATATATTTTTTTCCTCACTGTTCAATAATTGGACGCATTTTCACTTGTACGCAACATCCAAATTGTGGAGGTTATTTTTTGAGCTTCATGATCACATCCGACTGAGTTAGAAACCTTCCACTATAGGATGGAGGAAAAGTAATGTTATCTTTTTCAGTCACCAACAACGAGGCCACATAATAGATGTGGTGGCATATATATAGTGTGAGTATATGCTTTTAGTGTACTTCAGTTTGTTGTGTTCTTGTTGCTTTGTGTGGTGTTTGGTGGATACTTGGAAAAGAGTTATGTTGGAGCGCAGATGACTATCAATGATCCTCTAACTGACGTGATCCTCTAACTATCATACTTTGTTGGAAGATGGTCCGCTTGTGAATACGTTCACTTGCAATGGTGACCATGTGTAGCAAGATCTAACTAGCAAGATCTGTTTAGTAGTATGTACTTTGATACAATTTTCTTCTCAATGTTCGTGTGTGGAAATTTCACATTGTGGGGGAACATGACACCAATGTTCCATTTCCATTATGAGCCTAAAACAACTAAAGTCAAGGGCAACTTCTAGTGGCAAAGATAGTTTCCTTATCTATTTGAGATCAAATGGCAACGATCGAGGGAAGTGGCTGCAATTAAGAACATTGTGATTCTTATAGGATGAAATGTGAATTTTTTCCAATATGTGTTCTATTGTTTAGTTTGGTGAGTTGTGTTTCCTATGTTATTCCCTGCAGTGAGATATTGATGAGGGATAAAAATAGTACTTGAACTTCATGATGTGGTTTGTGGCCACTTGACTATTGTAAAACCATCCATCGGGTTTGTGATTGTCCTGTGAAAATCACCTAATCATGAAAAAAGTACAAGTACAAAGATAGGTTTTCCCCATGTTCACACTAAGGGGGAATATTAGGAATAATATTATCAATGCTTCATTTGGTTGGTTATATTTTTATTTGGAGTCGTTTATCTTAGTGTATATTGCTATACCCGTGTATCTATACTTTGGGTTATTTTTTATTCCTACTTCCTATTTTATAGAAGTGGTTTTCCTATTGTTTTGCCTATATATTTGTAACCTGCTCCACATGAATATTAATCAAGTTTTTTGTGTTTGATTTGCTGATATACCAAGATAACCATAATACGTAATAAATGGATAAAAACTTTAAATTTAAGAAAGGATAATGATGATCCTAAAAATCCATTTGATTTCTCTCAAATCTTTTCAAAAGATATGTTATGGGCTAATTATATACTCCTCCATAACCAATTTCTTTCTTTGGCATGATTTAGAGCTATTGAAAATCTACATGTGACCCATTCCTAATTTGTGCTCCAATTCTAACAACCGTCGGACTTTGAACACAATGTTTCTTATATGACCTAACTAAGGATATTCTTTTTGTACAATGCCCCAAGTTTAATTCTCTTCAAATATTATGAACATGAGGTTATTGTCATTTATGACATCTCCTTACATGACACTTTAGTTTTATCAATGAGATTCTTTAGTTTGTGTGGAGTTTCCTATAATCGCAGAGTTGGTCATTAAAAATTTGGGATTGAGATCCAAGGCCGCCTTTTGTAGTGGGGCGATAAACAAGTCATGATTATTCATGGGAAGTTGTCTTGTTCGCCACACAACTTGAATCCCATAATAACCACATGTAGTTAACCCAATTATATGTTGTAGTGGAAATAGTTGTAACCACTCCCTAATTCGGTCTTCTCTGAAAGTGTTGCCTCACTCATCACCAAAAATGTGAGCCATTTATTAGAGGAATCATATATTTCCAACATTAAGTACAAGTATTATAGTGGCCATTATTGTAGCAATTGTATTTATGGCAACGCATACAAAGTGCCATCCCTTTGTGGAGATAACATAAAGATGTGGGGAAGGTGGCTATTTAAGTGCAAAGGAAAAACAAAATCCATTGGTCCATAAGGGAGCAATAAATATATTAGAAAATGGGTGTTAAAAAATAGCTTATTAGAAACATGACATTTTTTAGCAAGCCCCTCTTCAAGTGTTGCACACATCCGGTATAATTAATATAGAATTATGGATTGGAAAAATATACGAATTTATTAATTGAGTTGTTTATTTGTAATATTATTAGTGAGTGTGAGTGATTTAGGATATATTGTTGTGATGTGTGTTAAGGAATATCTTCTTGATTAAAGGAGACATTCCTACTATACGTGTAATCATTATGGTGTGGGATAGACATGTTAAATGAATTCTTGTTGAGTTCATGCTCTACCAAATAAAGGGTAAAACCAAAATAGGTATTCCTATGCTTAACATATACATGACTACTACCTTGGACTGCGAGGATATAATAAAAGTATGTAGGAGGGGGAGAAATTTTTACCTTGAAGTCAACCCAAGTGAAGGTATGTAAGTCCTTTACCTAGATGACTATGTTGAGATCATGAGGAGGCTCAAGAATTTTAGGTAGAGATGATTCATAATGGTGCACAATGATTATGAAAACTCTTTAGTTGTAATATATTATTATAATATTTCTATTTCCTCAAGGTTATTTTCCTCTTAATATGTCTCTATCTTAGTTTCCTTGATTCCTCTGGTGTGAAGTGCACTTCTCCACGATTCGATTGTGTGATAAGGAAGATATCCTTGATTATAGGAGATATTCCCACTATATTTGGAAGCCATTTTGGTATAGAAAAATATGTTGAATGAATTCTTATTGAGATCGCGCTCTCTTGAATATGGGGTAAAACCCATAAAGGTATGCCTATGCTTAACATATACATGACTACTACCTAAGGTTGCGGAGATAGAATGAAAGTATGCAGGAGGGGGAGAAAATTGATACCTCAAATTCAAATCAAGTGAATTCATGCAAGTCCTTTACTTGGATGAATACCTTGAGCTTGTGAGGAATCTCAAGAATTTAGGCATAGATGATTCATAATGGTATGCAACGATTCCACAAAAATTTTCAAGAGTAAGATCTTCTTGAAAGAAATCTATTTATTTGAGAAGGACATTACAACTCAACTTGAGTAATAGGTCAAATGCTTCATCTAAAAGTGCAAGACTCATCATCTAATTCATATGTAGTATTATGCTCACTTTATGTTCAAGGGTGGTTTTCGATGACACATTCACCATTTCACAATTGGCAATGAAGGGTTACACATCATTTTGTGTAGGTTTAAAGTGTACAACTTCCACTCTCTCATCATATGCCTCTTCTTTTGTACTTCCTATTCTTCTCCTATAAAATAGTTTCAACATCATAAACATAATCAAAATAGTTAGAACAAAAATAAGGAGAAACACCACCACCATTAGTGATTAAGAAAATATTGAAATAAATAGATGTCGATACTAATTATGTAACAACTCGAATATGAACAATTAAGTACAAAATTGACCCAAACAAAATAAGCTAGAAAGTATAAAACCCTAGCTGCAAATGAAAGGAGGAAACACTTAGTTGATTTCGATGTGATGTAAAAGCTGTGCCAATATAGAAAATATCTAGAATAGGAACTTATAACATAGCAATGATGTCATGAAAAAATGTAAAGATGTCGAAATACCTGACTGGGGCACCTATGGAGGGTCGGGGGATCTGGGTGCTGGGACCTATTCTAGGTGCTTGTGTCTACTCGAAGCTATGAAAAATAGTATGTGCAAAGGTCACAAGATGATTAGTGTCCTTTTCTTCTTGTTGCTAGTATGTCACACCAAGTTTGCAAATGTTTCCTATAACCTACAATGAAGAAATGACCTACAAAACCTCAAAGTGCATCAAATCCCAAAAATAAAATAATGTAAATGAGGGGTTAGACTATCCTTGGTTATCACAAAGTGAACTTACAACCAAGTGTTGCACTACATCTTAGACCCAATGTAGTTCTATGTGTGTGTGTTGAAATTGTGCCCTAGGTGGCTCTTGTGCGTGTCGCACTTGATAGTGAGAAAGTAGCTAGATGTAGAAGATGTAGATAAATGTGTACATGAAAGAATGAACTTCCCCTCCTATGAAGCGTATGTAGAAGTAACAATTCCTTATTTCTTGTGTGGAGCTAGAAGGATTCTTGAATGCTATTGATAATGCTCTTGAGATGCAACCATAGGTGGTGATAGCTAATGCTTAGTACTTGGTCCTTTATTATGATCACATAACTTTATATTTATATGATTCCCTTTCTTGAATTTCATAATTAACCATGAAAAGGTTGAATACCAAGAAAATAAGATGCCCAAATGGATAGAAAGGACCCAAAATATGTGAGAAAAAAGAGGTAGAAAATAAGGTGTAGCGTATGCATGCCGAGTCTTTGAACGACTATCTGTTATAAAAGTTGTTATCTATACGGCTGAAAATAGTGCTTGAATCAAAAATGTTGTGTAACCGCCCGGTCACATGTGTGGAAGGGTCGGGGGCACCCAAGGTCTACTTTGTATGGGTCTAAGTGTTAGTGTCTATGTTATGCTTTGAGGACCAAAGTTAGATCTGGGTCATTTCGAGACTAAAGAATGTGTGTTGAATTTTGACTATAGATTGCTTTGAATGGGGTGACTGATTCACTTGATAGATGCCCCCCTTGTTTGGGGTGCATATGATGTCACCGAGGATTATCCATCCCAAAGAAGGATTGACCATTGTGTTAAACTTATGCCCCGTAGGGGAAGTGTGTTTAGTAGAAACCAAGGCACACATAAACAAAGTGGCTAGAAACAAGTGTTAGTACAAACAAGATAAACACACATGTATAATACAAGATATAAGATAAGTATGCAAGAAGATAATACAAAAGTAGAAAATTAATGCAGAAAAGTAGAATGCAAAAAGTGGGTTTCAAACATGGGACATCACTCACGATGTCGCAAGACATGTAAGGCTGATTCAACCAAAAGTAGACAGTGTGTACACAAGACAAAGGGAAAATCCTAAAACAATGACAAACAATGACAAGCAATGATAGAAAAGAGAAAGCAATGTAATAGATAACCATGGTGGAAAATAGTTCCTACAAGTAAATGTTGTACATGAAGTACCCGTCACATGTTAGAAAGATACAAATTATGTCAATATGTGTATAATTTGATATAATAATGTGATATGAAAAATGAAACAATAGCACTTGTAGTGTATGAAATTGGATGCCCCTAGGAGCCGTTGTGGGACTGGTAAGAGGTACTGTGCCAAACATTCATGTTACATGTATCGATATGTATGAAATTTGCATCCACAACTAGAAGGCAAGTGAACACATGTGTATATGGAAAGATAATGACCTATAAGATATCTATCTTACATGTGTAATAAAGTGTACATGTAAGCATAAGAAAGCAAGAGTAAATGTGACCAAGATATGCAATATGTTGTGGATGAGATGAAATGGAATGTAGTGTGAGTATGATAGGACTAACGTGAGCCCCGAGTGGATTTGTATGCATGAAGTGAGGTTCATTTATACATGCCCCTCAATAGTCAAGAATGAACCGTAGAAAAAAAGTGCGTCATCGGAAATGGTTTGAATGTGTGCACTAGAAAGATATGATTGTGAGAGCATAGAGTGTAAAGAGTGCGAGAGTGAGTGAGTGAGTATGGTGAGGTTCATTTTAAATTGAGACTCTCAGCAGTCTAGTATGAATTGTGGAACTAGAGTGCGTCATAGGGTAATGAGTGCAACATGTAAAAGTAGATGTAAGAAAGATATATTGTGAATGTGTATAGTATGTAGTGCATATGATGTGTAATAGAAGTTGCAAGAAAGTGATGTGATGAATGTGTGATGTGTGAAGTGTGTAGTGTGTGAGGTTCATGTGTATAATATGCCCTCAATACTCAAGTGTGAACCATAACACAAGAGTGTGTCATCAAGAATGATAATACAATGTATTAAGAAATGTATCGACATGTAAGACACGTGTGAGAGACTAGATATGAAGTGTGAAGTGAGATAATAGAATTGTGAGATAGATGATAGTGTAGCTTAGGGGGAGAATAAGCATAATTCTCCCCAAGTATATGTTGATAAGTATGGTCAAGTAACATCTTCCAAAAGATCATCATTGTTGTGGTCAAAACTAAATGAGATGTGTCCGATACCCGATAAGCAATAATATGTGGGGATCATATAATGAGCCATTGCGACATAAATTATACATGTGCATTGCGTACTCTTCATTGGTGAAAGGTGTTGGTGGACATCCATGTGCATACCAACGAGTGAGATTTTGTGAATAACCGAGAGATGAATCATTATAGATAGAAATGTGGCCAAACGAATGGCATAGGGAATGTGATACTAGCATGATTAGGGTCCCAAGTACTCATAATGTAGTTAAACCAAAGCATGCTCAAGTGTCAATTGAGAATTTTGAGGAGCACATGTGATGAAGATTGTGAGATAGAATATAGAAAGGACATACACATCCATAATACTAACATATCCATGATAGATCTAGGGTGAATGAGATGGTGGTAAGAGATGATTAAGTATAAATCCAAGATGATTCAATCCATCATATGTGAAAATAGTATCAGAGTAAGTAAGATCCAATGGAATATGATGCCAATAGGATTTATTCATGAAAAGTGTGCATGTGAAAGGAGGAAGTGTAGATGTAGATTGCCCATGAGGAGGTGAAACAATGTCCAGAGTATGGACAGACACCCGATAAAGTACCATAACATTAGTAGGAGGGGGTGTATTGAATTGATACTCACTAGGGCCAAAAACAACGAAAGTATCATTGAAATATGAATCATCTACCTCAATAGGAGTAAAATTAAGATTACACAATTTATCATTAGTAAGATCAATAGATCAACATCGTCATAAGAATCATCGCGATGATAGCGTTGTCATCTTTGGATAACAATGTCAAGGATATTGGTAGGAGGTGCACTAGATGTAGGAGAAAAATGAGCCTTGATGAATGTAATGGTAGTGGCGATAGGAGTAGACATTGTGGGTGAAATGATAGCAGTAGTGTGAGTGGAAATAGGCGGAGTGCTTGGAGCAATGAAGGAAGATTGTGAAGTCCTAGATTGACCAATATCATATGTATAAATATTGCTATACTGAATAGATGCGATGGAGGAATAGGCATAACAATAACGGGCCCTATGTGAAAAATTTGAATGGATCATGGTTCCCGTAAATGGTATGTTCATAGCCATCATGTAGGAATTTGATACATTGATGAACAATGGATGGAACTACGTGCATTGCATGAATCCAAGGTCTACCCAACAAAAGATTAAATTGAAATGAGGTATCGATAAAAACAATACTATAAGCATGGTATTATCCTCGAATTGTATAGATAATGTGATAGTGCCCAAGCATGTGTGAGTAGTTGAATCATAGCCACAAATAAGAGTGGAATTCTTAGCAATTAGATTGTCTGTGATGCCAATTTGTTTTAAAAGGGAATGAGCACATAAATTAACAATAGATCCATTATCAATGAGTACACACTTGATACAAATGGTGCCAATGATAGTAGTGATAAGAAAAGGCACACATGGATTATCAATAGCAAATGGTGATATGTCCTCATCAATAAATGATATAGCGTGTGGTAAATTTTTTAGAGACTGAATGAGGTGTGTGAATGCCACCAAAGAATTATCACTTTCAATGTGAATAAAATGAAGGGTGGCCTCTAATGTATGATGATAATCAGGCGCATTACGTAATAAGTCATAGAGAGATATTTTGGCCGGTGTATTCTTAAGTTGCTTAATGATATCATAGCCCTTAGAAGTAGCAGGGGGAGCCAGTAGAAGTGATAGGCAGTGGGATAGAAATGGGTGAAGCCATAGGAGGATGAGTATGGTGAGTAGTTACCACATTGATAGTAGGATCAACCCTAGGCATAATAAAGCGAGGAGGATGCTGAGTATGAATTTGTATGAAATCAACAAAGAGTAGTAAATCCATGCCGTAAAACCTTAGTTGGAGTGAAAGAAGGATAAGAAGAGTGATCTATGGCTTGATAAGATGAAGACACTCAAAAATAAGGGTTTAAATTGTTGGGTTCACCAAATTATTAAGAAAATATTGAAATAAATAGATTCCTAATACTAATTATGTAACAACTTTGAATATAAACAATTAAGTACAAAATTGACCCAAGAAAAATAAGCTAGAAAGTATAAAACCCTAGTTGTAAATGAAAGGAGGAAACACTTAGCTGATTTCTATGTGATGCCAAAGTTGTGCCGATCTGGAAAATATTTGGAACAAGAACTCGAGTTTCGCAATGAAGTCTAGAAAAAATGCAAAGATGTCGAATACCATGGACAGGGGGAACTTATGGAGGCTCGGGGCACCGAGAGACTTGTTCTAGGTGTCATGTGTTCGCTTAAAAGCTACGGAAACTAGTTTTGCATGGTCACAACATGTTCACTATCCTTTGCTTCTTGTCACTAGTTTGTAATACCAAGTTTGCATATGTCACCCGTAACTCCGTGAATGAATAAATGACTTGAAAAACCTCAAAGTGCATCAAATCCCAAAAATAAAATAATGCAAATGAGGGGTTAGACTATCCTTGGCTATCACAAAGTGAACTTATGATTAAGCATTGCACTACATCTTAGACCCAATGTAGTTTTATGTGTGTGTGTGTGTGTGTGTGTGTGTGTGTGTGTGTGTGTGTGTCACCCTAGGTGGCTCTTGTATATATATAAATCTATGAAATGCTTCATTAAATGATGCGATGTGCTCCTCAAGATATATGATACCCTCGTGATCATATTTGGAAACTATCTCCAAAGACCTTTGGGTATGTCATATTGGACTCTTGATGGTTATTGGATAATGGATGTTACCCAACTAAACCATAGACTTAATGGGTTGATTTCATATGGTGCATGGTAAATATTTCAAAAATTGTGAAACTACCAAGACGTTTTTAATATAATGTGCAAGATATACACTATGTCACACTAGAATGAATTATACCCTCCTCTAATGCCAAAATATTTGATCTCCATACATTTCACGCTATTATCCTCCTCATTAACATTAAAAACATTAATGTCGAGAGGAAATAGGGGCACACACAAGTGCAGAGAGAACCTATTAATATCTCCACGCAAATGAGTGAGGCTCTACTTATCTTGAAAGGAGGGCATGCACATGAGAAAACAATTATGCAATGGACTACATGTGTGAGAATCTCCCGCTTCAATCTATATTGAATTAAACCTTTATTTCTCGGTAACATAATGTATCTAATGATATTAAGATAATAGGCTACATTAATTTCAAAGCAATAATCATTTACCAATGCAAAACCCTATAAAAAACAAGACTAATCTACCAACATCTTTGCATTAGAACATGAATAAACATCCAAACTAATATGCTAAGCAATTAATCTCTATCTCTATTGAATGCTAATCAATGAAATGAACCTATTTAGATCCTTAGCAATCAAAGGGTTGATTGTATGTTTGAATCCCAAGGTTTCAAGAATGGAGTCTTGTCAATCCATGGCTACAAGACCATTTGACATATCTCCATATGACTTCAAACTTGGATGGATGAATGCAAGAAATGAAGATAGCTAGCTCCTCTAATGGAAGAATGCTCTAAGATGATAAAATGGCTATAGTAGGCTCTATGCTCATTTAGGTGTAAGTAAATAAAGGTAGGAGGAGGGCTCTTATATAGCCCAATGGATAAAAGAATCTTTACATCCCTTTACATGTGGGATAATAGCAAGGTTGAGTTAGTTGGGGATGACCATGGTTGAAAAGGGGGTTGAGTCAACCTTAGGAGAGTTTAGTTTGTCCTTTAGTGACTCATGGGGTTTGAGGGGATTTATTAATTAACCAAAGTGATTAATTAATAGGTGAGCAAGCTTATAGAAGCTTTTTAGAAGAATAATTAGTATGATTTAGGGATAAGAAGGATTTAATCAAATAAATGATGATTTATTTATCTAATAGAAGAGGAAACTTAATTAATTAAGAATAATTAATTAATTCAAGTAGAAAGGGGTTTAATTAATGGAAGGTCATTAATTGTCATCTTTGTTGGATAGAAGGGCTCAATTAATTAGCGTAATGTAATTAATTAATGATGATAGAAGAGAAAATGTGTGATATTGATGATATGTCATCAATTTGTGGGAAAGGGTATAATTAGCACAATTTAAGTATTTAAATTGCTAGAGGCTAAATTATAGGTGTCTACATTTTCCCCTCTTTGGGGTGGCGTAAGTGATGCCACTTCAAAGATAGTAGACAGGTAAAATTTTGAAGGGGTAGAAAAATTAGTAGAAGTGAGAGATGCCCCTCGAGTGTCGATGGGGTGATGAAAGAAGGTGATCGATCGAAAAATGATGAAAAAAGAAAATGGATAGAAGAATGGGTAGGGCAAGATGCCCCAAGTGAATTAGAAGAATAATATTGATAGGAGAATGATATGAGAAGAAAGAGAGAAGAAGAAGAGGGAAGAACTAGCTTTCATCCATCATTGTATAAAAAAACAACTTTCTTATCATCATTTTTCCAAGGATCTACATCATCGGTCCTTATTAAAAATATAAGCATACAAAAAAAGTAGAATGACATGAAAATCCATACTATAAACAATTTCCATTGCTGAAAACACCAACTCAATGCAACATACAAAATGCAATGCAATACAAGAAAAGTAAAAAGATGCCTAACTCCTAACAACATACATAATACATAAACAATACAATAAAGTAAAAACAAGCTAACAAGCTAACCTAAAAAATAATGCAATGTTTTTTTATCAAGCTTTGATTCCAACTTGTATGTGAATTAAATGAAAAGGGTTAAAAGATGGTGCCCCAAGCAAGGATACATGCAAGGGGAATAACGGAGGACACTTGGGTCCTATGAAAAGTAATCATGCACTATGAAACAATACCAAACAACTCATTGTGCCCCAGAGTATAGACATAGTAAGTAAACCAACTTTGTTAATGGAGGTAGATCAAGATGATCCATGAGTCACACACAAGAACAGAGAACCAAAGAGAACCAAAGAGATGATTTTTATTGTTTTTTAGGATGATTTTTTTTTTATTTTTGATTTTTTTTTTTGAAACATATTTGAATGTTTTTTTTTTTGAAAGTTTTGAAACTATTTTTTGATTTGAAAGTTTTTGAAAGATGTATAGAAAAGAAAGAAACGAAGTGGATGCCCCAATGATAGATGGGATGTACAAGGGAAAAAGCCACACGTATGCACAAGAAAAGTGAAGATGTGAAAATTCCCCAACATTAGGTGGGAGTATTCAAAGGAAAAAACTCACACACTTTGAAGGGGGATCAAGGCCAATATAAAATAGGTTATCATGAGGGAGAAAGGATGCCCCCAACGTAAGCTAAGCCAAGAAACACATGAGAGAAAGGAAGTGGAAAATTGTTTATTAAAAGGGGACAAAAGTGTCCACAAAACATAGAAAAAGGAATCCTATACACATGGATGTTCTAAATGATTTTTCAAGAAAAAGGATGCTATGAAAATATTTAAAAAGGTAAAAAAGGTGGTGATGAAAAAAGAGTGATTAGCCCAAGGCACAAATCATGAGACAAGACATGCACTAAAGAAAGAGTTTGAACAAGGTCCAAAAAGAAACACTTGGTAACATACTAATCCTGTTTACTCATCAAGATCCCATGTGTGTGCATGGAAATGAATTACCTCTTGAGGAAAGAGTTTGATAGACAACAAGTGAAGACACTAGCCAATGTGTAGGAATGATTTAGTTTGAAAGGTGATTTGTGAATGGATTGTGGAAGGAGAGTCGTACATTGCTCTGCATTTGCCAGCCAGGTGCATCCATAGCCCCAATGGAGATGCATTTGATTCTAATCACAACATTTCTCTACTTCCAGTTCAGGCATCCATAGCCCCGTAGAGAGATTATTGGAAATACCCCAAGAGAGAGTTATATATCAATTTGATTTTTTTTTAGCTTTTTGCTTTTTTTTTTGATTGATTGATTTTGATTCTTTTTTTTTACTGAAAACTTATTTCAGCTCTCTTGTTTGACAAGGGGTTAAGAATCACTTATGGCTTGATGGAAGGATGTGGAAGTGATTGTGATGATGACATTGGCTAGTGTCAACAAATATATCCAAAATTTCTTCACAACAAGTTTATTAGATGTGAATTGTGATAGGATCTCTAAGAGGTCAGTCATTCTTTAATTTACCAAGGTGATGAAAGACCAAGGTCAAATGGATACCATAGAGATAAATGTCACAAAATGTGTGTGAATAGGCTAACCACAATAACATCAAAGGGATGAAAATGGTGGATGACTTGTAGAGGAATATGAAAGAAAGGGAAGAAAGAACATCCATGTGTACGCAATACCTGATTGCAATGTTTGATCTTTGTACCTTTGATTTTGTTTTTGTAATGTTTTAATGTTTTCTCATTTTTTTGTATTTTTGAATTTTTTTATGATTTTTTTTTTTTTTTTTTATGGTTATCGGAAAAACATGTCACTCTATGTGATATAGATCCAACAACGATGTTCATGATTTCTTGATAAGAGAGACTAAGCATGTTTTCTTATCAAGTGTAATATTATCCCCGATCTCGATGATCATGGTGAGCTCACACTCAACAAATGATTGTGATTTGTTTTGAAACATGGGTTTTGTATGTGGGAGCTTGAGTTCCCTATCCATAGGTTTTGCACTTTGCGCCATACTTGATGGGTACATTTGGTGTGCATTCTGGAATCACATTTGATTTTGAATTTTATGATCATTTGAGTTGTTGGGAGCTTTGGAGCTCTTCGGCATTTTTGATCTTAGCTTGATAAAGAACTTGTCTAGGTTTTTATAAGCTAATGTGTGACTTGTCTGATCCCGAGAAGTGGGAGAAGAATGTGGACATTTAGAATTGATGGGAGGAATGTGAGGAATGATGGTGGGCTTGCCACAATCATTTGATAGAAGAATAATGTGATGGATGAAAAGGACATGGTCCAAGAATTGAAGAAGAGGGGCTACCAGAAGGTGAGCCATGAATAGAAGATGAAGGGATACTAGGATGTGGCCCAAGAATAGAAGAAGAAGGGCTACTAGGATGTGACCCATAGATGTAAGATGATGGGCTACTAGGATGTGGCCCAAGAATAGAAGATGATGGACTACCTAGGGTGACCCATACATACAATGGGGGATGACCCATACATAGAAGATGATGGACTAGGGGGATAGTTACATAGAAGACAAGGGGCTAGTTGGACCCCCAAGAATAGAAGATAGTGGACTACTCAAAAATGTCCCACAAATAGTAGAGGAGGGATACTAGAAGGTGACCCACACCTAGATGAAGATGAAGGGCTACTTGGCGTTGACCCCATAAGAGATTGTGATTGAGGAATTGTGATAGACAAAGAGTGATTGGGTGATGAGAAGATAGGCCATGGATCAATGCAAGACCCAAGAGTTTCATCACATAATGAAGAATGTGAAGATGGAAGAATAAGAGGAGGATCAAGTTGCATGATCTGAGGCTCTTCCTCTATTTCTTGATAAAAGGAATCAACCTTTTCCTCACAATACACGAATGCATCAAAGTCTAAAGAGAATCCTTGCTCATAATTGTTAGAGGGATATCTTCATGTGCCCCTATAAATGCCCCATGATTCTTCTTCATTCTAAAAGAATCAATCGGTATGGGTTGTTGATCGACCACGAGGGTTTGATTGGATGAAAAAGGGCCAATTGGTGTGAAATATTGAGAAGATGTTTGATGATGATTGATAGAAGAAGGTGACATGGGGAGACAAAGTAGACTTAGGCTAGATGTCTCTGTGAGAGAAGAAGAAATTGGTGGTGTGGACCTACCTATACATGATATCATATATCATCTGTAAAATAGGTAGGATTAGTCCAAGTCTAATTGGATTGATGAGAGTCGATTTAGATGATTTGACTAGAAGGACTTTGATCATCATGAATCTTCAAAGAAGAAGAATTTCATGGGGTGATTGATGAAAAAGGAGGTCCTATGAAGAAGGGGAGGACCGGATTCAAGAATTTCATTGATGATGAATAATAAAAGGGGTCCTTGAAGAAAGAGAGGACCATGATTCAAGAATCATATTAGATGTTTGATAAAGAAGGTCATGGAGGGATTTGAGAGGATCTTCAAAGGAAGAATGAATCATTAGATGATTAGATGAATGATAAAAAGGTCTTGAAGAAGGAGGAGGACACGATTCAATAAATTATTGATATGATAAAGAAGGTCCTGCAAAAGAGGGGAGGACCATGATTCAAGAATCAATTAGATGAATGATAAAGAAGAAGGTCCTGATGAAGAAGAAAAAGGAGGAGGACCGTGACATAGGATTCAAATTAGATGAATGATGAAAGGGATTCCCACAAAGAAAGGGGGACTAAAAATCATAGAGAAAGTGATGATGAAGGAGGTCCTATGAAGAAGGGGAGGACCACAACTTAGGAGTCGAATTAGATGAATCTAAATAGTAGTTTGGATCCAAATCATCAAAAATCGGAGAAAAATATTTGGATTGGAATCCTCAGAAGAAGAGGAAATGTTTGGATTAGAATCAAGAAGAAGAGTGGGGGAACCCAATAATAATTTGGATCAAAAGTGTCCAAACCATACCACCGACTATGAGATGAAGGTGGGGAATGGGTTACCCAATGGGTTCTCTAGCATGAAGAACCAAACAAGGTTTAGTCATGATGGGCATGTCTTTTGATGTGAACATGCCAACTTTGATTCCTTATTGTCGTATGTATAAGGGACCTTGCGATAATCAATCATTTTGGTGTGTGTTGGGTTCAAAGGTCTAGACCTAGATTGTATGATCAAACTTCTTCAAAGTGAAGAAGGTTTCATGTTGATTTGGGCAGCATAACGACAACCAACTAGACATTTCATAAAGATGGGGATGCTTGTGTGATTTTCCAAAAGGGAAGCTAAGGAAAACATACATCATGATGACTCAAGATTGATAATCCAACAAGGTTTGGACAACAAGTTTGGAGGCGTAAATGTCAAAGGATTGATCAAAATTTTAGCAACATAAAGGATACAAAGGAAATATTTCCAATGTTTGATTGATGCAAAAGTTTCTTGATAGGAAATGTTTTTTCCAAGGTTTGAAAGATATGTTCAAAAATGACCATGAACTTAGGAAAAAAAGAAGATCAAGAGGATCAAAGACCCAAAGGATTGTCCTAGAAATGAGTTTATAAGATGGATAAACACAAGGAACAATCACACAAGTTCAAAACACAAAGCCAAATTAATGACCAAAGAATAATGAATGATAAAGAATCAATGGATCAAAGTGATTGTCCTAAATGGATAAGTCAAAATGATGAATAATCACAAGAAACAAATCACACAAGGTTTTTTTAAACCAATCAATCAATGAACTAACTTCCTAAGTTTGTTTTCAAATGGTAGTTGACATTTAAGATGATCAACAAAATGTCACCACTTATGTCAAGTTCAAAGAAATGAACAAGGCATAAGTAATAACAAGAGGTTGATATGATCCCCAAAAAAGTATACTAAAAGTGAGCTTTGAATCCAATCAAGACCTATATCTCAAAAAGTGGTAGTTATGATTGTGAGCAACACAACAATACCACTAAGATATGTTAACCAAAATTTTTGGAAAAAAGTAAGGTATTAATATCAAAATGATATTGATATGATGCACACAAAAATGTAACAACAACACTTTTCAAAATCGAGGTAATGTTTGAAAGAAAACTAATGCTAGAGTATACCAAGGAATTGTTAGAATGTGTATAGCGTAACGTTACAATCTAGACACTTAGGCCAAGTTTACAAGAAACAAGACGTAAGTATCAAAATTGTTGTGATACGATACAAAAAGATAATAATTCAAAGGAGAATCAAGGTGATGAATCAAGCCTAACTACAATTGATGATCTTGACTTGGGTATCAAGATCAAAAAGGCTACCAATGATATGAAAATGTCTCCACACACTTTAGACATTTAACAACTCAACCAAAACATGGATGAGCGTAAACAAACACAAAAAGTGGTGAATACAATCAATTAATACACAAGGGGTAGTCACTCTTCTTCTTTGATCAACAAAGTGTCAAAAGAAAGTGAAGGAAGTAGATCAATTGGGGTTGAAGAGAGTTTGGCCTCACTTCGGCAGAGTTTCACCTCACCTTAGGGTGAGTGAAAAACTAAACAAAAGTAATGCTTCACAATCTCTGTGATGAATGACATGCCATTTTAACTTTAATGGACTCTCCTCTTGTTTGAAAAAAAAGGTTTTGATTCCAAAAAATTTCTCCTTTGCGATGGCTCTCAACTCAAATTGGTTTTGATATGGTCAAAGTTGGCTCCTGGACAAGATAAGATAGCTTCCTAGGTGGTTCACTCAACTAGGTGTCACAAGTTATCTAAATGTGAGCTCGGTTTTCCAAGGTTTCCCAAGGAGTATCTTGACTTTACTTTACCCCCTTCAAGCACAGTGGGAAATAAATGCATCCATCATGTACTCTCACTGGGGTCATGATACGGATAACTTTGACACTAAATCTCACAAAGTATACTAGTCAAGTAGGTGTGTGGAGCACTTCCCATTTCATCCACAAGGTTCCCTCTTGTGTGGACTACTTTGGGGTTCCTAGGACCACCCCCATTGTTGTAGCTTAAGGCTTATGCCAAAGGGGTTATGTCCTAGTTAAGCGGATGGGGCGTACCCTTATCCAACCTACAAATACAATCTTTTGATTGTGGTGTGTTTTTTATCTTTTATACTTAATGTGGTTTGTTTGAACACCGTTTTGGCAACCTACATGGAAATTATATTAGTAGTTTTGTTTTTTCTTGATCCTTCATTCTTTGACAAGCATTTTTAGGTCCTACATGATGGATTTAGTAGTTTTCCATACACATAAAGAGGATGAAACATTTTCTGATTCTCAAGATCATCCTAGATGCAAGAGAAGAGCATACATGACGTAAAATCCAACTAAAAATCAACAATGGAAAATACTTGATTCAAACGCAAAATTTGTTCATTTTAACCAAATTTGACATTCTTTTTTTTAAGAACAAGTTTTTTCAAAGCAAAAAAGATATAGAAATCATTTCTGATTCCCAAGATCACCTAAAGGTGTGAGGGAAGAGCATACATGACTCCAATCTCATGATTAAGCATGCAATGTTCATTTAACCCTTTAAACAAATCAAATCAAGTTAGCAAAAACATGTAAATAAAACCTGCAAAATAGAAGTTAATCTTCAATTAAAACCTGCAAGGAGTCAATAAATCCCAAAAACATGTTTTTTTAAATTTTAAAGTGAATCAAAAATCTGAAATTATGATGTGTATGCTCAACTCTGGGTGTGTACCTACTTGCTTTGAGATGTGTATGTGCACCTCTGGAAACCGATAAAGAGCTAATGGGTACGCATGGCCAGAGAGTTGTGTATGCTAGCATTTGATGTATACACCCATCATAGATGGAATGGTCAAAGAAAAACACTAAATATAGTATGCTCGGGTATAGGCATGTATACACGCTAAGGGTTTAAATGCATACGCTAGCAGAAAAAAAGACTAGAAAACTCAAAAGACAGAAATTCATGTATGTACACGTAAAAAGAGATGTATACACTTGGACTTTGGACATGTACGCCCCATAAGTCAAAAAGGGTCAAAATGTAAAAGCATCTACCAGATGGGTACACTATAGTATGAATGTGTATGTACTCTCTGGGTTAGAGTGTATGCATTTTAAAAAGAGAAACAAAAAAACAAAGGAAAGAAGGATATCATGTATGCATTGAATAGATGATGTATACGCTAGACTTTTGATACACTAGCATTTGGATGTGTACACCCAGGTTTGGATGTGTATGTACATGCCTCTGTCATTTTGTGTACACATGTACCTGAAGTGACGTCAAAACATGGAAAATGATGTAATCGATCTCAAAAAGCTCAAATTTTTGGATAGTTAGCTCAAAATTGACAAGAACCCATCTAAATTAGATCTATAAGCAAGACTCAACACATGTAAAGTTAGCAAAAATCATAAGAAATTCAACATTAATTCACACATGTGCATATCAAGGGTTAGCCAAAAATTGAAATAACAACAAAATTTGAACCACAATGCTAAGGGACTAAGGATCCATCCCACCGGGCATGCCAAATGTGTGCAAGAATTAGTTAGCTATGCAAATAAAATTAAGACTAACACCTAATAGTCCTAAAACAAAGCTAAACTAAAATCTATGCACCATCATGCTTAGAGCTTAAACAAGACTAATCTACCAACATCTTTGCATTAGAACATGAATAAACATCAAACTAATATGCTAAGCAATTAATCTCTATCTCTATTGAATGTTAATCAATGAAATGAACCTATTTAGATCCTTAGCAATCAAAAGGGTTGATTGTATGTTTGAATCCCAAGGTTTCAAGAATGGAGTCTTGTCAATCCATGGCTACAAGACCATTTGACATATCTCCATATGACTTCAAACTTGGATGGATGAATGCAAGAAATGAAGATAGCTAGCTCCTCTAATGGAAGAATGCTCTAAGATGATAAAATGGCTATAGTATAGGCTCTATGCTCATTTAGGTGTAAGTAGAAAGGTAGGAGGAGGGCTCTTTATATAGCCCAATGGATAAAAGAATCTTACATCCCTTTACATGTGGGATAATAGCAAGGTTGAGTTAGTTGGGGATGACCATGGTTGAAAGGGGGTTGAGTCAACCTTAGGAGAGTTTAGTTTGTCCTTTAGTGACTCATGGGGTTTGAGGGGATTTATTAATTAACCAAAGTGATTAATTAATAGCGTAATGTAATTAATTAATTAACAATGAGAAGAGAAAGTGTGTTATATTAGCGATATGTTTTGTCAATTATGCACATGAATTTTCAGTAGTGATAACCATATGTTAGCAAAATATAAAAATAAATAGTAAAACATATTTTTAAAAAATGAAAATTACATTTTTAGAAAGCTAATAAAATTTTGTATTTGTGTTAAAATTTTGTTATTTTATTCATTCGTTAACCCTAATTACATGGCACCTAAGTGGCACATTTTGGAATAAAATTATCCTCCAAATGGATTTGGTCCCAAAATGTGCCACATAGGTGCCACATAGGGGTTCGCATGAAGGGGGTTCGCGTGAAGGTGTGTTCGCACGAACACCCTCGATTTCGATCCCGCCCAACCTCTTACTTGCATTTTTGGGACACGAAGTGGGACATAACATTGTGCTTTGATGTCATTGAGAAATAAAATATACCCAACAAAGTAAGAAGAAGACAAAGAAGGTCGGGAGAACCTGTGTGGGAAGGAGCACTGTGTGCTTCGTCCCTAGTCCGAGTGCTAGTGTTTAAGGTCATTAAAAGATAAATCAATTAAGTGTGGATAGAGCTATAAGTGGATCCATGTGGCTCAACCAAAAAGATGAAAATTTCAGAAAAAGGCGTAAATGGAGTCAAACAAATTAATAAAATTACCAAAGAGGTGTCACCAAAGTGCCTAGTTTCCAAGCTTAGAAAATCATGTATATAACAACATATGAGAGGCGTAATGTAATAGTAATAAGTGCATATCTTAGTGACTACAAATTAATATCTCAAGCATAATGAATCTATTTTCAAATTAATTTGATATTATTTTTCATTGTTTCATTTTTAACAAACACCTCTTTTTGATTTCTATAATTTTGAGCCCAATTTTCAGAAATCCAAAATTACAAATTTTACTAATTAAGGCATAATTCAAAAATTATACACTTTCACCAAATCCTTGGAGGTTTTTATTTTAATTCATAACATTCAAAAAAGCCTCTTTTTTGTTTTGTAAAATTCAAATTCTATTTCGAAATATGGTCATTTTATTTATTTGATGACAATCATTTTTTAATCAACATCACTTTCAATACAAATCTATTTGTCTGTCTGGCTTGCTTGTGTTAAATTATTTTATGGCTTACCATACAATTGATGACAATGATTATCCATTTTATATTCAATTTCAAATTCATAATGTGATTATGATAAAATGTAAAATAATAGCCTAATCTAATACAAGTTCTGAATAAATAACGAATAAATAAATAAAGGAAATAACCCAAATAAACTAAGCATTGAAATATATAAACCCTAAAGTACAAAGAGGGTTAAGAGATCCTTAGTTTATTTGAAGAGGTTAGAGGAATGTGTTGCAGCGGAGACTCAAGCAAACATGAGTGAAGAATCGTCACACGAAGCCCAGGAAAGCTACGGTTCTAATTGATTTATCTAGATCAAAAGCATGAGAAGGATGGGCATGCTTGGGGCACTTTCGTCCTCGACTTCTAGGTGACCTAGTCTCAGAAAATGACTAGAACCCAGTTCAAAAGATCATTAGAGCTTTGCACTTATTTGCTTCTTGTCACATATATGTCGCACCTAATTCATTGATGTCTCCGTAAAACATGCAATAAAGAATCACCTACAAAAACCTACACAAATCATCAAACCCTAAAAAAAGAAATATGCATATGAAGGGGTCGATCAATCAACCGCCACAATGGTGGAATTATTATCGAGCATTGCACTACATCTTAGACCTAATGTAGTTTTCTCAGGTGCATGTGCAAAATTGTGCCCTAGGTTTCTCTTGTGCGTGTTGCACTTGAAGTAGTGAGCAAGTAGCTAGATGTAGAATGTAAATAATGTGTGCATGGAATAAAATAAACTCCTCTTTATGAAGTGTGATGTAGATAAACCAACCTTTGTCTCTTGTGATGGAGTTAGATAGATGCAAATGGAGCAATAGAATCCTTGAAGGATGCGAACTTAGGTGACACTAGATAGTGCTTAGTGCTTGGTCCCTTATTATGATCACATAAATTTATATTTATATAATTACTTTTCTTGAATTTCATAATTAATCTTGAAAAGGATGACTACCAAAAAGATTAGATGCTCAAACGGTTAGAAAGAACCCAAAAAGTGTGAGTAAAGTGCAAAGAGGATGGGGGTGCCCATAGGGGACGAGGGTGCTTGACACGAGAATCCTGTGTGGCGCTCTAGTCCAGAAAAGGTAAAACTGGAGCATGAAGAGACAAACTAGGCCAATAAAGGTGTAAGATCAAAATTAACAATAAAATTCAATGAAAGATGGCCAAAGACATGGGTTAATCAGTAAGTTTCTTACTTATGAACCATATGAATAATAGTTTGTGATCAAGACTAGATAATTATCTAATGTGCATTATTTTGTGTCTACATTTTCCCCAACTTTATGTTGGTGCACATAATGCTTGGTAACATAAAGTAGATATAGATGCATACCTAATATCCATGTATATTGATGTAGAAAGCATGCCAAGGGACTAGACAAAGCGTGGAGTAAAAAAAATGTAGTGTGGAAACTAAAAATGCAAAAGTGTAGAAAGGTGATGAGAGTGAACCTAGGGCGAAAGCAAGTGTGTAGACACTGTGTGTGTGATGTACATATTGTTACTATCGATGTGTGTGATGTCAAGTGGTGACAATGTTGATTGTTAATGTTGACTACTTACTTCCCATATGGATGGACCTGATCCGTGATGAGAAAAAGGATGTAGAAAGGATTACGTTTTGGGTGATCTCACGCTAGTGGTGAAGAAGTGTAGGGAGGAAAGTTTTATTTATCCTATAACTTATAATTGCTTCCTAAAACTCGGAGAGATCTCTGTATCTTATCTACTTTTTTTGGGTGATCCAATGCCATGACATAATTAGTGTAGAGAGGAAGGTCTAGTGTTATCCTCGACCTATAACTGATCCTAGAATGAAACACCACTACCAATGATGTGTACTAATGAATGTGCTAAGGAACAAATGCTCTTGTAAAAGCCATTATGTGTGGATTTCTATAGACCGTGTTGAACCCACTTGTTGTGTAAATGCCCTTGGTTATAGGCACTCCAGAAAGGCACCGCTATACTGCGAGGACCAAGTCCAATTCTAAGCTCTCCAAATGTGTTATACTGTACTCAATACTATGTTGTGTATACTCTGTATGGGGTGATTGATTCACCCGAATGATGCCCCTCTCTTTGGGGGTGCATGTGACATCACGAAGGAAGATGTAGCCCAAGAGAGGATTGATTGATGTGTTGAAACTCTACCCTACGAGGGGGATGTGCTTTAGTAGAAACTAGGGCACATGCAAACAAGTGGCCGAGAGACAAGTGTTAGTAAAAGCAAAGAAAAAACATGCATGTATAAGATGAAGTGTAATATAAACAAACAATGTGTAAGTTATAACACACAAGAAGATAATGTAGATTGCAAAAAGTGAGCTGCAAACATGGGACACCACTCACGATGTTGTAATACAATCAAGCTCATAGTGGCTACAAAAAAACAAGTGTGCACACAACACAAAGGGAAAAGGCCGCATACAAAGGTGACAAATAATGACAAACAATATAACATATAACCATGGTGGAAAATAGTCATTCAAAACAAATGCTGCACATGAAGCACCTACTAACATGTTAGAAAGATCAAAGGTATGTCAAAGCATGTATAATTTGATAAGGTAGTGTGCTTTATGAAACAAAATGAAACAATAGAACCTATAGTGTATGAAAGTGGATGTCCCGAGGAGCCATTGTGGGACCGGTACTAATGCCAAGCATCCATGCTATGTGTAATGGATCTGTAGAATTTGTGATCACAACTAGAAAGGCAAGGGAACGCACACGTGTGCATGATAAAGATAATGACATACACGATAGCTATCTAACATGTGTAATAAAATGAACATGTATAAGTAAATGTAACCAAGATATGTAATATGTGGTGGATGAGGTGGAATGGAATGCAAAATGATTGATAAGGGCAACGTGCCCCCTGAGTGAATGTGTATGTATGCAATGAGGTTCATTTGTTTATGCCCCCTCAATAGTCAAGAATGAACTGTAAATGAGAGCGCATCTTTAGGAAATGGTTCGAATGATGTGTTATGTGTAGCACAATGTGATGAATGTGTAGTGATGATATGCGACATAGAAATGAGGTGCAAAAATGTGTGATGATTTAGCCTACATCCTATATCACTACAAAATGAGTAAAGGGAGTGATGATTTATCCTATAATGTATATCACTAGATGATGCAAGCGAGAAGTGATGATGTAGCCTATGGCGTATATCACTAATCTAGGAATGTCGCATGATAGAAATATTGAATGATTGAATGTGTGAGTGTGATGTGGTCCATTTGAGATTGTATACCCTCAACGATCCAAGTATGGACTGTGAGAGTAGAGTGCGTCATCGAGTAGTGAGTGAAATGCCTAAAAGTAGGTGTGAAAAATGTGTCATATGTGTAATAGATGTGGTGATGAGAAAATTTCATGTGATGTTTAATGTGTAGTGTGTAATGTAGGATGTAAAATGTAAGATGTGTGAAGATGTGATGTACATAGTATCTATTATGCAATGTGTGAGGTTCATGTGTATAGGATTCCCTCAACAGTCAAGTGTGAACCTAAGCACAAGAGTGTGTCATCAGGACATGAGGTGAGAAAAGTCACCTATTAGAGATTAAGCGGTCATGTAGTGGTGGAAGCAACATTAGGACCATGTGACAGAAGTGGCAAAGTTTGAAATGTGTCCTGACCATCGGTAGAAGGAGCGATTGCTTTCAAAAATGAATTGGAAATGAAAGTGGAGTAGGATGTGGAGAAATCTTGAATGGTGGCAACTTTGGTGGTATTGGTGACACTGTAGAAGACTTGATAGGAGAATAAGGTTGATTGATTTTGAGAGGTGGTTGTGTACTTTGAATTGGTAATGTTATAGATGTCTTGAGAGGAAGAGTTGCTATATTGATTTTGAGAGGTGTTTTCCTAGGAGATTCTTGAATTTCCATAGAATGACCATTAGAAGTGATGGCACGATGCTCATTAGACATGAGACAAATTAGATTTAGGAGCCCATTGAGACATAGTGTTTGTAGATGGGTGTTGGCGAGAAAATTTTTCGGGTGGACAAATTTGTGGGTTTCTTGCCAATGCTCTGGGAATCAAAGTCCCTTTACTTAAACGGTGCAACTTCCATGTTTGCATGCACGTGAAAAGGTGGATTTTATTGGTGGCCTCATGTGGGGATCCAATAAGGGAACTCCATCGACACTACGAAAAGATAACAATTGCTTGCTAGAAGACTTTGTCTAGAAAGCGAGAAGGGAGTGAGAATGAAAGATAGGAGAACTAATGTTGTAGGTAGAAACTCAAATTCCTACACACACTAGTTAGAAATTTCAACACATGCATCTATGAGAAGAAACAACCAAAACTTCCATGCTACTAGCTAGAGGAAACCATGCATACAAAGATGCACACATTCATATGCCTTGGAAAATAGAAACTTCTTCCTTCATTAGCATTTCAATTGAAGTTGTACATAGTATGAGAATGGAGGAAAATAGTGAGGGGGAAATAGAAGAAAATGGCTATCTCCTTTGTTCTCTTTAAGCACAATGCACTCTTGAGTTTACAAAATCGATCACCAACCCCTTGAAAAGAGAATGCCTTTACAATTTATAGAATGAGAGATGACTCTTCATCTACCCCCAATGCCTTTTCATATGCCTTATTACAACTTATGAATTTTTACATCCTTAGGAAAAGATTAAGTCCCCTTTTATGACTTAAGGGTGACTTATTACATTAAAAAATAAAGTCATTTTAAATTAATTAAAGGAATTATGAAAAAGTGCAACCCCAACGAAGAATTAGAATGAGGAGAGAGAAAGTGGGGAAGAGAAGAGAGAAAAAGGGAGAGAGAGAATGAGGAGTGTCAATGAAGAAGAACCTGCCTCTGATGAAGTCCACAAATCCTTGTTAGATGATCTGATGAAGCACTCCACTGTAGTGAACTATGAATCCTTGAATGTCTCGCACCATGAGAAAACTCTTTTAGATGACGTGCGAGATACCATGGGGTACATGTTTAGAAACATCTTGTCAAATGACTCTTTTGGTGATCATGGGTTCTGCTCATGAAGGCCCCCATAAGAGATTGAAACTCAAAATTAACCCCGTCATGACCCTTTACAATACTACCATGTTCAACTGACAAAGATGGATCATGGGATGATATACTTTACCTATCAGCACTGATGAATACACCATTGATCAAAGTGAATATTTCTCATTCTGATACACTATCGTTCCTCTGTAGTAGTTTTTTAGACAAATGAAACCATAACAACCCGAGAACTGGAATTTCATGCTTCTTTGGACACCTTACTGCACTGAAAAAGGATAACTTACTATTTTAGTAAGTGTTAGATTTCACCCTTCATGACCCTAATCGATGAAGTTGGATTTCTCAATTTCCCCTGTGTATACTACTCCCTCTGAAAGCACTCTTTGAGATGACTTACTATTTTTAGCTAGTACCCCTATAGGGAACTTACTATTTTTAGTAAGTGGGTGTTTTCACCATTTTGGCACTACTCGACCATTTTGATCTTCTGATTATCTCTGGTGCACACCGTCATTCCATAACTACTTTTGGAGATGGCTTACCAAAAATAGCTAGTACTCATGTAGGAAGGCTTACTATTTTTGGAAAGTGGGTTTTGGGCATCGGTTTTGCAATGAAATGAATTTTCCCAATATGGGTTTTTGCTCTACAATGCTCCTCTGAAATTTCACGTCAACCCGAGCTCTAGAAATGGAGATTTTAAAATTTAAAATTTTTCCATGAGAAACTGGGGTTTCTTCACTGTAAAAATGCTGGGCATGTTTGCAAAATCTTCCACTTGGATTCTAACAACCTTCTGAAAATTTGGATGATCACAAAAATCCCATGTCAATCCATGTATTGTTCTTCAAGTTACGAATATTTTTCACTTTGGGGCCAATGAAGTCATTTTGGCAAAGAACAAGCCTGGAGCCTTCAAAAATCCATGTTTTTTCTTGTTTTATCCTCATCTGATCATGGAAAAATGGTAGCAATGGGTCTAATCTTTTGATTCTTCTTAAAAATCTTCCAAAAATGACATCCTTCCTTGGAATCACCGAGTGTGCCCGCTCAAAATGAACTCACCTAGGAATCACATAGGTTTTCTGAAAAATATGAATGTTCCATCATGTAGATGATCTTCTCAGCTTTCCGACGAGTATTTTTTTTCCTTCTAACTCCTTACGGATCTCCCAATCGTCCTATGAAGATTAGGTACCTATTTTGACTATCTTCTCCTCATAGAGAATTTGCCAGAGCCTAGTTCATATGAAAAACGCGTTGGAAATAATGGTGATGGAACATTTTTTTGTCCCTTTTCAAAAGGGACAAAGGGACACAAAATTCCCCTTCATCCTCAGCTTGACACTTGTCCTCTTTTTGTTCGTTGAGCCACTTAAGTGAGGGGGTTGGATTATAGCACCTGGGGGCCGGTTTGAGGTCATATGAGTGACCATAAGGATTCATAGGGTTGGGAAAATTTTTGTGTCCCTTATGTCCCCTTGAAAAAGGGACAAATGGGACATGAAAATTCACCTTCACCACAGGCTGCCACGTGTCCTGCTTGAAAATTGACTAAGTATGAAAAATCGCACCTTGGGACCAACTTGCGAGACGATATCTCGGGCTCTGGATGAATTTTGGGGTGAAATTTTATATGATTCCACCTGAAAAAATAAAATGAATCCAATGGTGATATTATTAATATAAAATATTTACTGTAACACCTCCAAATTTCCCTTATTTCTAAGGATCAGCGTTTGTGCGCCTCCAAGAATGAGTTGCCTCGGAAAGTGTATGATGTTTCAAGATGTCCTGTATTTTCCACCATGTAGGGCATGGAAAATTATTTCCATAGGTAATTTTTGGACTTAAAATTCCTCACGGGGCTCTCAAAATATTTCTTTGAAGCTCAAGTCCTCTTTCACAATGCATGCTCCTTTAGGCTCGAAAAATTAGTTTTTTTGAATCACTCCAAAACTTCCAAAACTTCCATGAATATTTCAAAATCACTTCCCCAATTTTCCTAGAACTTGAATAATCCTCCACAATGAATCTTGGCCTCTAGATCCACTTCGGGATGGTGCACTAGTCCTAGAAAGGCTAATGGTAGCCCTTCCCAAAACTACTCGAATGTTTGCATGTTCCGTGAGGATCCTAAATCACCTGTGGAACCGAATTTGATTTCCTAAATCACCTAGGGGTAATGAATTGACATATAATTGGGGATCATTAGATCTGAATGGATAAGATTGGCCTTGGGGATGGACCAACTCTGTGGGTGTTTTGGGAAGGTATAACTTTGATAAGTTTTGACATTTTGGTATGGTTTTCCTACTTGGGAACATGTTATTAGGACAACAACACTGGATTACTGAGGACAACCGGATCTAGCTTGGGAACATGTTATGGACTAAGCACAACAAAGACATGACATGAGAAATCTCAGGATCTTAGTTTACAATACATTGACTAGTGCCTTATCCATTTGGATTTACAGGAGTTATATACAACTTGCAAGAGATAGTCCAAATAAAGAACACACACACACACACACACAAAATGATGAAAGGAAACACACAAAACATGAAAAGGGAAAACACACACAAAAATAAGGTAAACACACCCCTAAATCACCTATGGTACAATACAGGGGACAACCCACTTTCATGGAAGCACTTCTCTCTCGGAGGTTACCTTCGAGGAGGTAACTATAATCGATGAAGCTCTGTGACAGCCATTGAATGGTTCCAAAAAGTAGCCTCCTTCCTCAACTGATTATGAAAGCTAGGTGATTTCAACATTTCCTATATACTTTGTAGGATTGAGCCTACATGAGCTTCTTGATGTTTGGGTCTTCACTTAGAGATTCCATTACCTTCATTTCCTTTGAAATCTGTTTTTGCGCTTATCCACACTATTGCTTTTTCTTCTATCATATCATTACTACTCTAGGGATGGTTCTTATTTGAATAGATTAAGTACTCTGAAGTTTTCTTTTCCACTCATTCACATTCTTGACGCTATTTCTCTAATAAACACCAATTTCACCTTTTTGACTCATATCAATATGAGGAGTCTGAGTGTTGAATGAAGGATCAAAATGACCTCATATCCATCATGAGATATTTTGAAATTGGGTGAAGAATCATACATAACCTCATGCCTATCCTGTATGGCCATATCTTGAATCAAATGGTGAGACTAAACTTGATATCTTTTGTACCTTATGTTACATCCAATATGTCATCAATCAATCTTTTTGAAGTTACCCAAATCTCACCTTTTCCTTCGTTCAAAGTATCTTCATTCTGAACTTCAAGGAAACCATTGGGAAGCATTATTTCTTTATTTTGACCATCATGACATTCTACCACTTATTTTTCAAGAGGAATCCCAAATTTGAGGGCTTCAAAATTCTCTTCTTCAGCTTCTTCATAAGAGAAAGAGTCCTCCTTTTCAAATGGGAAAGAAAATACCTCAATTTCATCATCGCCTTCATCATCCATTGGATTAGGAGAGACATCAAGTTCTTTTCCCTGCTTTGCTCCATCATGACCAATATCTGAATCAGTTGAGGGATTAGGATTTGATTCATTCTTGTCTTGCAACTCTATAAATTGCATCATGAGTTTGAGACTGAGCTCAGGTTCATCTGCTTCTTCGTAGCTTTAAGAGAATCTTGCACGGTTCTCCTTTAAAATATTTTGAGGGCCCACCGTAAGTCATCCTTTTCTCCTTGTGGATGACATGATCGAGAGTATTTTCATCTCAAAATGGGAATGAGAAAATCTCCTCCTCTTGGGTAATCATACAAGATGATTTCTCCTTTGAAATTCACCAAGAACCATTTCTTCTTCTTCATGGCTTACATAATCTACTAATTTAGGGATACCCTCTTACAACTTAAAGTTTCTCACTACTTCCTCTAGATCAATATTCCTCTGGGAAGGAATGTTTGGTCCTATCAAAATTGGGATCTCATCCTCCTCTTCATTTGTCACAAAGTAATTCATCCTCTTATTTTGGTACAAACCGCTCCTCTTGGACTTCTCGAATTTCACACCTTGTACCTCATCTTCTTTCTATGGAAGAAATTTCTCCATGTTTCCCTTCACTAGAATGGTTTCAGAAGACCAATTCATCTAGATTTTCCTCCTAACTATTGGAAGAAAATTACTACTAGCAACATTCCAAATGAATCCTAATGTTTGCTACCAAAATCATCATTGAAACTTTTGTCCAAAAATTGGGCGAGAGCCACCTATGCATCTTTGATCTTTCCTACAAGTGGGACTTCTTTGGACTCCATGGAGTAACAAGAGCCACCGGGCGGAGTCATGGGGATTTTAAGAGCTTTGGCAAATTCCTTCACAGGGAATCACATTGTCTCGAGGCACCTGAATCTATTATGCAATTGTTTAATACATATTCCCCAATGAGAAGAGAGACATAGAAGGGATCAAACTTGTCAGTATTTGATTCACTCAGAGTGATCATGTTCTGTGATGGAGGTGTAGGTGGGTTTGGTAGTATTATTTTAGGACTAGGAGTTATAGAATTGGGTGTTAAACTACCATTCTTGATATATCAGACGAATCTCTCAAATTGTTCAAGGTGATTCCGCAAATATTTAGTTTTATTAATATGCAATTTGGTTTTATTCACATATTATATAAAATCAAGAGGGGAAGATGTAGATAAGGGGGATGAAGGGACTGCTTTTGGAGTTAGGAAAATCTTGGAAGAAGGTTTTGATGTTTGAGGAATGGAGGGTGTTTTGAAAGGTAAACTGGGAACTTTAGAAGTATCAAATTTTACAGGAGTAGATTTAGATTTAGAACTGGAATAAGCATTAGAAGAATTACTTGGAATTATGAGTGACCTTCTCGCTTGTCATAGGTCGTGTTTCTCCAATGCAGACTCCATGCAAGGTGGAAGTGGAGATCCTCGAATAATTATTTTATTTTGTGGAGTCACCACAGGAGGATCTTGATATTCTTATTCTTCGCAGTAGGGGTGGAGGAAGAAGCTCCTTTCTTAGACTAGGAATGGGTGAACACTACACATGAGAGACTAGGTTCATCTTCACTATCATCTTCATCACCTCTGAGTATTCACAAAATCTGATTTGTGTGTCATTATCTACTTCTTGATTCGATGATAATTAATATGGATGACCTTGATATTTTGCTATCCAATAAGGAGGATAGTAATGAGTAGGTGGTAAAGTGATCAATTGATGAATAAAGAGCTCGGTAAGAATGTCATGTTTCTTAATATTATGTTCAAAGGTGAGAGGATATGATAATGGTATGACTTGAGGCTCATTAATACTCATGCATGTAATGTAGACATAGAATGAAGGTGAGATGTAGAAGGTGAGCACACATGATCCCGAGAATCATCCTTAAGATGTTGTATTTCAGATTTGAGAGATGTAATCATGTTTTCCATATCCTTAAATTTGTCTTGAAATAAAGAATGCAAATCTTGAATTGACTCCAACATGAGTTGATTGGATAGAGGATCACGAAGACTAGGGTCATCAAATAAACAATCAAAAATAACACTTACTTTATGCACAGGCATATCTTGGGGAAGATACATGGTGTCTAGGGCCTTTTCAAGATCTACTTGGAAATTAGGATGCATTTTAAGTAAATCGACAAAAGAAATTTGAGGAATTTTAGAGCCATGATAAAGGAGATGATATGTTAGAGAGGGATCCGAAATATTGATCACGAGTGGGGTTCACCAAAATGATTATGCTAAAATGTAAAATAATATCCTAATCTAATGCAAGTTTGCAGTAAATAACAAATAAATAAATAAAGGAAATAACCCAAGAAAACTAAGCAATGAAATATAGAAACCCTAATGTGCAAAGAGGGTTAGGAGAGCCTTAAAGCTGATTTGAATATGTTGTGGGATTGCATTGAAGTGGAGACCGGATGAACATGAGTGAAAAATTGTCAGCAAAAAAGCCTAGAAAGTTACAAATCTAACAGATTTATCCGAATCAGGGCACCTAGAGAAGGAGGGGGTTCTGAGGTGCTCTGGTCTAAGTTTTGGGTGCCCTAGTAGAAATGACCAAAACTTGTTTATGATAGGGCATTAGAGCTTCGTGACTTGTTCGCTTCTTGTCTCATGTTTGTCATACCTAGTTCACTGATGTCACTATAAACGAGGCAATAAAGAACCACCTAAAAAAACCCATACAAACCATTAAACCCTAAAAAATAAAGATGCATATGAATGGGCCGATTTTCCTCAACTACCGTAATGGTGGACTTATCATTGAGTGTTACACTACATCCCGACCCAATGTAGTTCTTTATGTGTGTGTGTGTGTGTGTACATAATTATGACCTAGGTTGTTTTTGTGTGTGTCACAATTGAAGTAATGTAAACAAGTAACTAATGTAAATAATGTGTGCTAGAATAGAATAAACTCCCCTCCTGGGCTATGAAGTGTGATGTAGATCAACCAACCTTTGTCCCTTGTGATGGAACTAGATGTATGCAAATGGGAACGATATAAGCCTTGATGGATGCAACCTTAGGTCACGCTAGATAGTGCTTAGTGCTTGGTCCTTTATTATGATCACATAAATTTATATTTATATGATAAGATGCTCAAATAGATAGAAAGAACCCAAAATTGTGAGTAAAGTGAAAAGATGATGGGGACGCCCATAGGGACAAGGATGCTTGCACTGGCATCCCTGGTTGGTCACTCTAGTCCAAAAAGGTAAAACCGCAGCATGAAGAGACAGACCGGGCCAATAAATGCAAGACCGAAATTAGCAATGTAAAGCAACGAAAGATGGTCAAAGACATGGGTTAATCAATACTTTTCTTTCTTAGAACCATATGAATAGTAGTATGTGATCAAGATTAGATAAATACCCAAAGTACGTGATTTTGTGTACCCATAATGTGCTTATTAAATGTTCTTTCATTGATAATGGATCAAGTTGATTAAACTAAAATGGAATCGATAGTTTAATCTAATGTTATGTAGCAAGAAATAAATGAATAAATGCACATTGAAAATAAGCAACTAACCGAGTGAAATATAAAACCTTAATGTACAAAGAGGGTTAGAAAAGGCCTTAGTTGATTTGGTGCAGATGTCACGGAATGTGTCACAAAGGAGATTGGTTGGATAGAGGAGGAAATGATTGCACATGATCTCGAAAGTGCAGATCTGGACTATCTGAGTAAATTGATGTGCTCGGAGAAGGATAGGGGCATGTGGGGCACCTTGTTTCTATGAAAATTACCAGGAAACCTCCTCCTCTGAGGTATCACCGAGTGGTCTTCATTGTTTTCTTCTTGTCGTGAGAATGTCGCTAAACTTCGTTGGATGTCGTTATAAATTAAGAACGGAGGAAACACCTATAAAACCCTAGACAAAACATTAAAACCCTAAAAGGAAATATGCCTATGAAGGAATCAAACTCTCATTAGCAGCCACAATGGTGGACTTTCTAATCGAGCATCAGTATACATCTCACACCCAATGTTGTTCTAGGTGTGTGTGTGTGTGTGTGTGTGTGTGTAAAAATCATGCCCTAGTGCTTTTACCACTGGTGTCCTTATGAGTAAAGCAAGTACTGAACTAGATGTAGAATGTAAGTAGATGGTACATGGAATAGAATAAAATCCCTTCCTATGAAGTGTGATGCGATGAACGATCCTTTTGGCCCTCATGTGATGGAGCTAGATGGATCCAAGTGGAGAAATAGAATCCTTTAATGGACGTAACCTTAGGTGGTGATAAGTAAGTACTTAGTGCTTGGTCCCTCATTATGGTCTCATAACTTTATATTTATATGATTCTATTGTTATAATTTCATAATTAACCCCAAAAGGTCAAACCACCAAAAATATGGAAATCTCAAAATGGCTGAAAGTGCTCAAAAGGTGAGAAAGAAAGTGCAAAGAGGATCAGGGACGCCCATAGGGAACCATAGGTGCACTAAGGGTGCGTGACAATCTTGGTCGGGTGCCCAGTTGAATAGGCTAAAATGCAAAATGAAATACAAATTGGATAAGTGTGGGTGAAAGATAGTAGGTAATGTATGAAAAAGCAAAGAAAATGGCCAAAGAAATGGGTTAATTAGTACTTTTTCACTCAAGAATCATATGATAGTAGTATGAGACCGAGACTAAGTAATTACACAAAGTGTGTGATTTAGTTTCTAAACTAGTCTTAATATATGCAACATTTCCTTTCCATCAAATATGCCTTTCTACTATTGATTTGACTCCATCTAATCTATATATCACATGGATTTGATAACACCCTCTAAGCAATTATGGGGAGAAATCACTCTACACATTATCAGTTGAGGCCTTTTTCTCTCGATGTTCTATTTCATGTTATGCCCCTCATAATCTTAACTATAATATCCTTATAAGTCTTCCTTGGTTACATACCATGTAAGCATAATGACCAGCACACTACTCATACCATAAAGACACAATACACTTGTTCATTACACCTTGATCTTCCATAATGTTCTTTATTACGCTATAACTAGATTCCATTGCTCTTGAGACTTTACTCCTCGTGATATTCCTCTCATACATAATTGCCATACATTATATATACATCACACATCATTCTCCTCTTGGGATAATATATTAGTGCTACTAATTTACATGATCAGTTATTCACACCATGATACTTCCATTATTGTCACACACTTGATGCACTCCTATCGATCATACTTATTAGTGCTTCCATATGTTAGCATATCTCTTTTAGAATCTTCCTCTTCACATGTTAGAGCACCATAACTCCGACTTTACCCAAATGAATCCTAAATATCTAACTTTCCAAAGATCATATGCATTATTCATTTACTATGAGATACACCTTATCTTATTACATTGATGGGGACCATCCATTCCACTCTCGAAAGGAGATTACATTTTTATCTATGATCATAAATGGGCCAAGTCCATACTACTTTAGCTTATAATATTCCCAAATTACACATATTACATTGTCATTGCATGATGAGCCTCCTAGCATTATATATATGCTACACATCTTTTGACTCACATATCGATCCTTATGTTCACACTTAATCCTTCCACTATTTTAAATGAGCCCAAAGTTACATTTATTCTATTTTTTCCTAATTAACACACTCTTATATGCTATATACTTCCTACTCATGTCGTAGGGATCTTGTACTCTATATGGTTTTCCATCACTATATTTTCATCCTTCTCTGGGTAGATCTTATGCTACTTACTATTCCACCTATTCTAGTTTCTTTGCATGCATGACTCCACTTTACATGTGATGGACACCCATTACCTAGGTCCTTACCTCATGATCACATGTGTTCATATTTTTACCTTTATAGATCAAAAACACCTTTCCTTCCTCCTACCATCCCATATTTAGTCATGCATTTCTACTCCTAGTGTATTATCCTTTTATTCATGAAAATGGCTCCTTAGCCTTATATCTCCCATGGTATCCTGGAGCCCTTGCTCCTCCTATATATTGCAGGCATCCATCTCAGCTTCCCACACATGGTTACTACTCATATGCCTCATTCTCATCTATAACTCCCATAACCCACCCTCATGAGGACAATTTTCACATTGGTAACATGCTTCACATGCTCCATCCATCTTTATTTTTCCTCACTATATTTCTATGAATGCTCAATCTATACCTATCTCATACACTTAGCCTCATGACTCTCTCATGACCATCAAATTTAGGTCATGTTCACATGCATATTTACTTTTACATAAGTACATCACGGGACCTTATTCCTAATACTCTCATTACATAGATCATTTTGGAATTCACACTTGTGGGGGTTCCTAATTCCCCCACACCACCTAATGATACACTCGTGTTCTTGGTTAATACTTGACTATTCCCAGGCATTATTCACATGGACCTCACTTTTTGCATAACACACATCTAGGGTTGCATCCTTATTCCTCCCTTTTAGATGGTTTTTATATTAAATATTTTCAATCCAAAATCCAAATATATTATCTTATATCTTTCTTGACATGGATGCATTCTTCAATATTACTCTATGTTTCACCTTTACTTATCATGTTACTATGGTTCATAATATGCTTTATCATTTTTCACACACACATGCACATTCACATGGTATCTTTGAGGTTAATGTAGGTCACTTACAAATTTTCCCATGATGTATGATGTTTGGCCCTGTCTATTACCAATCCCACTAAGGCTTCGGGGGAATCTACCTTTTCTCACTTATAATCAAGTGCTATCATTGCAAATTTTACATTTTCATTTCTATATTTAGATACTACGTGTTGCAGATTATTCCTCTTTCCTAACATGATAATGTGTGCTTATGTGTAGCATTTTCCTTTGCAAGACTCCTTCCAATAATGGTTATTTGAATTTTTTTGTACATTGTTTGACATTATTCAAATTTATGCCCTATGTTTTCTTCTAATTTCCTTGTATGTACAAGCATTGATGGCTCATGATTGTCTTGTGATATCCTTAAGACAATGTCCTACGTATGTAACCAACTACTTGTTTGAGTCCTTGTTTATTGCTTCTTATACTAAGTTTAACTAGTTATTATTTTAGCCTGTATTTGCTTGCTTTCACTAACATTATATGCTATCATTTTCCCTTGTTTTGTTTAACCTAATATTGTATGGTAGTTACTCATGCATAATCCCTATTCCCAACAAGATTCATATATCGATGTGTACATCCAGTTTTGACCTTTCCTCATTTGGGGCTCCATTCTAGAAATTATTTTTCATCTCATGTAATCCCAAATGAGAGGGGGACAAAAATTGGGTGAACCTTTTCACCTCCCAATAGTCACATGTATCAAAACACAATTACAAAAACACAACACTAGAAAGAGAACAAAATGAGTTACAAAACAAGGCTAGAAATAGACTTGCCCAAAATTCTCCCATGTATCCTAAAGCACTAGCTGCATGCAACCCCATTTAATGCTATGTCCCACATGGGCGCTCATGTCTGGGGGTAAAAAATAATTACAGAGTAGTTTCAACATGATGGTCACATAGTCATATTTTTTCCATTTTCACTTATTACACAACAAGTTTCAAATTACAATTAGGCACTAAGATGAACTAACTACTAATTCAGGAACCAAAGCAGAACTAAATAAAGAAATGACACCTCAGGAATTTCCGAAAACTGATATGCCTAGAGACTTCTATGGTCACCCAGTTAAGTCACAAATCAAGTTTTTGATAATCTGCACAACCTTACTTATCTATAGGAAGCATTAATGGTAGGAGGGAAAATAAACCACTTTCCTTAAATTTTCCCTTATTTGATGCCTTAATACTAAGTTTAGTGTCGGGATGCTCAAATCCCAAGTTTGACATATGACACCTGATGGAATCCTTAATATGATCAAATCTAGTCAAGAATTGATCACACTTGGGTCTTCCAACCAGCTCCTAAGCATCAAGTCTACAAAAATGAACAAAATTATATCCCTTTCTCTTTAAAAATAATCAAGGTGTACTCTAACCCACCTTCATTTATCTTTTTCTAATAATATTTTCCAAGTTAATGTTCAATTACATTTACATTGTAGAGTTAACTACTCGCTTGTTCTCTTGTAGATCCTATCCTCTTCCAAACAAAAGCAAAGCACACAAGAAACCATGAAGAAAATCTCAAGCATGCTCAAATTTGAATGGAAACATTCTAAGAACTACATGTAAACATTCTAAGAACTACACGTATAAATTATTAACACTCCATTTATAGTAAAGGTCACTCATTGGGTTGATAAAATGTATCCTAAGTACTGAAGGTGCATAAGGATTGGGAACACATGACACATGTCACGTAGGTGGCGCGGAAGGATAGTGGAACAGGGTGCACGAGAAAGTCATGGAATAAGGACTTAGCCAATTTCAAAAGTATGAGGTTAAATACATAGACTATATAAGTCCAGAGCACAACAATATGAAGACTTGGAGAACATGCAAAGGTTATTTCAGATAAGTGGATGATCAAGTGACATACATAGTTTTGAGCTAAATACGATTAGACTACAATATTATTAGATAATCTATTATTAATGAGCTTGCATGCTTTTCAGATTATCTGTAAGCCATGCATGGTTATTCTTATCATGTAGCCTATTTTCAGGATGCATTAGATGGTGAAGGGAAAAGTCCCCTACCTATATATATGTATTGATTTGTACATTTTAGACATCATGATCAGTGAATTTTTTTAAGGTCATGTTGTTGGTTTTGAGCGCACAGTAACTTATGGTGACATTATTATGTACTGTATGAAGTTTTTCCATGTTTTACAACAATTAATATAATGGATCTTTGTGGCTGGATATTGGTTATTGACATATATGTGACTAATTCTTTGCATGGTAAACTTAATCTTGATTCTTGTATGAGTTAATCTTGCATATGGTTAAGATCTAGATCTAGTTTATGTTATGTAATATACTTGATTATTTATTATGGATCTAGAATATTTGTATGATCATGCTAACTCCTTGAGCAATCTTCCATAAAAGAGGGACTTGGTACCCTTGTGCACTTTGGTGAGCACTTAGTTCTTAGCTTGAGTGATGTGTCAAAGCACCTGGCTCATGGGTATGGTAAAATAAGACTACATTTTGGTTTCCATTGTTGGACCTCTTTTTCAGTTGTTTTCCAAGATGTTGCATGATGAAGACGTATCTAGTTGACTTTGGCTAGTATTGAAGAGTGGTTAGACAATTTAGAGGAAGAGTATGCTCACAAATTTAGCATTGGACCTGAATTTAATGCACGCATGTGGGTTGAACAAACTTGTATCATGAGCTCTATGAGATGTTTTTCCTGCTTTTCCCATGAGTTATATGAGTGGTCGGGTAGCTTACGCATTAAAGAGAAATTGGAGGTTTCAAACACTTGTTTGATGCAGAATAATTCTAGGCTTTACATGATGCTGATCTAACTTGGACACACGTTTGTAGATCATTGGTGGAGTGGTGTTCTAATAGCTATATTTTAGAGTACACAATTTCTACTTATTCTTGTCCATAGGTCATTGAGTTCTAGTTCTCACAAGAACCTAGAGGATCCATTTGCATGGTATCCCTTTAGTGATTAAATATTTGATCATGACTCTCGATTTGGAACAACATCCTATGGCTAGCTAAACCCCACCACACATGGGGGTAAGAAGTAGTGTGGTGAAAGATGATAAACCAATGGCGGCAGAAAGGTAGAGAGAGAAGAAAGGTGACTCAACTTTTAATGAGGTGTGTGAGAGGGATTTAGAGAAGCAACGTGAAGTTGCATAATAAATAATGGCGTTATGGAGAGAGATGGCTCATGAAGGATTTGGAGCACATGAGGGACGTGGAGCTCAAAGCATCTATAACTCCCCCATTTTGGTAAGCATGGCAGAAACCCTTTGACTTCGATGAGAGTGAACATGTGTAAATTTCAAGGACCGTGAGCACACATTTGATCCCTCACTCGTGACCTAGCCCTTGCGCTTGGTTTTCCAATTTCTATAAAAGTCATTAGCAAGTGCTAGCTAGTGGGTAAGAGAGTTGAGAAATATAGAGTTGATTTGTAATCAAAGTTAGAGAGTTAATTAGGTAGCTTATTCATCTATGGTGGTGTAATCATCATCTTGTGTTATTTTGAGGTCCGGGCTGAGGTATATTTTCTAAGCATCAATCAACATGGTAATATAGTGGTGCACAAAACGCTATCACATCCCGAAGTAGTACAACTTTGCAGCATCATGGGAGTTCAAAGCACAACTGCATTGGAACACAAGGTAGCACATCCTCTGGTCCATTTCCTTTTATAGGGAGGGGGATCAAGGAGGATCAGGTGGGATCTAGCAGATCTCGGTGGTTTTCTGGGCAGGAGGAAACATGAGGTAATACAAGTTCTCGGATCTAGTGGGCACTGTCTCCGCACCCCAACCCCAATTATATTTTTGAGATGTCTCTTCATCTCCCATAATACAAAGGAATTAAGATGCATCTGAGCATGTGCATATGTGTGAAATACTATGGCACACTAAAGGGATTACAACTCCAGAGCATAAGGTAAGCAAGTTTCAGAACTACTTTCTGCAAGGGTGCACACAGTTGGTATAGAAATATGATCCAAACCAGACTTGTGTAGACTATATACCACATTGTGTGATGCTTTCTTGGTAGAGTTCACATACCTGAGTTTGAGTAGAAGAGCATCAATGCACTAAAGGACATCAAACAGGCATGGCTGAGAGTGTAAGGGAGTATGATGCTCACTTTAAAACTTTATTTTTGAAGTTGTCTTATGACATCCACCCAAGTCAACATGCTTAATGGTTTGTCGAGGTTTGATCACACCTTTCAAAGGGCACTCTCATAAGACATTTACAGACTGGTCATGAGTGCTTTAGGGAGCTTACAGCTACGCCGAGGTAAGTTGGGAGTGTAAACACTAGAGTTATCCCATTTTTTGGAGGCTTAGATTGCATCTATGGCTAAATAATTATAAAATTTGTCAAATAATTCAACTCATGAGATGTGCAATAGGGTATTTGCAGCAATTCATCGGATTGTGAAGTAAAAGGACATACTAAGGATAATTGTCCTCATAAATCTGGTGTGTGCGCCATATTGCTAGACTCGTGAGATCGGTCACTTAGATCATGATTCAAGTAGGTGCCATTACTGTCAAATGCATGATAAGGAAGAACGTATCCTCACAAGATTTACAGGTCTACCACTCATGATAGAGAATTACAATTTGATTGATCATTAATATCATGATGCCATCGATATTGGCATTATAGACTAAAGGTTATCATCAAATAATTCTCAGGAGTAAGGTGTGAGCATCATGAGATAATCACAATGAAGGGTGCTCCAATGGAGGCCGAGGTAGAGGTCAAGGATACCATGGAGGATTCAGAGGCCGAGGTCATGGTGGGGAAGAAGTGAGTTCTCTCGTGGAACATGTTATACATGTGGATTCCTAGATCATTAGGTGTGAATGCCCTCGTAACATTATTTTTTCTTTTGTGTAGATAAATAACCACAATTATGAAGAATTTCTAGACTTCAGAAACACTCGAGCAAAAATCACAAATAGGATAAGGGCATGGGAATGGTTAAAGTATAACATTGTGGAAGATCAATGGATGTCAAGTTAACTCCTGATCCTAAGATGGTACTAAGTGTTAGTCACTACATGTGGATCGAGGCTATTCCGTCGTGGAAGTTCCAAAGCAGAAGCCTATTATTATAAAAGAGGAGGTATCGAATGCAAAGTATCCAGACCTACTCATCGAAGGAAGTTGATCAAGAAACCATGGAGGTTATTATGAACTTGAAGGGTGAGATACAATGGTCAAGGAGTAGTTACAGGAAGATGGAGCGGAGACAAAGAAGTCGAGCTTCCTTAAAAAGGGTGTTGATGATTTAAAGGAGGTTTATAAAATAATGTGATAGGAAAACATCATTCCTTTATTGGGAGAATGGTTAAGGGGGAAGATGCCACATGCTGGAGCTGAGCATGAGAAATGATTTTACATGCTAACTTACCCCTCATAGTTTGATTATGACAAGTTGAGATCACTCTAATGCAACAGTTGATGGTCAATGAGTAATATTTTGATTGATACAGGTGCAGAAGTGAATGTACTCACTTTGGATGCATGGAATCAGATGGGGAGGACCACCATTACAAGCCATCTTCAAATGTGTTGTTTATGGAAAACAAGACTAAGGCCACACCCATTGGAGTCTTGAAGGATGCTACTATTACTATACAAGGGGCCAAGTTTACTGGAGACTTTGAGGTCTTTGCACTGCAGAGAAATAGACAGCTTTCCATCATTACTGGGTGCTCTTGTGTTATGTGAATAATGTTGATTTGCACTTTAATAAAGGATATATCAGTTTTGAGAACAAGGAAGAGTTTCATCATTCCTTTCAATGTGACATAAAAGTCAGCACCTTTATGTAGAACCTTTGAGCTGAAGAGGATTTGAACAAAATTTATGTGTGCACCATTAGAGATCCAAAGGCTTAAGCCATCAAAGGAAGTTATTCAATGGGATGATGCACAATCTATGAGTGATACTATGACAAGTTGTTTGTGATAACCGGGCACATGGGACTTATTAAAAATGATTGGACACAGATGACAAGTGTAGTTATGTGCGTGAGTCGACTACTTTGTGTTAGGCATTGGGTAGTAACCAGGTACCAAGGTACATTGGGTGAGGGAAATCTAAGCATTTTTACTATATAGAAGCCTGAAGGAGAAACCAGTGAAAAGAAGGAATATTCTAGTGTATATACCTACATGGGACAACAAACAGCTAGATGGCTTGCACAATGAGATGGTATTTTAGAGTGGCGAGAAGTGAGAATCACCTTCTCTGCTAGATTTCTTTGGAGCAATGCACCTACCAAGACATGTGAATTTCATGGGAAGGATGCTTAACACCATGTTTAGTAATGTGAGAGACTCTGGACAGAGGGCAAGGAGGCCTTACCACCTTCACTGGTGGCACAAGTTCTATCTACTCCACTTATGAGGTTGTGTACGCACGTGCATGGTATGTTTATGAAAATTTTAATAGAGAAACAAGAAATTGATAAGAACTCGACTATAGGTATGATTCGTAGAATCTTTAACTATTTTTCCACTAAACTCTCCAATGAATTAATTATTACAGAAGGTTATGAAGCACTGCCTGACGTCGGGAGATAGTGTAAAGGCCGAGGAACTGATTCAGAGTTACTAGGTGAGTCAATCATGGAGGCATGCTTTGGGAAGAAGAAGAGACAAATGCAAAACAACCTTGGCATTCCTACTCTAGAAAAAAGAAAAAGGTAATATGGTCTACGTAATTGATGATGAAGAAGTGGAGAATTTGGATGTCGAGGATACTGAGGGTACATGCGTGAGTCTCGGGCATAATGCATGTATGAGAAGGCGCGTGGATATCATGATCCTATGAAAATGAAGAAGGTTGACATTGGGACAGATGCTAAACCTAAGGAGGCCATCATTGGTGATTCTCGGTATAACTTAGAGGTTACTAAGATAATTGAGTCGTCCGTTGATGACTTCCTCGGACTTATTTCCGTAGAGGCCATCATGAGTTGGGGCAAGTACATCACTCTTTCGAAAGTAGAGATGAGGATCAATCTAAAGGGAAGGTGCACGTCCAAGAGTTAGTGAAGAGGTCTTATAGGATGAATCCTAATCTACGTATCAAAGTTATGAAGAAGTTGATAAGATGTTGAATCTAGTGATTATGGATCCCCATCGAGCAAATGAGTGGGTTAGCCCTATGGTGATAAGTATCACAGAAATATGGTAGGATAAGGATTTGTGTGGACTATAGAGAACTGAATGTT